>JACEFZ010011169.1:0-131872 GCA_014155875.1 Cepaea nemoralis
TGTTGTTATGTTCGGGCCGAACATACATAGACAGACAGACGGACGGACGGACACAGGCAGGCAGGCAGGCAGGCAG
This sequence comes from Cepaea nemoralis, assembly GCA_014155875.1. Lineage (NCBI taxonomy): Eukaryota > Metazoa > Mollusca > Gastropoda > Stylommatophora > Helicidae > Cepaea > Cepaea nemoralis. Next base: position 77 of record JACEFZ010011169.1, read on the forward strand.
GCAGGCAGACACGACAGACAGACAGACACGACAGACAGACACGACAGACAGACACGACAGACAGACAGACAGACAGACAGACAGACAGACAGACAGACAGACAGACAGGCAGGCAGGCAGGCAGACAGACAGACAGACAGACAGACAGACAGACAGACAGACAGACAGACAGACAGACAGACAGACAGACAGACAGACAGACAGACAGACAGACAGACAGACAGACAGACAGACAGACAGACAGACAGACAGACAGACAGACAGACAGACAGACAGACAGACAGACAGACAGACAGAAATTTCTCTTTATGTTTCCAACTTGAATGTTTCATGTAGAAATTTAATTGTTAATTTTTTGTACAATTTATTTCTTGAAATTTTATTTTGTTCCTTCAATTATAGTCTTATTACATAAGATACGTTTAATTTTCTGAAATACAGCTGTTGTTTGCATAGGGGACAGGCGAATATCTTATAAGTTTCGCTGAACTTTGGTCAAACTTATCACATTTGGTTAACAAAGTTTCCTTGTTTTTATGAGTTCTGTTTGAAATTTGGTCAAACTTGTCCAAAACTTTTCACCTTTGGTTAACACATTTTCTTACTTGGCCAAGGTTTTTACCATTTGGTTAACAAAGTTTCCTACATTTCATAAGTTTGGGTGACAGTTGGCCAAACTTTTCACGTTTGGTTAACAAATTTTTCCTACTTTTCATATGTTTGACTGAGATTTTTATAAGTTTGGTTTGAAATTCGGCTAATCTTTTCACATTTGGTAAACAAATTTTCCTACTTTTCATAAGATTGGGTGAGTTTTTTATAAGTCTGAATGAAATGTAGCCAAAATTTTCCCCCTCTGTTTAACAAATTTTCTTAAGTGGCCTAGATTTTTGCCATTTGGTTAACAAAGTTTCCTACTGGGTGAAATTTGGTCAAACATTTCACCTCTGGACAATAAAATCTCCCTCTTTTCATAAGTTTGGGTGACAGTTGGCCAAACTTTTCACGTTTGGTTAACAAATATTTCCTACTTTTCATATGTTTGACTGAGCTTTTTATAAGTTTGGTTTGAAATTCGGCTAACCTTTTCACATTTGGTTAACAAAATTTCCTACTTTTCATAAGTTTGGGTGAAATTTGGTCAAACTTTTCCCCTCTGGACAACAAAATTTCACACTTTTCATAAGTTGGGGTGAAAGTTGACCAAACTTTTCATGATTGGTTAACAAATTTTCCTACTTTTCATGTGTTTGACTGAGCTGTTTATAAGTTTGGTTTGAAATTCGGCTAACTTTTTCACATTTGGTTAACAAATGTTCCTACTTTTCATGCGTTTGACTGAGATTTCTATAAGTTTGGTTGAAATGTGACCAAAATGTTTCACTTTGATTGACAAATTTTCCTACTTTTCATATGTTTGACTGAGATTTTTATAAGTTTGGTTTGAAATTTGGCTAACCTTTTCACATTTGGTTAACACATTTTCTTACTTGGCCAAGATTTTTTTTTTTTTTTTGCCATTTTGTTAACAAAGTTTCCTACTTTTCATAAGAATGGGTGAAATGTGGTCAAACTTTTCACATCTGGACAACAAAATTTCCCACTTTTCACAAGTTTGGGTGACAGTTGGCCAAACTTTTCACGTTTGGTTAACAAATTTTCCTACTTTTCATGTTTTGACTGAGATTTTTATAAGTTTGGTTTGAAATTCGGCTAACTTTTTCACATTTGGTTAACAAATTTGCCTACTTTTCATAAGATTGGGTGAGTGTTTTATAAATATGGTTGAAATGTAGTCAAAATTTTTCCCTTTTGGCTAACAAATTTTATTACTTGACCAACATTTTTGCCCTTCAGTCTCTCATCACATGACAACTATATACACCGTAAACACTAAAAAAAATAAATTCAACAACCAAGACATAATTATAATATAGACCTGTTTATTTTACAGTAGTTCAGTACATTTTACAGTATTTCAGTACATTTTTCAAGAATAAAAATGTATAATGTCATTATACGAAATGGATGATGTGATATGAGGTGGTGTACATAGTATCATCACATCATTTTATTTTCACATACAGAGCTATACACACTGTATGTTGTTTCTGGGTTTCTTCACACCACTGTCTGAGTAGGTTGGTTTTTCCGGCTGGTAGTCTGGTATGTATAGGTCACTTGGTATGTAGTCGTAAGGCTGGTCTCCTGATTGGTGGGCTGACATCTGAGTATTGTAGACAATCGGGCCATCAATCATCTGAGTGTTGGGCATATCAAACATCTGACTATTGGGCTCTTCACCTATCTGGTTGCTGGGGTCATCACACATCTGACTGTAGCTGGGTTGATAACTGGTGGTATAGTATGCGTCTACTTGGTGGCTTCGTTTAGTACCCTGTTTGACTTGAATACTGTCTTGCGTGTGTTGGACTTGCTTGCTTCGGTTGATGTCTTGTTGCACGTCAAACACCTGGTTATTGGGGTCATCGCACATCTGGTTGCTGGGGCCATCACACAGCTGACTGCAGATGGGTTGAAAACTGGCGGTATAGTATGCGTCTACTTGGTGGTTTCGGTTAGTTCCTTGTTTAACTTGAGCGCTGACTTGAGTGTTTTGGATTTGATGGCTTCTGGTAGTGCCTTGTTTGACATGAGCACTGACTTGGATGTTTTGGTTACTGGCTTGCTTGTCTCTGTTAGTACCTTGTTTGATTTCGTTACTGGCTTGGTTAACTTGGTTGATTCTGTCAAAGTCAGCTAGGATCTCGCGATGCATCGCGATCATCTGTTCATATTCTTGTCGAGTAAGTGTCATTCCATTCTTAGTCGGGAACTTCTTGTCGGATTCACCGTAAAATCTTCGGATGTGTAACGTACTCGTTCCTCTGTAGGATGAGACAAACACGGCCTTATCACCACCGCCCACTGGTCTAATAGTCTCACCACTACGAGTCATGTAGACCCAGTTAGCAGGCACAGTCTTGAGGTCTGTAGTCATCTTCTGATCACGATGGTTGAGTGTTACCAGTCTCGGGTTTATATACTAGTTTTTGAGCCACGCGTAAAACCGGTTTCAGCCAGTTTCATAGGTCAAGCGGTTCAGATTACGCTGACGTGGCTGTCTGTATGGCGCGACTAAGCGTTCTACTACCCGCTCGTTGACCTGTTGTATGTTTGAGCTGGGTTGGGGAATGCGGGTCATGATCGCCACATGACCTCTAACCATGATGAAATAGATAGTGTAGAGGGCGCCAAGTTACTTGTGTTGTAGTCATTGTGAGCTATAGTCTGCGAGTCAGAATACCCGTGATATACATATACAGTCTCCTCACACCCTTTGTAGTTTTCTTCGTATTGAGACCTGGTCAGCTATTAAAGACATGTTTGTAAGTATATTACAGCCATCTTGTTTTTATGTAGGTGTTTTAATACACGTCCGCTAGTGTGGATTGATATTTTTTAATTTTATTTACCAGTTACCATACGGGGGTTAGACTATCTCGGCCTCTTTCACTGTTGTTCTTGAGTTTTTTCTCTGCTCCAGGACTTTGACTCTGTGACTGGTCCCCAGGACTGGGGTTAGCATTTGGTCCATCTCTAGTATACGTCGCTCAAAATTCTCTCGTTCTCTGATTACATGGTGCCAGTTGCCACTGCGTTCTTCGGTGCCAACGCTATGAACTGTCAAGAAGTGAGGATCTGTTGCGAAATTAACCTGTGTAGGAGAAAAAAAAATCACATTGAAACTTATAAGGCTTCAGCGTCTAGTAATTCATAGTGAAATAAAGAGTACCATATAATAGAATGTATCATTAGACATCGGAGATAGCACACCTGTTCTTGGAAACTATGATCATGACCGTTACTATTTATACATACCTTTCTCGATGGGTGTTGTATTTCATCTGCTGCGACAGCGGAGCAACTTCGGAAACCAGCGGTGGGATAGTTTTCATTCCATAAAGCATTGATTTTCTTGAGAAACTCAGAGGCTGATTCATGACCGCTAGACACAGGTTCAATATTTTCATCTGAAGAAGAATCGTCAAGCAGCTTAAATGTTGTCTCATGTGGGCCTACGGTTGTCTGACTACAAGAAGTAGGTTTCTTGCAGAACAACATGTCTAATGACAGAGCTGGGATGAAGAAACAAGAATCACCAGTCTTCACACCAGGCAACATAGAAGTTGTGCTACTTTGCTGATCACTAAGCCCGGTACTTCTATTCGACGAATGCTGGTCGTCTTATACACGGTATTTGCTTACGTAGAATGACTCATCAGAATGTTGTCTGACCATGTGACCGGATGCGACTCCATCTTTGACCATTAGTCACGTGTTTCGGATGTATCCCATAGGGTATGAGACCGGCTACAGCGCCATCTTTGATCGGGTGTGAGTTATCCAAGTGTCTCGGTTGTATCGTTATGTTGTCAGGCCACTGTGAGTCATCCTCCAGTTTTCCCCAAAGACATGTCTGAGCACGTTCACGTACGTTCACTCTGTTGACATAGCCTGTGATGCATCACCCAGTCGGTCACCCTCAGCTGATGCTGCTGATGATGAGCTGATGATGATGATGATGGTGATGCTGCTGCTGATGATGATGATGATTTGTTTGTTGGTGGTGTTGCGTGATGCTGTTGGTGGTATTCCTGCTGAGAGATACTACAGAAGATCATGGGTGCCGGTCGTGTAGAAAGACAACGGCAACCTTGCCCAGGAAGAGTGAATTGTGGGGTTGACTGTGATGTCCTGTAAATATGCGACGTCCTGTAAATTACTTGCCTTAGAGCTTGACTACCGTATGTAATAGGTAGACACATAACTATAGTACAGGGTATACCTTTGGTCATGGGATGTCTCTGCTGCCTTACAGCTTGACTACCGTATGTAATAGGTAGACCATAACTATAGTACAGGGTATACCTTTGGTCATGCCCTAACATGGTAAAGCATGGTGGCACACGACCAACCAATCAATGTTGGGGCTGCATGCGACGTCCCGTAATTGATTAAAGAAAAAAGAGGAAGCGTGACGAGAGAGAGAGAGAGAGAGAGAGAGAGAGAGAGAGAGGGTAGGAATAGCGGTAGCGAGGGAGATACCGAGGGTGAGAGAGAGAGCTAGAGAGATAGAGGTAGAAGGAGAGAAGGAGATAGAATGAGAGAGAGAGTGAGAGAGAGAGAGGTAGAGGTAGAAAGACAACCAGCGCGGGCGAGAAAAAGAGAGAATGATAGAGATAGTAAGAGAGAGAGTAGAGAAAAGCGAGAGAGAGAGGAAGAGTGACGAGAGAGAGAGAGAGTGAGAGAGAGAGAGAGAGGGAGAGATAGAGAGTCGCGAGCGAGGGCCAGAGAGAGAGAGCTAGCGAGGGATAGAGAGGGCTAGATAGAGCGAGAGAGCCATAGATAGAGAGTGAGAGAGGGAGGTGAGTGAAAGAGAGAGGTAGCGATAGAAGGAGATAGAATGAGAGAGAGAGAGAGAGAGGGGGGCAGAGAGAGTGAGAGGGACAGAGAGGTAGAGGGAGAGCGAGAGAACGAGAGAAAGAGATAGGGAGGGAGAGACAAGAGCGAGAGAGACATACAGATCGGGTGAGAGAGAGTAAGGGTGAGAGAGCGATAGGGACAAAGAGAGTGAGAGAAAGAGTGGGAGAGAGAGAGCGAGAGAGAGAAAGAGAGAGAGAGAGAAAGAGAGCGATGGACAGAGAGAGTGAGAGGGAAAGAGAGGTAAAGAAGGAGAGAGAGAGAGAGAGAGAGAGAGAGAGAGAGAGAGAGAGAGAGAGAGAGAGAGAGAGATTTTACAGCAAGTAGAAATACATATTTTGTGCTGAATTCTTGAATGCCTGACCACTGCATATTTTCCGCCCGCCTAGCCGTCAAAGGTAATTATCGTCATGTTTTATCTACCGGTTATCAGTAAATGTTGGCCGCGGCTATTGTCGTCTCCATTGGCTCATGCTCGGTGAAGCGCTGTGCTTGACCGGTATCGGTTAATCTCATACGGCCGTCGCTGGTCGTTGAATTTCTCGCGGGGGCGTGTTTGCTGTAGAGTACCTGGATAACGTGTTCAGACATGTTTTCAGAGTTGAGTCACGCTTGACCGAGCACGCAAGCGACAATGTCAAGGTCGGGTATAGCGGTTCTAAAGTTACTGAGGTATGCGTGAAGTCCACCGATAGATAGAGAGAGAGAGAGAGAGAGAGAGAGAGAGAGAGAGAGAGAGAGAGAGAGAGAGAGAGAGAGAGAGAGAGAGAGAGAGAGAGGTAATGAAATAAATAATCAGATAAAGAGAATAAAATGAAATACACAGGGGCCGCTTGGTATATTTTAAGACTCCCTGAAAGAAACTAGACTTTTTATCACTGGACAGTAAAGCACATGATTGACCTTTACCTGTTGTATTTGTTACAGTGAAAGGGAGATAATTATGTTTATCAAGGGGACGTTATTTGTAGGTGTGTCATTACATAATTTAATGTATATCTCGGGATCTTATGCCATATTTTAAACGAGAGTCGAAGTTTTATATTGAAGTACCTACTCGCCAATATACATACAGGAATTTAGAGGGTTTAATTAAGTTTTGGGTTTAATTTTTAATAAAATTGATTGGGTGGTTAGAATATTCCTAAAGCAGATCTTCACCATGCGTTTAATCGTTTTACATGGGGTCGGGACTTCTGTCGAATTAGCATACTGAGCCGTGCAAAAGTTTATTAAGACGGTCATTACTTGACCTACTCGGGTTCGCTCGAGAGATGAAATAAATCAATTTATGACATATTGACTTCAGTCTTCTTCATCGAAGGCTCTAGACTGGGGTTCTATCACCCACCACCGCGGTGCCCCCACACCCGCCCGGTCGGATCGCTCGCCGACGTCCGCTCGGATCGGTTCGGTTCGGTTCGCACCGGTTCGCGCCGGTTCGGGTACGGGGGACCTGGGTAGGGGTAGCCATGGACCGGAAGTAGTCACCACGACAACCGGAAGTGACAACCGGAAGTGGTCACCCAGAACCAAGAAAAACACCCGCCAAGTTCAAAATATCTGGGTCAATGGAGGGCCGGTTTTGTGACGAAACAAGATGGCGGGATAACCCAGTAAAGAACGATTTATCGGTGGTTTGAAACCACAAATAATAAGTAGTTTGCGTGTTCCATACTACTCACAGACACACACATCCCAGCCAACCCACACATCCCAGCCAACCCACACATCACTCGCCTATCCACACATAAAACTAGCTCCCATACACACATCCCCAACTTTCACACCCCCACCCACACAATCTACCCCACCCACCGACACATCCCGCGCCCATACACAGACATATCCCCCCATCCCCCAACCTACTCACACTCATTCATCCACACATCCTCCACCCACCCACCCACCCAACCACGCCTAATCACCCTTCCCCCTATCACACATACCTTAACCACACATCCCTTACACACACATCCCCCACCCACACACACACCCCAAACATACACTCATACACACATCTCCACACCGATATACACACCCCCCACATACACATCCCCACCCACAAACACATCCCACACACACACACACACACACACACACACACATCCCCTATCCACACACATCTTCCCACCCACAAGTACACCCCCACCCATACACTCATCTCCCACACACATCCTTCCACTCACGTACTCACCCCTCAACCACTCACACCAACACATCCACCACCCACCATCAACACATACATCTCCCATTTACCCAATCCCACTCACACACCCTATCCACTCAGCAAAACACACATCACATACAATCACAAACATCCTTCACCCACCCGCACATTCCACACCAAATCACACCTACCCCCCACCTACCCACACACACATCTCCTCTCCCATACAATACCACAAGCATACACACATCTCCTACCCTCTCACACACACACACATCTCCCACACGCATCCTCCTTACATATCCCCACCCACACTTCCCTCACCAACACACACACATCTCCCAACTCACCCACACATATCCACATACAAACGCTCTCCCCATCCACTCATACATCCTCTACCCACCCACAATTATCCCACCCATACACAATTCACCCAAACAGACATATTCCCCCACCCCACACCCATCCACCACACCCATCACACACCCATCCCCAACACACACACATCACCCACACACCCATTCACCCAGACATCCCTCACCCACCCAACCACCCACATACACATTCCCTACCCACACAACCCCCCCCTCACCAACACCCACACACTTCCAACCATCACACAAACGTCCCTTACCCACACACACACACACACACACACACATCCCCCACCCACCACACATCCCTTCACCCATCCATACATCACTTGTCCACCCACACAAACCCCTCCACACATACATCCCCCACATACACCCATGCCTCATACACACCCACACATACATCCTTGCATCTAGATATATCCATGATGCCTCACATAATCACTGAAACTAGTATGAACAAACTTCCAAATTCCACACACACACACACACACACACTGACGATTGTCGTGAGCATTCTTGCAAAAATAGTAAAATATTGAGAAAAATTGTACATATACATTGTGGCATACAAAATGATAATATGAAAGATGAGTATACATAAAATATATGGAATGGTATGTTACATGACATGCATGCGCTCAGCTCTCTCTCTCTCTCTCTTCTCTCTCTCTCTCTCTCTCTCTCTCTCTCTCTCTCTCTCTCTCTCTCTCTCTCTCTTTCTCTCTTTCTCTCTCTCTCTCTCTCTCTCTCTCTCTCTCTCTCTCTCTTTTTCTTACACAGACACACACACATACTCTCACACTCATTCACCCTCTCTCTCACTCACACTCACTAACTCTCTCACTCATTCTAAAATAATGTACGTGTGTTCATATTATACATGATAAAATCAAGTGGCACTCAAAATGATAATATGAAGAAGAGAATACACACACAATATGGAATAGCATATAACATGACATGCATGCGCTTAACTCTCTCTCTCTCTCTCTCTCTCTCTCTCTCTCTCTCTCTCTCTCTCACACACACACACAGACACACACACAAACATGCACGCACACACACTAACACATCCATTCTCCCACTGTTTCACTCTGTCTCTCTGTCTCTGTCTGTCTGTCTGTCTGTCTGTCTGTCTGTCTGTCTGTCTCTCTCTCTCTCTTTCTCTCTCTCTCTCTCTCGTGTTCGCTCTATCTCTCTCCCTCGCTTGCACTCACTATTTCCCTCATTAACACTCTCTCCATCTTTCATTCACTCTATATCTCATTCTCTTTTACTATCACTCACACACAGACAGACATACACCCACACGCTATCAAATACACACTCCCTCGCAAACACGGTATGCATGCATGCATACACACGCAAGCATATACACATACTGTCAGCGACTTGTGCGCTGCAGCTTTTCAAGACTCCGCTACTTTCGCACTGCACGAAATAACAATTCATGACATTTGCGAAAGGAATGCAATTTATTCAGAGCCGACATTTGAATGGCTCTACGAGCGTTAGGTTTCATCATTGTTACACAATATGAATACATCAACGTGATGATAGATGATGCTAGCATTACACAATCTAAATGAACAGCCCTATGTTTGCCTATGGCCTAGAAAGCTATCGCATTGGTCAAGGATACGTCTGCTCTCTCTACCGTCTCCAGTCAGTCTGTCCCCGCTACACATTGCGTGGACACGCACGGACACTTTACTCTCCGTGCAGTCGCTATGATTGCGTGCCTGGTCTTGCCAGCACGCCGGCTTTTGAGTTCGAGTAACCTAACATATCACGGTTACTCGCAAGGACCAGCAACCCATTTGCTTGGGGAAAGCCCTCGCTCATCAGTACTCGTCGACCTCTGGTCTGACACAAATGTGTCTCCCTGTGAGGTTATTAATAGTACTCGGTGTCTTCCCTGTCTGGTGTCTCTCTACTAGACTAGTGTTAACTCATTACTCCTGTGAGGCCTTATTGGGGATGCTGACACATACACACACGAGCACACACACACAATACACACACAAATACACACACATACCCACGCACATACACAAACCTACACACATCCACACCCATACACACATACTTACACACACATAACACACGAATACACACTCCCTCGCATACACTGCATACATGTACATACACACACGCAAACATATACATACATGAACATACACACACATACACACGCACATATACATATATACACATACATTTAAACATATATATACACATACATTTAAACACACATGTACGCACACATAAACACACGTACAGACACACACACACAAGCACACACATGCACACATGTACACCCATACATACATATATGCACATACACATACATCCACATACACACATATAAACACGGACACATATGGACACACATACACACATCCATCCATCCACTCACATACACGCTGCCTCACTAAAACTAATATGAATGAAACTCCCACACTTTTCACACGCACACACTGTCGACTATTGTGAGTATACTTACAAGAGCATTTAAAATTGGGAAAAAATTAAAAAACATGGAAAATATGGAAAATGGTGATGAAAATATGTTAAACATTGTGTAACATTAAAAAAAAAAAAAACAATAATGATGCAAGTCGGTAAGATAATTCATCGAATTGACATAAACATGATGAAATAAGCAGTGCATGTTAAAGCACTTGGAATCAGCGACTGACAAGAGAAGGTCAACCAGAGAGACGAATGGAGACAGGTTTGTATCTGCGGCAAAGAACCTCAATGGTTCGGAACGCTGAAGAAGAAGAAGAAGAAGAAGAAGAAGAAGAAGAAGAAGAAGAAGAAGAAGAAGAAGAAGAAGAAGAAGAAGAAGAAGAAGGAAGAAGAAGAAGAAGAAGAAGAAGAAGAAGAAGAAGAAGAAGAAGAAGAAGAAGAAGAAGAAGAAGAAGAAGAAGAAGAAGAAGAAGAAGAAGAAGAAGAAGAAGAGAAGAAGAAGAAGAAGAAGAAGAAGAAGAAGAAGAAGAAGAAGAAGAAGAAGAAGAAGAAGAAGAAGAAGAAGAAGAAGAAGAAGAAGAAGAAGAAGAAGAAGAAGAAGAAGAAGAAGAAGAAGAAGAAGAAGAAGAAGAAGTTAAATTCAAGTGGCAATAAAAATGCTAATATGAAAGATGAGGTTACAGAAATAAAATATGGCATAATGACATGCGTGCCTTCAAAAGCAACAATGGGCAGAACATTTCAAAGAAATATTAAATAGACCGCAGCCTGACACTGTTCCGAACCTGGATGGAGAAATTACTATGCCCCCATTAGATGCCTCCTGCGAGTTATTCACCATGGAAGAGATTAAAGCAGCCATCAAAAAATTGAAGAACAACAAAGCTGTTGGTGAAGATGAAATCTCAGGAGAAATGCTCAAAGCAGCAGATGAGAACACCTTACAACGTTTGTTACAGCTGATCAATGAAATCTGGCAAAGCGAATCCCCACCACAACAGTGGAAAGATGGTGTAATTTTCAAACTGCCTAAAAAGGGCGATATGTCTGATTGCAATAATTGGCGTGGTATCACTCTATTGTCAGTACCAGGAAAACTTTTTTGTAGCATGTTACTTGAGAGATTGAAAAAGGCGATAGATGAAAGACTCAGAGAAGAACAAGCAGGCTTCAGACCAAAACGGTCATGCATAGACCACATTTTCACCCTCAGAATAATCATTAAAGACTCCGTAGAATTCCAGTCGAAATTAATCACCAACTTTGTCGACTTTCAAAAAGCCTTCGACAGTATCCACCGTCCTTCACTTTGGAATCTACTTAACATCTATGGTTTTCCTACCAAATATACCAACGTCATAAAATCTTTCTACAAAGAAACACGTTGCTGCGTAAGAACAGAAACAGGCAACTCTGACTGGTTCTCAGTCGAAACAGGAGTGAAACAGGGTTGTGTCTTATCACCGATGCTTTTTGGAATAGCTATCGACTGGGTCATGCGCAAATGCACAAACAACACAAATATGGGTATCCATTGGGTTGACAAAATTCTAGAAGACCTGGACTTTGCCGACGACATAGTGCTTTTGAGTTCAACACACCCGGATGCCCAAGAGAAAATAAACCACCTCCAAAATGTTTCAGGACAAATTGGTCTCCAAATTAACACCACAAAAACAAAGACTATTGATCTTACCACCAGTTCAGATGACACCAAATTGAACAGCTACGTTCTTGAAAAAGTCAACAGCTTTACATACCTAGGAAGCAAAATGACATCTACAGGGGACTCAACACCAGAAATATCATCTAGAATCGCACTGGCATCTAGTGCCTTCAATAAGCTGTCAAACATCTGGAAGTCAAAGACACTCAGCAAACACACAAAACTTAAAATCTTCAACTCTTGTGTGATTCCAGTGTTAACGTATGGTTGTGAAAGTTGGAAATCAACGGTAGCTTTAGATAAAAAATTAGACAATTTTGAGAACAAATGTCTTAGAAGACTTCTAAACATCCACTGGACAGACTTCAGAACCAATTCGCAAATAAGACAAGAGACTAAGCAAGATACAGTATCCAATTTCATAAGAAGACGCCGTTGGAACTACATCGGCCATGTACTCAGAATGGACAAGTCAAGACTCCCCTACCAAGCCCTCGATATGGTCACCAGTAGGGAAAAGAAAACGGGGAAGACCAAGAGAGACCCTGCGTAGAACCATCATAAGAGAAGGCTCATTCAATGGCCAAGTAAATATCCAAGATCTACAACAGGTAGCAGCGAACCGCCAAGCATGGAGAGACAGGACTTCTGCCCTATGCGCCGCCTTAGGCTCAAGAGGAAAGACTAACTAACTAACTAACTAACATGCGTGCGCTCACTCTCTTCTCTCTCTCTTATACGCACTCACTCTCATTCTCGCCCTCTCTTACACTCACATACTCTCATATTCAGTCTCACTCAATCTCTCATTCACTCTCCCACTTACACTCACTCTGTTACTCTCTCTCTCTCTCTCTCTCTCTCTCTCTCTCTCTCTCTCTCTACTCACTCACTCACACCCATTCATTCACTCTCTAAACCACACTAACTCACTCGCTTACTCGCACACACAGACAAGCAAGCAGACACACACACCCACTCTATCGCTCTCACTCATTCACTTTCTCATGCACTCTCTCTCTCTCTCCTCTCTCTCTCTCTCTCTCTCTCTCTCTAACACACTAACTCGCTCCCACCCTCATTCACACCTCACACGCACATTCACACATACTCACAAATTCTCTCTCTCACTCACTCACTCACGCTCCCTTACTCACTCACTCACTCGCTGTCTCTCTAACTCACACTCACTTACTCACTTTCTCACTCTATCACACAGACATGCAGACACAAAAAACAACCTCTCTCTCACATTCACTCATTCTCTCACTCAATCTCTCACAAATACGTGCACATACACACTCACTCACGTTTTCACTCACTCAGGCACAAACGCATGCATACTCTCTCACTCACTCTGTGTCATACTCACTCTCTCACTCACACTCTTTCTCACTCACTCTCTGTGACTCTGTGTCATACTCACTCTCTCACTCACACTCTTTCTCACTCACTCTCTTACCCACTCTCTCACTCACATACACACAGTGCAGAATGATATTGAAAAAAATTATACCAGTAGGTGACTTATGGACGGATATAGTAGAGATAGAGAGAGAGAGAGAAAGAGAGAGAGAGAGAGAGAGAGAGAGAGAGAGAGAGAGAGAGAGAGAGAGAGAGAAAGTGTGACAGAGGGAGACATAGACAGCTACAGAGAGAGACAGAGAAGCAGAGAGAGACAGGGAGACCGACAAAGAGAGAGCAATAGAGAGAGAAAGAGAAAGCGACTGAGAGAGCAACAGAAAGAGAGAGAGAGAGAGCGTGTGACAAAGAGAGAGGCAGAGAGAGAGAGAGAAAGAGAAAAAGACTGAGAGAGCAACAGAAAGAGAGAGAGAGAGCGTGTGACAAAGAGAGAGGCAGAGAGAGGGACAGGGAGAGGCAGCGAGCGACTGAGAGAGAGAGAGAGAGAGAGAGAGAGAGAGAGAGAGAGAGAGAGAGCAATTAAAAGATAATTATCTTGAGACTCTAAAAGCCAGAAAAATCAGTTCTAGTACCCTCGGCATCCCAACATGTCCACTTGCTTGTCCCGTGTCTCTGAGTATCGATTGCTCCTCTCTCTGGACATGTCTCATGTGTCCCTTGAGAATTGCAACTGGGCAGAAATGTCTTCGGTAATACAACCGGACCCATTTCATTGCAACACACATGGACCTTCTAATGTAGTCACAGGAGTTCTCCTTGACTGTATGTGGTGTTTGTGAATGTGTTTGTTTGCTGATGAAGGCTAACCGCCGCAACGTTCTGTATGTGTCGTAACTCTGTTATGTAAAGCTGCACTACTTTGTGTCATTATATATTGTTTAAACTTTCACAGCTTTATCGCAGTTCCACCAAATTTTATGCATACATCAGTATAAGGCGTTTTCCGATGGTATGTTGAGCCGTTGTTACCTACAACCGTTTGTCGCTATGGCACCTGATGCTGATGACTAGCCACGCGTTTGCGCGTACACCGCATTCATTCAGGTGAATTTATACCGCAGTACATCGGTATAAGGCGTTTCCGACCTGCTATGCTAGTACCACGTGTTGAAGTCGAGTAGATGTATCAACAACAACTTTCACATTGGATGTCACAACATCAAAACAAACAAACAAAATACATTGTCAAATACCACGCGTGTATTAATATTGTCTTTCATTAAATACGCTTCATGCCGCTTTTGCAAACATTCCTCGTTTGACTCCCTCGCTTGACCATCGAGGCGGTATCTAATTACCCGCCCGCGGTGCGAGCACAGGTAGAAGAATGTAGATTTCTAAAGGCGAATACGGGGTGTTCAGTGATGCGCGGCGAGAGCCACGGCGTGTGTTTTATCAGTACTTAACATCGGGTTTGGTCAGTTGGAGACAGAAAACAGTGGTTCTGAAAATATAGGACGCCGTTTTATAATTTAGGTAAAAATAAGAAAAGATCTATGTATAGTAAAGGAACGGGTAGCCATATAAGAAGATGAGTTGATGCCGTGAGATATATGGTGCCCGAGTCGAATGGCAACATGTCGGCTGGGACACATTAATAATTATACTTACTTCTTCTGTCTAGCTCTCAGGCGGGTGGGATGAATATCTCTCTCTCTCTCTCTCTCTCTCTCTCTCTCTCTCTCTCTCTCTCTCTCTCTCTCTCTCTCTCTCTCTCTCTCTCTCTCTCTCTCTCTCTCTCTCTCTCTTCGGCGAGGGTTGTTCGTTCTATGGAAAGCGGTTCTTCTAGGCATCAGGTGTGGTGTGTACGATCTATTTCTGTCTTTTTCGCTGGGCTGTAATCGTCTCGAGTTGGCTTCTCGTCAGTGGTCAGCAATAGAATGAGACTTAAGCCATGGCGTATGGCTGTTTTATAGCACCAAGTCACGTGATTATAGCTATAGCAATAAACCAGTTTTAGACTGGTTTGCGGTGGTTATAGATAGACAACTGCTGACATGGCAATTTTACTACCACGCAGCCATAACGTGTTCAGACATGTTTTCAGTGAGTCACGGTTGACCGAGCATGGTAGCGACGATGTCGAGGTCGGGCACAGCGGTTCTAAGGTTACTGAGGCGTGTGCGAAGTCAGAGAGAGAGAGAGAGAGAGATAGAGAGAGAGAGGGAGAGAGAGGGAGGCGGGAGGGAGAGAGGGAGGCGGGAGGGAGGGAGGGAGAGTAATGAAATAAAGAAAATAATCAGATAAAGAAAATAAAATGAAATACACAGGGGCCGCTTGGTATATTTTAAGACTCCCTGATAGAAACTAGACATTTTCGTCACTAGACAGTAAATCACATGATTGACCTTTGCCCTGTTGTATTTGTTACAATGAAAGGGCGATAGTGTTGTTATCAAAGGCCGTTATATGCGGGGTTTCATTACATATTATAATGATTATTTCGGGAACTTATGGGTTATTTTAAACGAGAGTCGAAGTTTTATATTGAAGTACCTACTCGCCAATATGCATACAAGAATTTAGAGGGTTTAATTAATTTTTGGGTTTAATTTTTAATATAATTCTATGGTCGGTTAGAATATTCATAAAGCAGATTTTCATCAAACGCGTAGAGGCTATACATGGGTAAGGAAACATGTCGAATTAGCATTCTGAGCCGTGCAAAAGTTTATTAAGACGGTCATTACTTGACCTACTCGGGTTCGCTCGAGAGATGAAATAAATCAATTTATGACATATTGACTTCAGTCTTCTTCATCGAAGGGTCTAGACTGGGGTTCGATCACCCACACCCGCCCGGTCGGATCGCGCGCCGACGTCCGCTCGGATCGGTTCGGTTCGGTTCGCACCGGTTCGCGCCGGTTCGGGTACGGGGGACCTGGATAGGGGGACCTGGGTAGGGGAGTGGCCATGGACCGGAAGTAGTCACCACGACAACCGGAAGTGGTCACCACGACAACCGGAAGTAGTCATCCAAACCCAAGAAAAACACCCGCCAAGTTCAAAATATCTGGGTCAATGGAGGGCCGGTTTTGTGACGAAACAAGATGGCGGGATAACCCCGTATAGAAGGATTTACAAAGGACTAAATTCCTAAAATATTACCTAAATACAACATCCCATACTACTGTCATGTATCTCATTCATATCCTCACTGTCACTCATATCATACATTCCACTGCAGTACTCCTGCCATCTTTCTAGAATTTGTCTAGATTCTGTTAAGGTATTTCACATCTTGTCAATTGAGGTTGAACATTTCTTGTCAATAACTTCATTTCTTTGAACATTTCATAATCTCTTCCAACCTTATGATATTGCTCTATTCTGGTGCAGCAATCTTGTATATATTGATTTTTGTCTTTTCTTGTGTTCTTTCTTATTTCTCGAGTTAAAGATTTATACTTCATCTTGCTATCGGATTCATCTCCTTTCTGGTTCAGCTGCCTTTGTTGTTTTATTAATTCTAACGTGTCTGATATAATCCATGGCTTAAGTTGCTTTTTCTTGGTTGGAATGAAATCTTTGGCTGCAGTTAGCAAGATATCTCTAGCTTGTACTGCCAGTTCATCGGGTGTCATTTCTTCTTGTACAGACATCAAGACCCCAAAGCGATTCCTAACTTCTATGTTGTATGCGTCTGGTATTTTTGTGAGATAAAAAAGAAGTGGCGTTGGTCCTCGGGTAAGCTTTTTGAGTTTTAATTTCAGATCTGCTTCTAATAACTGATGATCTGTATCACAGTCTGCACTTCGTAGGGTTTTTGCAGATGTTATGCTTGATCTCCATCTTCTTTATATTAAAATATAATCTATCTGATTTTTTTGGTAAAACTGTCTGGAGACTTCCATATGAAGAATCTTCTTGGATGTTGTTTAAAAAGTGTGTTGGCTATCGTTAACTCATTTTCTGTGCAAAATTCAATTAATTTGTCACCTGCATCATTTCTATTTCCTAATCAAAATTTTCCGAAATCGTGTCTCTCATTTTCAGCTCTTCCTGCACCTACTTTTGCATTAAAATCTACCATTATTATTGCTATATCATTATGACCAATCTTATTTAATGTGCCCTGTAGTGTGTTGTAAAGATCTTCAATTTCGTCCTCCTCTGCTGTTGAAGTAGGTGCATATATCTGTATGAGAGTTGTCTTTTTTGGACGGCCTTTAAGTCTAATAGTGAGGATTCTATCACTAACTGGATTATATCCCATTAAAGCTTTTTCAGTTGTCTTATCTAAACAAAATGCCACTCCACTCTGGCCTCCGACATCTCTACCAGAATAAATGAAAATACTTCCATTTTCAGTTGTAAAATGTCCCTTGCCGCTCCAGCGATGTTCACTAATTCCTAAAATTAGAATGTTTAACCTCTCAATCTCATCACACACTACTTTAAGCTATCCCTCATACAAACTTCTCACATTCCACGTTCCCATTCTCACTCTGTTTCTTAGTCTGACACAGGGGATTTCTTTGGTAACACAGTCAGGATTTACTCCGTCATCACGATTACTAGTACTGGTCCCTGCGTCACACTCTTCCCCAGTGTTATCTGATCTGCCTGGCCTGGGAGTCTCGCCACCAGATCTCTTTCTTATCATGTTTTCTTTCATGGAGAGACAACAGTGGAAGATAAACTCTATGGACCGCTGAGTGAACTAAAAAAAAGACTGTTAAATTCATACAAGAGACAACATTGCAGTTATAGACATATTTGAGGCGAACGAAAGAAGAAGAAGATCAACTTCAAGCACGAATAATTTTCCTATTAACATAATTAATTGTATTTCAAGGCACATACGTATGTGCCAGCCAAAAATAATTGTCGCATAACTATCAACGGACCATAACGGATGCTAGACTTCCTATAATACATTATAAATGAACCATCCTTATTGTTATATATTATCTCTTAAGTTAAATATCTTACTGTTAAATCTAAGTAAATTGAAACGCATATATAAATACTTACACACCTGTAAAAAAAAAAGATCTTACACACCATAAAAAGAAGTTAATAAAGATTTATTTCAAAATATGTTACTCATTAATGAGTCTGAAAAATTATGCACATCCATAACAACTGTTCTTGTCTCCCTTGCTGCGTAATCTATGAGTTGTATCCCTGGAATAAACATTTTCCCATTCTAATTGTACCTATTTATTGAAAATGTTTATTAATAGTTTACCTCACATTGTGGAGATCAACACGAGTTTGCATATGTATAATGTCACCCAGAAATGGATGTACTCAAATCTACAACGTAATTGTGATGAATTGTCCCTGGTCTCGATTAACAGACTTAGAAGGTCGTGAATGCAGAGTGTTGGAGTTGCGAGCTGATTAGTTACACACGGGAGCCTTCCTCGTCTGTAATCGTCGCAGCCAGTTAAAATACTCGATTCCTCATTGGAATAGAGAGGCGCCATTTGTTTTGTGTGTGATTTTTTTTCCCTCATATCCTTTACAGTAGTGCTTCCCTAACTTTTCACTTTCGCGGACCGACATAGAATTTTACTTTTGCACCAGGGACCGGTGCCGTTTAAAAAAATGTTTCTCCTTGTATTCTGGAATTTTATATGATATCAATATACATTTTAATATAAATATAAGATTTAACGTAATTGTGGGTGTTGTCCCGGTGCGCTAAATACTGCTCCATAATATTATTGGATGACGGTGATTTATTTAATGGTGATCCAATTTTCATGGGTAAAAATTTTATTGTAGAGATTTATAAATCAAACAAATTTTCAAATGTTAAAACTACATTTAAGTCTTCTTGTAAAGATGTATATTCTCGTATCCATCCATCCATCATGTGCCATGCCGGTAAGCGTGGGTGGTCATGTTCTGCCATCTCACTCGATCACCAGAGTCGTGGATCAGCTCCGTGTTTCTGTCTCGACCATGCCACAAGGCCAAGCCTTCCAGGTACTTACTTCTAGGTCTTCCCCTTGGTCTGTTCCCCTCGATCTTACCAGTCGTCACCAAGTTCTCGAATCCATTTCTTCTCATAACATGCCCAAAAAATGTTGACTGTCTACGTCTAATTTCTCTAATCAATTTACGATCTTCATTTGTTTCTTGAAGAACTTGTTCATTGGTCTTTCTGGCTGTCCATGGTATTCTTTGCATTTTCCTCAGAAACCACATCTCTACAGCCATCAAATGTTTTTCAGCCTGACTGCTCATTGTCCACGCTTCACATCCATATAAAAGTACAGGTTCTATGTAGCATCTCAACACTCTTTTTCTCGTTTCAATCTCGTATATTCTCGTATACACAGACGGTAATGAGTTGAGTTGAGTTGAGGTGAGTTGAGTTAAGAATCGACATCACTGCACTCAGGACATTCCCATACGTGCTCCGTCCCCTCGTTCAACAGTAATGAACAAGTTCTAAACAATATTCAAAGGAGAAAATATTTAATTTGTTTCTTACTTTATTTTTTGAACTTACGTTGCGGAGTGGCAAAGAAGGGCTCGGTATACACCGACGGTAATGAACAAGTTCTAAACAATCTTCAAAGGAGAAAATGTTTAAATATTGAGCACAACCCACAAATGTGGAAGCACGAGACTCGAGTTTCGCTCTCGTTTGAGCTCATCAGTAGTGCATATCCTTGACCGGACCCGGAAATAAACCCTGTATCATTGGCGCGTGAAGCGGGTGTGTTACATGACACCAGTTTCACAGAAGTGACGAAGCTGCATTCTTCCGACTCCGCTCAGGACAACAGAATGAGATACCACTTGTTTAAGGGGCTAAAGATAGGAGATACTGATGCATTTAACTGTAAAATTGGTAATCAATCAATCAATCAATTTGCGCGCAAAAAGGTCCTTTGCCACGTACTAAATTCTTCTCTTGATACGTCTCATACATTTCATTTGCCAGTTGCTAATAATTTTGATGCATGCTTTCATGATAACTGCTGTTCAAATACCATGATGTATAAATCGAAGTAAATCCCATCTTTTCTATCCCTAGGTTTATTGTGTATAAGGTGCTAGACCCATATTTTTATAGACCAGTCGACATTCGATGGGTGGTGTGATCAATATCAATCCAGTCGCTTTTACTTCCCAGTATTTTTCCTGGTGACTATATTAGTCTGGTTGGACCTGGAGCTCAGTGGAATATAAACAAGTTTGCTTCCGTGAGGGTTGGAAGGCATGACCAATGGGCCAACAGCAAGCACGATAGCCACTGACTACGGCATCTACCTAAAATACGTATCTCTGACATTATTATACGGATCATTATACGGAGACATCCGTATTGAACATACAAATAAACCCTTGTCCCTGTCGGATACGTCGAGATTGATGGCTCAACCCCAAAGAGATAAAGGATGCAAGATCCTTTTTCCCAATGTGATCCTGCCCGTTTAATTAATTTAGCTGTACTGACTCAATTGCTTGAGACCAGAAAAAGTTTTAGAGAACCAAGGAATACCTTCAGGAAATAACTGAAAAAGTTGTATTCCCGTGTATACCTAAATTATCCTTTAAGTGGTACCTTGCCTCTCCTCTACCAACTAATTAATTCTATCTAGAGTAGTTTAAAACAATTTGACTATAACAAGTAAAAATACAATCAATACATGGCATGAAATTATTTTTAATAAACACATCATGGAATTTGTAAATTGCATTCAAAATTACAATTTCCTGTCATAAAATAAGGACATATACATATAATGGTAATTATACAGAAGTGATGTGCCAATTATAATGTGTATAATAACAGCTATATTTTTTCCAGTGGCATGTACTGCTAATCTTTTACTGGCCTGGATGATCTGGGAAAAAATAACTGTCTACACTCAGGGTTCTCCACTTCCAGCTTTGGGAATCCCTCTGGCTATCAATTAATTGCTGTATGTTCTGTAGTCTTAGTGATTCAGGTCTGAGTAGAACATAAGTTTGCTCTCGGTTTTCTTTCCATTTTCGGCAGGTAAATGTTTAAATAAAGATTACCTTTCCTATGAGACAAATGGAATATTTGCAGGTAGATACGTTTCTGCACTAATCTATCAAGGGCATCGCCCAACAATGTGCTCACTCAACAGGTGCTGCATTCAATCTTCACTAAGTCAGGTCTGGATTTACATGAGTATGACCACTACCTGAACTTCCATCAATCACATAATTCTAATGATATAATAAATATGACCACTACCTGAAATTCCATCAATTACATAAATCTAATGATATCATAAATATGACATTAGAAATGAAATGTAAAAGCCTAAGAACACACCAAGTGAAAACAATAAAATGAATCTTGTTCTTAGAGAAAGTAAACATAGAAGAAAGATAGTCTTGGTGTTCTCAATTAGTTATCACCAACATAGTTGTTTGCTCTCACTCCAATCTTCCACTATCAGGTGTTCAAGGTTTAACTAGCAGATGTGCAGTTTCATCTTCACTTATGCCTGTCCTTCAGGTCTGTAGTTTAAGTAATACCTTGAGTGATTTGGAATTTGACAATTATGTTGACCATTATCTTCTGTACCTAGTTTTGTTCTCTACATCTTTTTTCTATTCAGGAAAAAGGGTCTCATACATTATGAGTTTTAAAATAATTTCCCATTGTAATGAGTAGTTGCTTATAAACAATATACGTACATCATGGAATCAATTCTTGTATAGCATTCAGGTGTATTCTTATTACACATCAAAGTTGCCGGCTATCTTGAGTTTGACTGTTGGCCTGTACTCCCTCTCTCTCAGCATGTAACTTCACTCACTCACTCAAACTCCTCAAGCATCAGTCAACATATCCATCTGTGCATGTGGGGTCAATTCACTCCTCTCAGACATTATTACTATGAATGGATGATCATTTCACTCAGTCTATAGACACATTCATATCGGTATTGGTGATCATATAGGAATCATTCACTACACATCATTCATACTAGCATGTAAGGTGGGTAATTTTACTTACGTGATTTCCCAATGATAACTTAAATGTTTACCATCATTGATATCACAATGAAATATCTTCTTGCACAATCACTCATCATACACATCATATCTGTAGGAATGACAGTTATACCTATGTAGGTGCTTTACACAGAATACATTCACAGATGTTTAACAATAATGAAACACACATGACACAAGCATGCTCTTCAATGACATAGACATGTGATCATTAAACACACTTATGAAATTCATCCAGGAGTTAGCAACATGAAATCCATGAGTCACCACATGCTCTCTTCAAATACATAGAATTTATGTGATATACTCAAATTTACATTCAGGCATTATGAGTCATAATAATTCTTGCAAGGCGGTTGATTATGCAAAACTATGTGGCACAAATATTATTATTCCCCATGGTTGACAACCATGAACATATATTTGCCTTTCCACCTGTGTGCTTTAACATCACACAAATTATGATACCTATAGAACTCTTTTTAGTTCCCACGTGTTCATGAATTACAAGAAAACTATTTGTTTGTCCATGTGCTCATGTCAAAAAGTAAATCTACTGACTAATGTGCTCAAATCAACTTGACTATACACATTACACTAATTTCTTTATCAGTGCTGGCACAGGTAAACTAGTTTTAAATCCTACCAGTGGGCACATGTACCATATGTCCTTACCACTGCACTACGAATTCTGAGTTTTCTTAAGTCTTAAGTTACCACTCTGTTTCATTGTAGATTGAGTTTCATGCTTAAGAAATAAAATGTATAACACGTGTCTAATGATTTATACATTAACTAAGTTGTTTAAATGGGAGAAAATAAAACACAGTAGTTTTCTCCTAATGTACAGTTTATCTTATGACTATGATAACAGAGTATAATATTATTTAGTTTCTACTAGATTAAATTCTTAAGAACGCATCATTCTAAATCATTGTAGATTGGGTTGCTTAAGAAATAAATATACAACTTGGACTAATGCTTATACATTAAATCAGTTGTTTACTTTGGGAGAAAATAAAATTCACTATGGTTATTCTTAACTCTTTCGCTACCGTGAGCCCATCTTGGGACACGATGTATTTCCGGTGATGCAGTCCGCCCTTTTAGTCCCACAAAATGATCAGTGGTTTATTTCATATATTTCTGCTCCGTTTCGGAATTTTAAGTTACAGTAAACTAAAAAGTCGTACAGCGAAAAGATTTCTACGCCATCTTGGTGCGGTCAAACGTTTTCTAATATTGGATTCTTGTGAATTTTCAGTTTTAAGGTAGTGTTAATTTGTTTGTTTGGGTTTTTCACAATGGAAACGCCCACCAGTTTGCGTCCACGTAGTATGACTTGAGATCAAACTAGATTATTGTTTATAATTGTTTTAAACAATAGTGATTCCGATATCAGTGAATATTTAGAAAGAAGTTTTAGTTGTGCCTAAAGTTTTAGCACGTGGTGATAAAGAAAAACCAGTGAATGTTCGTCAACAGCTGAGTGTCTGACAACGAAGCCCGAATGGCTGAAGTTTACGTCTGTCATTATTGCTATGGGACTTGATCCAAGACCATGTTATCAAAGACTACCGGTGTACAAGTGCACATTTATATACTCCTTGGTATGGCACTGCCACTACGTTTCCCAGTAATCAATTAGAATTTATTTATCACACCATATTTCACGTATGTGAACCTGTGGCCAAAAATAAAAAAATAAAAATTGATCCTCTTGTTTACATGATTCTGAAGAATATCCAGGAAGCATTTCACCCATTTGAAAATGTGTCCATTGATGAAATGATTATTTGGTGGAAGGGCTAAATAAAGCTAAAAAAAAGCCATGCATTGTTGTCTCTACCAAGTCTGTAGTTAGAACTGTTGAGAGCGGATTGCGAAAACCGCAAAGCAAGCCGAAGATGGTCTCCATGAAAATAACACGGCGATGAATGGCTGCGACAGAATGGACCAAATGGTTGGATATTATAATATCCATGATAGGAAAACCATTAAGTGGTGGAAGAAGATCTACTACTAGATCTTTGAAATTGCACAGATCAATGCTCACATCCTACATTCCATATGGCAAACAGAGAAAGGAGGATAAAAATTGTCATAGAAGGATTTCAAGTAAAGGAAAGTGCTCATCGCGAAGTAGCTCAGAGTAATCCTGAAAGTTTGACACTCTGCCTGCCGAAGAATTTCAGTCTGTTGCAGGAACTTATGCCGAAAGATTTACATGAGCCAAGCATTTAATAGAATTTGTCGGTGTCAATAGAGACTGTGTTTCTTGCAGCACTCGAACTAAACGACACATATCATCTTTTGTTTGCTCCGGCTGCTCTAAAAGACCAGACTTGTGCGCCAAAGTTTGCTTTGCAGCCTATCACAAATAGACTGCCACATATAGTAAATATAAACAAACAGACATGACAATTAAATGTAAATCTGCCAAGTGTTTTCCTAATTTGTGTCTGAAAAAAGAAAAATACATGATTCAGAATCTGCGGCAAAACTTCTTTTCGGATGATTGATTCGGAGCAATTGTATTTATAGTTGAACCTCATTCTTATTTATAGTTTAGAAAAGTGTTGTTTGTGCAGTAAATTCAACAGGATTAGCAGTGATCAGGATATTGGATAACAACGCCCCCTTGGTACGTACAATTTTTACATTATTTTTACCTCTTTTTAACAAATTATTTTAGAAGTTATATTATTATTTTTATTTTATTTACAACATACAGCAAACATTCTCCTACCAACATATTCCTTGTGCAATCCCCTTTATTTTGATATATAATACAACATTTCTGCTACAATTTTAAACATTTTCATAACATTATTGCGACATACACCAACTTCCAGATTTCGGCCATTAGTTTTTTTCATTTTTGTGAAAAAGACATGGTTCAGAATATGCACCAAAACTTCCTTTTGGATGATTTAAATGAGCAATACTGTTTATATTCTTGAAGACAAATGGTGTTTGTTTGATTATTCAGTAAATTAAACATTATTAGCAGTATAGGAGTGTAGAAAACA
Organism: Cepaea nemoralis; assembly: GCA_014155875.1. NCBI lineage: Eukaryota > Metazoa > Mollusca > Gastropoda > Stylommatophora > Helicidae > Cepaea > Cepaea nemoralis. The sequence goes on from JACEFZ010011169.1 coordinate 25,670, forward strand.
CATTCTAAGTGCAATGTTTACATTATTTTTACCTACTTTTGTCCAATTATTTTACAAATTATATTATTATTTTTATTTTATTTACAACCTAAAGCAAAAATTCTCCTACCAACATATTCCTTGTGCAATCCCCTTTATTTTGATATATAATACAACATTTCTGCTACAATTTTAACCATTTTCATACCTTTACTGTGACAGACCCCACCTTCAAGATTTCAGCCATTATTTTTTTGTCATTTTGTGTGAAAAATACATGGTTAAGAAAATGCACCAAAACTTCTTTTTGGGTTACTTTAATGAGCAATACTGTTTATATTCTTGAAGACAAGTGGTGTTTGTTTGATTATTCAGTAAATTAAACATGATTAGCAGTATAGGAGTGTAGAAAACACCTTATAAGTGCAGTTTTTTAAAATAATTTTTACCTCTTTAATTTCAGTTGTTATTATTAAACCTCTCATTATTGTCATAATATTTGTAACCTATCAATTAATTATTAACACTGTCATGTTCCTTGTGCAATCCTCTTTAATTTGATATGTAATACAATAGATCTGCTACCATCTTAACCATTTTAAAAGCATTATTGTAACACACCCCTAGTTCCAATTTTCTGCCATAAATTTCTGTTTGGTCACAGCCCAGTTTTTGTTTGGTAGTGAAAGAGTTAATGAATAGTCTATCTATACACTATAACAATTAAATATATTATAATTAACTTCTTAAGAACTAACCACGTGTTCAACAAGTCGACTTACCAACTCTTCTTCTGGGAAAAAGACTCACAACTAATCTAAGATTTAAAATAATTTTTACTGCTTACCTTTCATGTAAAATGAATTTCTTCCACACTTCGGCGCCAGGATTCAGATTTTTTTCAATGCGATGTCGTGGGCTGATGTTTATCTTCATCTATCTAACTTATACTAAATTATCTTTGGTAAGTTGATTTTGAAGAGACTATCATTCCCTTCGCTCATCGAGTCTCTCCTGGTTTCTTTGCTTGGGTGGTAAACAAAACAGGCTGTGTTCCGGTTGTTCACTGCTATTTATACGCTGGCTTTTCCGGTTCACCCTTTTCATTGCCAATAGGTATTTTAAATCTTGGATCGTACAACTGTGGAACAAACAATCCTGTTGCAGTGTTCAGGCTTTAATTGTCGACGGGAAATTACAGCATGTTACGTTTGTGAAAATAAAGTATATCACAGTCCCCAAAACAATAGATAATTAATATCATTTTCACACCAATCCTATGCTATCAATGTCAAACGTTATCCAAATCACACTTGGGTAAAATCAACATTTGCGAGATGAGATGCTTGAGGAGAGCTGACGATTGAACTCAATCAATCAATAATGTGCCATGCTGGAAAGGGTTGGTGGTCATGATTCACCATTTCACTCGATCACCAGAGTCGTGGATCAGCTCAGTGTTCCTGTCTCGACCATATCACGTGGCCAAGCCATCCAGGTATTTACCTCTCGGTCTTCCTCTTGGTCGTTTCCCTTCTATCTTGCCAGTTGTCACCAAGTTCTCCAATTCATTTCTTCTCATAACATGCCCAAAAAATTTTGATTGTCTACGTCTAATGACTCTAATGAGTTTACGATCTTCACTTGTTTCTTGAACGACTTGTTCGTTGGTTTTTCTATCTGTCCATGGTATTCTTTGCATTTTCCTCAGAAACCACATTTCCACAGCCATTAGCTGTTTTTCAGCTTGACTGCTTATTGTCCACGCTTCACATCCATACAAAAGTATAGGTTCTATGTAGCATCTCAACACTCTTTTTCTCGTTTCAATTGATATCTTTTTGTTGGTCAGTATGTTTTTCATCTTGCAAAAGGCTACCTTCGCAATGGCAATTCTTGTTCTAATCTCTTCATGGCATCTCCCATCAGATGTTATGACTGTGCCGAGATAACAGTATCGATTCACTTGTTTAAGAATATGTCCATCTACTCGTATATCACATTGTGGTATTTCCTTCTTCCCAGTGACGACCATAATCTGTGTCTTCTTAATATTCAGTTCTAACCCTAGTTGTTCACTGTGTGCAACAACCGCATCTACTAAATTTTGCAGGTCCTGTTCATTGTCTGCAATCAAGACTGTATCATCTGCATATCTAATGTTATTGATGTATCGTCCCCCAATGTTGATTCCTTCCATATCTTCTATATTTCTAAATATATTTTCACTGTACAGGGAAAAAAGATCTGGAGACATTACACATCCCTGTCTCACACCTCTTTTAATAGGCTGATATTGACCTACATCGTTATCAATTCTGATGGCAGATTGTTGTTTCCAATATATGTTTTTTACAAGTCTAAGGTCTTTTCCATCAATTTGTAGATCTTCAAGCATCCTTATCATGTCGACATGTCTCACTTTATCGAAAGCCTTTGTGTAGTCAATAAAGCAAAGATATAGATCTTTGTTTACTTCTATAGAACGCTCAATTACTGTTCTCAGTATATACACAGCATTTACTGTGCCCTTGCCTTCTACAAACCCACATTGTTCTTCTCCTATTTCGGGTTGTATTTTCTTCCTAACTCTTTGCATGATAATTCTCAGCAGAATCTTTGTGATGTGGCTCATTATACTAATTGTTCTATGTTGATCGCATTCCATGGCTCCTGATTTCTTCGGGATTGCAATAAATATAGAATTACATAATTCAGGAGGTATATCCCCAGTATCGTATATTGCGTTCAGCAGCCTGGTGACTTGGTCAATTCCATATTCTTCTAAGGGATTGATCATTTCAACTGTGATTTTATCTGTACCCGGGGTCTTGCCAGTTTTCATATGGTTAAGAGCATTCTGAACTTCTATCTTCAAAATTGATGGTCCTTCATTATTATTCCGATGATCATATTGTTCTTCTCTTGTATCATCATAAAGGTCTTTCACATAATCTGACCACGCATGTAAAATCTGATCTTTTTCTATTATGATTTTGCCATCTTTGGTTTTTAGGCAACCCGTTGATGTGTGTGTTCTTTTGTTAGTGATGTCATTAATTCTTTTGTGCATTAATTTGGTATTCCGGGTGTTGTGTTGGTGTTCAATTTCCTTGCAATTTTCCTCAAGCCATGTTTCTTTTGCCTCTTTGCATAGCTTCCTAATTTTCCTGTGAATCTCTTCATATTTTTCCTTGTTATTTTTGTTATTTCTTCTTACTTCCATGAGTTTTAAGATGTCTTCCGTCATCCATTTCTTGCGTCCTATTATCTTTATTTTTGGGATGGTTGTTTCTGCAGCTTGGTTGACTGATTTCTTTAATATTTCCCATTGGTCACTGACGTCTTGAAATAATATTTCCATATCGGACAATGCATCGAATCTGTTTTTTACTTCTACGTTGAATTTATCTTATTTTTCCCCTCACTCTTCGGTGCTTGTAGATCAAATTTTGTGTTTCTTGGTGAATATTTGACTTTCTTTAATTTTATATGTAAATTGCTTAAGATTAATCTATGGTCGCTGTAGCAGTCTGCGCTTGGTATAGTTTTTGCGACTTTTAAGGCATTTCGAAATCTTCTGTTGATGAGGATGTAATCAATCTGATGTCTAATCTTATGATCAGGACTCCTCCATGTCCATAATCTCCTTGGGTGCTGTTGAAACCAGGTGTTTCCAATAATCAAATCTTGCTCTTTTGCCCACTGTACTAGTCTGCAACCTCTTTCATTCTGTTCCCCTAGTCCATACCTGCCGACTATGCATCCGTCCTGTTGATTTCCAACTTTGGCATTCAAGTCACCCATTATGATATTTACTTCAGAATTCTTGCATTTCTTGAAGGCTTTCTCTAAATCACTATAAAATTCATTGATGCTGTCATCACTACTGTCTGCTGTTGGTGCATAAACTTGTATGACGTTGACATCAAAAGGTCTTCCACTTAACTTCACCAGTAACACTCTGTCTGATACAGTCCAATATCCTTTGATCGATTTTGCTCTCGCTGTATCCATTATAATTGCTACTCCTTGCTGTTGTTTCTCTCTACCAGAATAGATTATTCTATATTCCTCAGATGTCATAATGTCCATTCCTGTCCATCTGGTCTCACATACACCTAACAGGTTAATATTTAATCTTCTCATTTTATTCTTAATGTTATCAAATTTCCCATCCCCACTCATAGTTCTTACATTCCAAGTTCCTACTTTCAATGTTGATATTATTTTGCACTCAGTCGCCTGATGACGGTCTGGAGTCCCCTGGTGCACATGACTATCCCTACCGGGCGAGACTACTCCTATGGAGCACCCATTTACGCCGTTTCTCTGATTATCGATAAGACTGCAGTACATGATATTCTTGGCATCTCTAAAGAAGGTAGTTTGCCATTGCTTTCCTTCCTAGCAGTGACCATACTGGTCAATGACCGTAGCCATTGTCTCCCAAAAAGGGAGATCCTCTGCCTACCGTCGTGAAGCTGGAGACCATAACCTACAACTATCTGTCGGCTGCTCTTCAACTTCATCCACCACCTGCACTCATGGCTTCACGTAACCCTGATCGGGGGGCTAAACGGGTACTCCACCTTGCCCAAGGGTGTCCCGTAGTCTAGTGGAAGCACCTTACCTCTCCTTTGATAGAGGATACCCCTATCCCGCCACCCGTAGCCAACTTCATATATCACCTTCAAGCCCTGTGGCGATGGACGAGCGGCGAAGCGGCAGGCGTGGGTACGCTGGCAGCCGTAGTCACAGACCTGCACACAGGCGGCTCAGGCCATACGGTCGTCTTCTACTGACCGGAGCAGCAGTGGGATTCGGCAGCCCCCTGAGCAGCCCTCTATAGGAACATACTGCTCACCTCCATAGCACGAGGAAGGGGATAGAAAAGGTGCCCTAAACATTGTCTGCTCCATCACTACCTAACCAGCTAGACGCGGTTGGTGGTACTCTACACTGCGGTCGACATACAAACAAAGAAAAAACAGGTAAAGCTAAAAGAGCAAAACATATTCCCTTAACAGGCGGCCAGAGGAAACGCTTTAAAGACACTCAGAAAATCTCACTGAATGCTTTTTGAATTCATCATGAGAACTGGGAGACTGCAGCCAGAGACCGAAATTCATGGCGTGCATCATTACGGAAGGGTGCAGTCACGTGTGAGGCAATCAGAATTGCAAGAGCTGTGAAGAAAAGGCAGGACAGAAAAACCGCTGCAGAAATTCCTACTCCAGAAACGTCAAGCATTCTTTGTCCACATTGTCAAAGAACATTTCGAGCCAAACTAGGCCTTATCAGCCATCTTAGAACTCACGGCTCCATACTTTCAACCAATGGTCATCATCATTCTTGATGGACAAACAACAACATTGACTACACAAAGGCTTTCGATGGAGTAAGACATGTCAATATGGTAGATATGCTTGCAGATTTACAAATTAATGGGAAAGACATTAAACGTATTAAAAACATATATTGGAAAAAACAAGCTGCCATGAGGATTGATAATGAAGTGGAGCAATATCAGCCTATTAAGAGAGGTGTGAGACAGAGATGTGTAATGTCTCCAGATCTTTGTTCCAAATACAGTGACACTATTTTCAGAAATGTAGAAGATATAAATGGAATCATCATCGGAGGACGAAACATCAATAACATTAGATATGCAGATGATACAATATTCAGACAATGAGCAGGATCTGCAACAATTAGTAGATGCTGTTGTTGTACACAATGAACAACTAGGGTCAGAATTAAATTGTACAAAGACACAGATTATGTTCGTCACTAGGAAGAAAGAAATACCACAACGTTATATACAAGTAAATGGGAATATTCTTCAACAAGTGAATCGGTACAATTATCTTGGAACGGTCATAACATCTGATGGGAGATGCCTTGAAGAGATTAGAACAAGAATCGCCATGGCCAAAGTAGCCTTAGCAAGATGAAAAACATAATGATCAATAAAAAGATGTCAATTGAAACATGAGGTGCTACATAAAGCCTACAATTTTGTATGGATTTTAAGCTTGTACATTGTGCAGTCAAGCTGAAAAACATCTGATGGCTGTGGAAATGTGGTTTCTGAGGAGAATGCAAAGAATACCATGGACAGATAGAAAAATCAACGGCCAGGTGATACAAGAAACAAATGAGAATCGCAAATTTATTAGAGATTGATTGATTGATTGATTTAGGAACCGACATCACAGCATTCGGGGCAATCCCATAAGCGCTCCGTCCCCATCCCCAGCAGCCAGCGAAGAGTTCCAACACTAATAGTACCAGTAGCAATCTGATTATATGTCTGTCTCGCCTTTCCTCTGAGCGTCGATCGTCGGCCAGATCCCCTCGTCACCCCTCGCTGTCGCATTCTTGCCAGACCATGGTGATCCATTTGCTCCTCCGAGGTGTACACGTGCTCCCACAAGGCCGCAACCACGTCTGCCTTATCATGCATCAATACTCCACCAAGTTTTGCAGAGCCAGCCAATCTGTCCGCCTGTTCATTCCCCAGCACACCAGTATGCCCCGGAGAAAAGATCCAGACGATGCTTGTCACCCGTGACTTCCGAAGCGAAGCAAGTCACTCTGCACGAAGCTTGTCTGTCTTCACCCTACTCAGCATGCTTTCTGAGTCAGTTACAATCACGATGTGTGTGTGTATCGTATTCACCATCTAGCGGAAAGCTGCACTGACCGCCTCCACCTCCATTCTTAAGCTAGATGTTGTGGTATCATATGCCAGGCTCTCCTGCACAAAACGTCGACCATTAGCTTTTGCTAAGAACCCCCAGGCACTTCTCCTGCCTCTCAACACCGAACCACCTGTGTATATAATCGCATCAACCGGGCGAGCATTATCCTGAATTAGTTGCTGGATTTCCACTTCCGTGCCCCTGCTGGTCACTCCCTGCACTCCCGGCTCAATGTGATTATATCTCTGCACAAGTCTGACTGTTCCGCTTGCACTCTGACCCACTCTTCTCCTCGCCTAATGTTCTCCAAGATGCACACCTGTCTGATCGTATTCTCCGCCTGAGCCATCCATGATTTCCCTCTTATCAGTCGCTGATCCTTCACTGCGTCCAGCGCCTCGTGCAACGGGTGATCTGTGTCAGCAACTACTCTGAGACATGCCTTCGCCTGCATCTCCTTGAGCCTACCAGCAACAGTCGGCAAACCAAGCATACACAATACTGGGGTGTCTCTGGTGCATCCCAGAATGACCCGCATAGCTTCGTTCTGTATGAGCTCTAATTTCACCAACTGACTCTTTGAGACAGTGAGCAGTCCTTGTCCATAATCAATCACTGAGAGGATCAAGCTCTGTGTCCATTGCAGCCATAGTTTTAAGTGCATTGAGTCCCTTTTGAGATCGTGTCACAGCCGTCTCCACATGGTCCTTGAAGGACAGGCTCCTGTCAAATGTGATTCCCAGATACTTCAGTTTGTTCTCTCTGTTGACGCTTCTACCATTTATCGTGAGGCTTGGGATATCAGTACTCACAATCCTGTTATACAGAGAGCACCACAAAACAGCTGCCTTTTCCGGGTGGATGACAGCACTTATTTCAGTGCAATAGTAAATCACTATGTCTACTGTCGCCTGTAGCTTCTGGGGTGTTTGCTTCCTATCTCTCCCCTGCCTATAGGCAAGAATATCATCTGCAAAATTTAATATCCTTCCAACCCCTGGTGCTTCTAGGTTTACAATCTTGCTCGTACACACGTTAAAGAGCACAGGTGAGATTGCGGATCCCTGTGGCAGTCCCGGGGTTAAAATATGTGGCTCTGAGGTCCATGCACCCAGACGGAGAGCAACCCCTGCCCCTTCCATAGCAGGCAGGCTCTACAAGGGGGACCGATTATTTCCTACAATATCAAAACTGTGCTTATGAAATCAATTGATTAAAGAAATTAGACATAGGCAGTCAAAAGTTGTTGGGCATGTTATGAGAAGAAATGAAGTGGGGAACTTGGTGACAACTGGCAAGATCGAAGGTAATAGACCAAGGGAAGACCGAAAAGTAAATACCTGGATGGCTTGACCACATGGCATGGTCGGACAGGAACTCTGAGCTAATCCACGACTCTGATGATAGAGTTAAATGGTGAGTCATGACCACCCACTCTTTCAGGCATGGCACATGATGGATAAATGTATAAACTCTGAGTTGCTGTAAGAAGTCTTATAAATCTTTGTAGGTGTAAATTCTGAATTCCTGGGAGATGTCTTATAAATGTTGTTAGGTATAAACTCTCGGGGGGGGGGGGGGGGGAGGGATATTGATACTGCGATATAAAAATGTACAAGAGTTATTATGTTGATGTGTTTGAGTTGTTGTAGTGGGCACTGGAATTACGACTCCTCACGCTCTGTTTGATTTGTACTCCTCTCGCTCAACAGCAACGTACGTTTTGTATATATTTATATAGTAACGGCTGTATCTGTTTGTCGTTTCTGTGCCTCCTTAAATAATATATTCTGACTTTTCTGGGAATTTCTTCATATTTGGCCGGATTATTTTTGTTCTGTCTTCTTGTTTCCATTAAATGTAAAATTTATTCAGTCATCCATGTCTTACGACCCACATTCTTTAATTTTTGGAATAGATTTTCTGCAGCACAACTGATTGAAATTCTTCATTTCCCATTGATCATCCACATCTTGAAATAGGATTTCTAGATCAGACAATATATCAAATATGTTGTTTACTTTTATGTTAAAATTATCGTGTGTTTCTTTGTTAGTTTTCAATTTGCACAAATCATATTTAGGGTTTCCTGATGCATACTTGACTTTCTTTAACTTTACCCTCAGTGTGTCTGTAATTAATCTGTGATCACTGTAACAGTCTGCATTGGTGACTGTATTAACGACTGTTAACGAATCTCGAAACCTTCTGCTAATCAGGATGTAATTATCTGGTTTTTAATACTGCTGTCTGGACTCGCCAATGCCCATAATCTTCTAGGATGCTGTTTAAACCAGATATTACCTACAACTATTTCTTGTCCTTTTGCCCATTTTACAAGTCTGTATCCTCTTTCGTTTGGCTCTCCCAAAGCATGGCTGCCTACAATGCATCCAACGCATTGATTTCCCACTTTTACGTTGAAATCACCATTATAATATTTATTTCTGATTTTAAATAATTTTGTTTTTTGTTTTTACAGTTCTTCAAAGAATTGTTCACACCCATAATAACTGTTCTTGTCTCCCTTGCGACTTAATCTATGATGTATTTCCCTGGGTTAAACATGTCCCATTCTCGATGTCCCTATATATTGAACATGTTTATTCATAGTTTACATAACATTATAGAAATCAACACGTGTTTCCATATTTACAGTGCCACGCAGAAATGGATGTACTCAAATCTATAACAAGCGTAATGTTGATGAAATGTACCTGGCCTTTAATAACAGATGTAGAAGGTCGTGAATGCTGAGTGTTGGTGTTGCCAGCTGATTAGTTACACATGGGAACCTTCCTCGTCCGTGATCGTTGCAGCCGGTTAAAACACTCGATTCCTGATTGGAACAAAGAGTCATCATTTGTTTTGTTTGAGATAAGAGAGTTTGAAACCTTGGGAAATCCACACAATAATGATTGCTCACAATGGAGACAGTTTGAGTCAGAAGAGACTATGAATGGGTAGAAAGATGTCACAATGGAAGACAACTCATTAATGAACCGCGTTGCATGAGACCTTCAAGTGTGGCAAATGACACACTAACACGACACTGTCACTTAACACACATAAACCTCTATAAATGCGAAAAAAGGTAAATCACATTATCACCCCCACTCAGTCTGGTACGCTCCAAGAGACATAGAAGAAGGACAGCGAGGTTATCACGCGGACAATATCTGTGTTGAGACAGTAACAGTGAGCTGATCAACGGCTCTGTTGATCGAGAGAGACGGCGAGACGAGATCGCCCACGCTTACCAGCATGGCATATGCATATGTGTGTGCGCTTGTGTGTGAGAGATTTTATGTGTGTGTGTGTGTGTGAGAGAGAGAGAGAGTGTGCGTGTGTGTGTGTGTGTGTGTGTGTGTGTGTGTGTGTGTGTGTGTGTGTGTGAGTGTGTGCTATGGACAGCCCATTACTTTCTTTTTTTTCTTCTTCTTAAGTCGATTAAAAGACGACAGGGTTGACTTCATTGCACCGGGTTTTATCCTATATGGCTGGGTCTATTTCTGCAGCGCGGAAAGCGTCGCACAAAGCACGAACTCCGAAGCTCTAGCGACGACCCACAGGAGTCTCCGAAAAATTTCACTCGTGAACTGAAGGACGCAGCTCGGAATCGAACCCACAACCTTCGGAGTGCCAGATCGAACAGCTTGACACTTCGCCACGGAGACTCCTAAGTCCATTACTGCTGCTGTTTAATGGGGGAAACACAGTATAGGAAACGGGGATTCCCGAAACATTGTATTTCCCGTGGAATGCAAACAATTGGGTATAATTGGTATAGTTAGATCCCTCGAACAGAAGAGATACTAAACACAGACACAATGTACATACCTTACAAAGGACTCCATACGCAGGTGAAAACACCACAAATAGAAACAATAAATAAATTGTGTTTGTGTTTAGTATCTCTTCTTTTCGCAAGAGCTAAATATTCCTAATTTGTTTGCATTTCATATTATTATATACTGCTGCAGCCGCTGTTTCTTTTCGTTTGTTCCATATTATTTCCTGTGGAGAATATCTGGTAGAAACACAGCTTCCGCAAATGACTATATTTCCTGAACGCATAGCCACGAAGACATAGTCTTGTGTATTTAGTGTAGCTTGCTGCACAGAACACCTTTGCACAATATGTATAAATGAAACAATTGTATACATATTATGAATACAACACAACTAAGATAAACCATATTTGCAACAAACACTATGAATACAACACAACTAAGATAAACCATATAAAAGCTATGGTCACCGATATATCAGGACAACTGGACATCTCCAACATCGGCTGATCTTCTGTCTGTGTGAACTACACCTAGATAAATGCATAACTGCCGGAATTACTTAAAAAAACAATTCCAACTGATTTCATAAACATGCAAGAGAACAATTACATCTGACGACAAAGTCATAACAAGAAACATCCACTGTTGTGAACTACCTTCTCATGAAGTTGGAGCACTTATAGATCAGTGTTCCATTGTTAACTTAATGTAGGAGCTCGAGCTCATTTTTCTTTGGGGCCGGGGGGGGGGGGGGGGGGGGGGCGTAAACTTCGTATCACGATTATTTGTAGCCATTAGACGACTTTCAATCAGAAATATCTGTCTTAAAATTCTACCACATGTCAGCTGACGGATTACCAGAAGTGACCTATAATATTTCCAAGGCCTTTACGGATTCTGAGCATGATGGTATTTCGATCTCTCCATGTGGAGGTTAGTACATTTGGGGTTAATGTTGGATCCACGTCCAGTATGAATAATGTGTCTATTACCATAATTGATATTATTTCAAGGCACATAAGCATGTGCCAGCCAAAAATAGCTTATAAAATCAAGAACAACCATATATAATTAAACATGTGCTAGACTTTATATAATACATTCTAAATACACCAATCTGGTTGTTTTATATTAAATATTAAGTGATATATTTTACTCTTGAACCTAATTAAATTGGAACGCATATTTAAAATACTTAAGGCACCTTCATAAAGAATTCATATGGCTTGCCAAAAATTAATAACTATTCGTTTCAATATGCATCAATCATTTATGAGGCTGAATAAACTATGCACATCCATAATAACTGTTCTTATCTTCCTTTGGCATTTGCACCTTGCCGTCTTGACAGACGATAGTTTGTTACATTGTGCTTCAGAAAGGCATAATAACTACAACCCATGGCTTTGGCGAATGTGACTGTTATGGCCAATTCACGATATAAATGTACGTACTCGGTGGATGCATGTGAACACATCGTAATTTTCACCATCATGCACCATCTTACGTCCCACACGCTCGGTGTGTGACTTATCTGCAATCATTGTCTCCTTTGTCTTTATTCCATTTCTGATATTTGCCCACCATGCAACTCGTTCAGCGGCGTCTTGCTCCCAGTGTGCATTATCAATGCCTGTATCAATCATGTCCTGCTTATACACGTCTTTGTATCGTAGTAGAGGCCGACCATGAGATCTCTTACCCACCTGTAATTCACTAAAAAAGATATCCTTTGGTATTCTACCATCATCCATCCTCCTAAGATGTCCTATCCATCTAAGTCTACGAAGACTGAGCATGGAATAAACCGTCACACAACCAGATCTTTCCAATACTTCAGTATTTGTGATATTGTCATTGCCACTTAATACCAAGAATTCTTCGCAGACACCGCATATGAAAGCTGTTTAAACGTTTCTCTTGGTGTGAGTAAGTTGTCCAGGTTTCACTGCCATAAAGAAGAGTACTAAGGACGCAGGCTTGATAGACAAGGATATTTGTTTTGACAGTAAGCTTCCTGTTCTCCCAGACTCTTTTTCTTTACCTGTTCATTGTTGTTGCTGCCTTACCAATCCGGATGTTGATTTCCTGATCTAGAGATAATTTACAATTTACCACTGATATGTAGATATGTAAAATGGTCTACCATCTCTAGTTAGGCGTCGTCAATAAAGATTGATGGTAACCCATGTGCATCTTGTGACATAATCTGTGTCCTCTTTTTGCTAATTGCTAAACCATATTCAGAACAAGCATTGGATAATGCAGATAGTAGAGATTGTAATTCTTCCTCAGAGTGGGTCGTAACTGCAGCTTCATCTACAAAAAGCAACTCTCTGATCAGTAACCTCCTAAATTTGGTCTTGACCTTCAATCTCTGAGCATTGTAGAGGCCGCCATCTGATCGTGAGTGAATGTATATACCACCATCCTGATCACGAATTATATATATATATATATATATATATATATATATATATATATATATATATATATATATATATATATATATATATATATATATCTTCTTCTTCTTCAGCGATCCGAGCCATTGAGGTTCTATGCTGCAGATACAATCCGTCTCCATTCGTCTCTCTGGTTTATATCAATAAAGTGAGTATGATTTACATGGTTAGAGGTTAATATGAGAGGGCAAATGATAATAATTGCATTACTGAAATTATCAATTACATAATAACTACATGGCTTTGAATAAATAGTTACACACAATAGGTACACTGATATGATTTACATTGTTATGATATATACATTGAAGAGGTTGCAATGAAGCCAATTAGCATATTATCAACTACATAATAATTAAAATATTAAATTATCAATCAAATATATTACTATTATCATCTTCAATTCTCCACGTCACTTTATCTGCAATCAAAGGTGTCCTTTCTGGAACATTAATCGAATCCCTATATAACAGAATTCCACCGGCCTGATATTTTTCTCAATGTCCATCCTCCCCTATCACACCATAGTTTGTCTGTTTCTTTGTTTGTATCATCAACAGCACCTATAATAAAATAACCAAATGTCAGTATAAACGCTGATAAATGCTCTATGTAAAAAATATCCGACTTGGAAGCACACGGGCGTATATATAACATCAGATGTTTAAGGGTGTCAGCAACCTAGCTGTGACAGGCACACATGGATTCTTCTTTTGTACCACACGAATGACAACTCGTACGTCGTACAAAAGGATACAAATTTATTCTGGGCAAGTTACACATAATAGCTCTGAGAGCTGATATTCATATGGATCATATACATTATGACAATATTACGTTATGACGTTATCTATGGTAATATCTACTGCATTAGTCTAAGTCTAAGTCACCACTATTGCTACTGCCCTCTAAACAACACAGTATTCAAAGCGAATACTTCGATCCGTCCTCTACGCTGTCATGTCCTCGTCTGCTTGACTTTCGTGGCGTGTCCAGCCACAGAGCCGGTGACCCGTCATTCGTCAGCTGGTTTGCGTGCTCGGTACTCAAGCACGCGTTTAGTGACTTGTCAATAGCTTACTCTTCGAGAGTTACCACTATTAATGGATACTCCTCGTGATAATGGTTTCCCCACTCTATTCTGGGTAACTCCTGATCATGTCCTGCCATGTCCCCTTTTAGGACACGTGTGTGTCTAGTCGGAGAACTGTTCACAGTTCTCCCTGCTGTTTCTGTCCCTTCTATTCCTATTTCCTAGATAGGGATGTTATCTCTATCCTGTCTTAGTCTTCTTCCTTAGTTTTACTCCTCTTTTCTCTATCTGCTTACTTGCAGCTCTTTGACAGGCTATCCCTCAGTCTGTGTTGCGTTACAAGCTTTTAGCTTATGGGTGTAACGCAAATGGTTATCTAAAAAAAAATTAGGCCTGTCTAATTTTTTCAAAGGCTGCATGAGCTTGCTAACTTTGTTCTGGGTATAGCACAAAACTTCTACTTTCCAATGTCACACTGTTGTATCACTTCACTTGGCTATTGATTATCACACCACACTAGTACAGTTGGCTAGAGCCCTTGATCATTAAACATTATACTTCATGGGAGTTGTGTGAACCGGAGCCGTTGTCTTAATAGACTTACCCCTCAAATTGTCAATTTAACTGACAACCCAAAAAAGATGTCCCTATTAAGGGTACAATACATGAATAATATTCATGCTCCCATATAATATATACTCCAACTTGTAAACATGCTTTGTGTGCTAATGTTCACCTATCTAGCTTCCGCTCGTGAAGAAATCTGTCAGTGTTAAACTAGGGTTTCGAAAGTTTGTAGTGTCCCCTGTTGAAAGTTATTATGCCCCTTTGCACGTAATGATGTATGCATCTTTATTTGTTAGTTTTCCTATTTGGTTGCGTGTTTATATTTAACTAATGTGTGCTTAAATTACCAACATATGTGTATGTCTATAATTTACATGTATGTTATCTTTCAAGCGCCATAAAACGGTTTATTGTAGTCACAAACGAGTGTGTAACTCTGATTTATGACTACATCGCCGGTTTAGGAAGCTTAAAATATGTTTCCTATCACTCTATTGAAAGTATGGCAAAAACACAGATAAAAACGAACAACACATTGTGTTACACAAATTGACACGGACGAACTACAAAAACTCATGTCGTGCGGCGAATAATCCGTAAAATGTCTCACTCATTTGTATTTCTTTCATTCACTCATTCCCTTTCACACTCCTTTTATTCACGCTTTCATTCCACACTGGTTTAAAAAGGCGTTATGTCAATAAAATATTGTTCTAGAAAAGAAAATAAATGAAAAAATATATTTACAATAAATGGTTGGCTCGGTTTACAAAAGTTTTAAGCCAAATGTCTGTGCCGTCTTTCTGCGCCGATCATTTCTGTACAAAAATTTATATGGTTGTGAGGATCGTTCACTACCGATCCTGAGAGTAATGTTTACTATAATTAATCTAATCTACGTTGGTGTGCTGAGCTATGCTAACTAAGGGAAATAATCTACCTAAATGAATAAACTGGGGTAAAGTGTGTTAGTTACCTTAATGTGTGTTTCTAACTATGATGTTATAAATTCTAAATGAAGGTATACATTTTAAGTAATGTTTCATTAAACTAAGCTATATGAAAATGTGTTTAAATGATGATGAATTAAAACTGTGTTTACTAAGTTCAATAGTATGATCTAATGAAATGGTATATATGAATTTCTAACTTAGTGTAGATGAAGTTTAAATCTTAAATGTTACTAGTTTCTAATTAAACAAAAATATTATAGGGATGGTTTTGTAAGTTCTATTACAACTAAGAAAGTTATATTAAATGCAACAGTTATAAAAACATGTTATGATACATATCACATACATTTCTAACTATACATTAATTATATTAACTACTTCCAGGTGTGGTGTTGGAGTCGCGTTCTCTGTTGAATCTCGCTGAAATAGAGTCATATAGACAACGTCTAATATACACGCGCTCGTCCTGGGTAAAGTTAGAATACAGTTCTACTCACTGATTACATATATAATATGATGATGGCGTAGACATGTCCTCACGTGTCTGTCCTTTCTTACTCGTACTGACACAGTTCGTGCTAGCTAATTTAAGGCAATTCACAATTGTAAGAGCACCAAAGTGTCTATAATTACACATTCTGGACACAGATTACTTAAAGTGTCGATGAATGGGGTGATGTAGAATCGCTTCTCTCAGGTACATCAGGTATCTCTATCTGAGAAGGTCTGCTAAGCGTGTCTGCCAGTAAGTTCATCTTTCCCTTTATATGTTTAATTGTGAACGAGTAGTTCTGGAGAATCAAAGACCATCTATAGATTCTGTTATTTTTGTGGACTCCAGACTCCATAACTGTAAGAGGTGAATTATCAGTTTCGATGACAAAATGGGTACCCGCTAAGAATCGATGGAGTTTACGGACACAATAGATGACGCTTAAGGCTTCTAATTCAGAGACTCCATACCTCGACTCAGCAGGTGTAATTTTCTGGCTTACATAAATGATTGGGTGGAAGATATCATCATGGAACTGGCCTAGTACGCCAGTGATGGATATAGCACTTGCGTCTGTACGGAGAAAATACGTAAGGCTGGGATTAGGTAAGCGCAATATTGGAACAACGCTAAACATTTGTTTCAATTGTGATAATGCATCAATTAAATCTGCATCTTTTACATTCAATTTTACAGATGATTTCAGTACATTAGAAAACACGCTGGTAATCTCAGCTAAATTAGGTATGAACTTGTTGTAGTAATTTACTAGACCACGTAAGCTTCTAACCTGCTTCTTGGTCGTCGGCATTGTTAGATTCAAAATTTTTGTTACGATCTTATCATCTGTTTTAAGTTGGCCTCTCGTGATAGTATGGCCAAGGAAGTCAATTCTTCCAGACCCAACTCAAATTTTGTTGGTTTTACAGTAAGACCGAAAAGTCTCATTCTATCGAAGACATGTCGCAGTTTCTGTAGATGTGTTGTCCAGTCTGCCGTATGAACACATATATCTTCAATGTACGTCTCAGTATTCGTTACTCCATGAAGAAGATCCCTAGTGAGTCTAACAAAAGTGGCTGGAGCATTACGAAGGCAAAAAGGAAGGAATCGCCACTCATAAAGACCTAAAGGTGTTGAGAATGAAGTCAGATGAATAGAAAGACTGTTCATTGGGACTTGCCAATATCCCTTCGTTAGGTCGAGTTTCGAAAAGATTCTAGAAGTTGACATGTTGAGAATCAGATATTCGCAAGATGGAATTGGCTCTGCGTCTACCTTGGTCACATTATTTAATTTCCTATAATAGACACAGAGGCGAATTGTTGAGTCCTTTTTCCTCACCAAGACAATGGGAAAAGAATATTCCACTCGACTCAAGACTGAGGATTTCCTTGTCGAGTTTTTCCCTATAACTTAGCGGGATGGAATAGGGTCGGCATTTGATAGGGGTGTAATCAGACAGAATAATGGAGTGTTCGATCCTGTCTGTCTTACCTGGAATGTCGGAAAAAATGTCTCTGTATTCCGTCACTAAGGCTATGATCTGTCGTCTTTGCTCGTCTGTAAGTTTTGGTTCTATCCGTATACTATCAATAATCGTAGTCATGTCTACTGTAGGAACTGGTAGTTCCATGTCGTCGTCCTCTATCTGATTCAGTACTGTGGTGGTACTAAGTGCGTGTTCTGTTTGTTGACTATGTGTATCTGCGATGTCGTCGTCCTCTGTCACACTAACTAGTGTAGTTGCGTTATGTACGTCTGTCGTCTGGTTGCTTGGTGTAGATGCATTTTGTTCGTCTGTCATCTGGTCTTCTTGTCGTGAAAAGTATGGCTTCAGCATGTTGATATGAAATATCTTTAATTTTTGGTTTATCGATATTTCATAATCGACATCTGATATCTTTCGTACCACTTTGATATCCCTTGCCATGAAGTTAACAATAAGTTACGTTTATCTGGTAATAGAAGTAGCACCTCCTGTTCAGGTTCGAGGTGTATGGTTTTTGCACCCTTGTTGGCATAATGACGGTAGATCTGTCCTTTTCTCTCCAAAGATGACTTGGCTATTACACACGCCTTCATAATTTTGTTGCGTGTTTCTGTTACCATCTCGTAAGGTGTTACAGTGGCTGAACTATCTGATGTATTCGTGATTAACTGATGGTAAATCGTTAGGGGTCCACGTGGGTTCGCCCCATAAACTAATTCAAATGGCGAGAAACCCGTACTTGAGTGCTGAATTTCTCGATAGGCGAACAGCACTGTTGGTAACAGTGTATCCCAATCAGAGGGTTCTTTGCTGTCACCTTAGCCAGCATGTGTTTCAGGTCCCCGTTAATCTTCTCTATGATTCCATTGCTAGCAGGATGATAGGCGGTCGTGAAATGTTGCGTAATGCCTAACATTTTTGTAAGGGCTAGCGTAGCAGCCGATATAAACTGAGTTCCACTATCGGATAAAATGGTTCGAGGGAATTCGATTCGGGAAAACAGGTGCTAAAATACATTAGCTACATCTTTGGAGGTAATATATTTTAGGGCTACCGCCTCAACCCATCTTGAACATAGGTCCACCAGAGTTAATATAAATCGGTTTCCTTTGTTCGACACCTGATTTAGGGGTCCAACAATATCCACCGCTACACTTTCAAAAGGTCTAGAGGCCAATGTTGAAGGTTGAACCTCCGCTGTTACATGCTTTCCCTTTTTCACTAACTGTTGACAAATGGTACACGAACGACAAAAAGATTTGATATCATTACAAAATTTTGGCCAATAGAAGTATGCAAGAATTCTGGCTCTGGTTTTGTCATAAGCCAGATGTCCAGCAAACGGTGAGTCGTGTGCAATCTTTAACACGGTTTGTCGGTGTTTTAAAGGTAGCACCATCTGCTGAATTTCATGGTTATTGGTGGTATAATATCGCATGAGAATGCCATTGTTGAGTTTGAAATACCATGAGGCATTTTTAGTTACTTTTGCCTTTTCCCCTAATAATTTCATATAAGATGAAATGGTTGGGTCGGCACGTTGCGCCTCTATAAAATTTTGTCGGGTGGTATTATCAATTGTACCGCTAGATGTTAGCAGTTGTAACATTTATTCCTGCAGGTCATCTTGATGTGTCTGTGTCTCTGACCTGGTTACTGCATTAGCCATGTTAGTTTCTTTCCAGGCTAATATTTCATCAGCAGTGCAGTGTTTTACCCCTGGAAGGCAGCCAAGAATTAGGTCCGTACACGGGTTGTGTAAAATCGCGCACGTAAATGTGCCGGAAAGGAACGGGGTGTTTATCCGGGCTTTTGCCAGTGGGTACTTCTCAATATTACCTGAAAAAGTACGGCATTTCACAAAATCGCCCGTATAATCCTCTGGATTAGCTAGTTCTTTCCTTAACCCGATTAAACTACTACCACTATCCAGTAAACATTGGCATGTAAATTCATTGACCAGTGCATCGTGGAACGTTAGATTGCCTCTGGAGGCTATAGCTGCGTTCGCATTCTCACTAGAGAATGGTACAATGTGCCCACATTTGAGTTTCCCATCCGTATGGAATAGGTGACAAGTTTCACATCTTTCAAAGTTTAAAATATCTGTCACAGCAGCCACATTCTCACAGTCATTGAAAGGTAATACATTCTCATTCTCACACTCAGTTTCACTGCCACTCTCGGACGATGTGTCAATCAGTACAGCATTGCTGGCTTTCATTCTTTGACGGCCCAAACATCTACTGCTATAATGTCCGTACGAGGAACAAACAAAAACATTTAACTGCACGTTTGTATGCACTCCTTTTGCTCTCCTGCTTTTTGACCATCATTTCAAGATGTGCAGGGTATGACGGGTTCTTGTCACACATAGAATATTGTTGGTGATTTAAATGACAGTACATACATAAAGGTGGCTATTGGTCTTGCCTATCTTTCCTCTGATAAGGTTTCTGATTGAAAGATTTTGTTGGCTGGTTTTTGGCAAAAGCCGCAATTTCAGATTCATTTATGGATGATTTAAAAATATCTCTGTTTGACGAAAAATAAGCCGAACCTCGTTTTTCCAATTGTTCGAGTGACTCAATGTCTGCTTGTTGTAGGAACTTAGCGAAGGGAGTTGGGACCGTGGATATTACTTTGTCCATGATCATTAAGTCTTGTAATTTATCATAACTTTTCCCTATTTTCGCTGCCTTAAGCCATTTACTGAAGACACTTTGAACGTTGGATACATAATCGATGAACGTTTCGTTCGGTTTTGGTTTGATTTGAGAATACTGGATCTGATATCCAGGAGCATTGAGTAAAACATGCTGCATAATTCTATCATGAATATATTGGTAGTTAGTCCTTAACTCTGTTGGAATAGATTCAATTACTTTCAAGGGCTCACCAGAGAGATTCTTCATATAGATCATCGCCCAATCCTCCAAAGGAATTTTCTGAAATTTGAGCTGGAATTCGATATTTTCGGTCCAGGCGGATATGGAATCTCCTTGGCAGTAGGGCTTAACAATCCCTTTATATTTAATAAATTTGTTCTGCTCCTCTTGACTCTTTTGCTTAGTGGTAGCTATCTGAATATGTGAATCCACCTCCATTTCTTTCATTCTTAATTGTGTCTGTGAGTCTAATTCCATTTGTTTTTGTTTGGTGGTTTGCTCTAATTCTATTTGTTTTTGTTTGGTGGCTTCTCCTACCTCTAAAATTTCTTTTTGGTGTTGTCTCTCCCGTGCACGTTCATCTCTTTCAGCTGCCGCCTTTCTTTCTACTTCTTCTTTGTATTTCGTTCTGCCCATTGTTCTAATTTATCTCCGCTATGGCCTAGTTCTTTACCCGCTTGGATACATTCCCCTAGTGTTGACATTGTACAAGTTTAAGTTGACACACTAGTGGTAATACAAATAACTTTATATCATCGAATATCACACAATTGGTACGCCTTTGCAATCAATAAGTTTGAAAATTTATAATATCGCACTGAAAAAAAGAAGATGCGTTCATTAATTGAGATCATCAAAATATGCAAAGATACTCATCTGATTTTCTGAGAAATCGGTCACTTAGGATGTCACCCTTCTTTCTCGCACACAAGATGGATCGGCTTGCTAATACGATCGAGGTTTCCTCGCACACAAGATGGATCGGCTCGCTACTACGATCGATGTTCCTGTTCCGTAGAGCAGCAACAATTAATACATTGCATGTGTTACAAAATACAACAAAGCAAGTAATTTTAGTCTTCCATTCTTTCAGATATGAAACACACAAATGTGGTATGATTGATATGAAATGATATGATTGTATGAATGAATCGTCAATGAATCGTCAAATGTCGGTCTATGTCGTCTTGTCTTCGCTTTCTGTTGTCTCTGACTGAGCTGTACTTTCCTGATCGTAATCTGTACACTAGCCTAATATTGCTTGTACTAACTGTACTTTTGACATGGTAATCTTTCGTGGGTAAGTTCGCTGGATAAATGAAACAAAAATATATGATCTTCCAAAATAATAACAAAATACCATGAAAATAATTAGAATAAACAAAATAATCCCACCATAATTCCTGTGGGTACTCTTATCGAGTCAATCATAAATAATGAAACACAAGTATACAAAATAATGATCGCACTGCTCTTTAACGATGCTTTAAACACATTTCACTGTGAGCGCGGTGCGTCATTTTAATAGGTCAGTTTCAGGACCTCAAAAATCGATAATAGCACGATCGTTGTGTCGGGTGAATCACCATGTTATATGTTCACACCAAATATAGTATTTATATAATTCTAATACGTAATATGTATCAAATATAATTCTAATTTCAAATATAATATTTTTGTGGGTTAATAGTTGAAAAAAATAAGTGCTTGAACGTGGTTCAAGACCCACTTTCTGACACCAAATATAATCCTGCCTGTCAGCAACCTAGCTTTGACAGGCACACATGGATTCTTCTTTTGTACCACACGAATGACAACTCGTATGTCGTGCAAAAGGATACAAATTTATTCTGGGCAAGTTACACATAATAGCTCTGAGAGCTGATATTCATATGGATCATATACATCATGACAATATTACGTTATGACTTTATCTATGGTAATATCTACTGTATTAGTCCTAAGTCTAAGTCACCTACTATTGCTACTGTCCTCTAAACAACACAGTATTCAAAGCGAATACTCCGATCCGTCCTCTACGCTGTCATGTCCACGTCTGCTTGACTTTCGTGGCGTGTCCAGCCACGAGCCTGTGACCCGTCGTGCGTCAGCGGGTTTGCGTGCTCGGTACTCCAGCACGCGTTTAGTGACTTGTCAATAGCTTACTCTTTGAGAGTTACCACTATTAATGGATACTCCTCGTGGTAATGGTTTCCCCACTCTATTCTGGGTAACTCCTGATCATGTTTTGCCATGTCCCCTTTTATGACACGTGTGTGTCCAGTCGGAGAACTGTTCACAGTTCTCCCTGCTGTTTCTGTCCCTTCTATTCCTATTTCCTAGATAGGGATGTTATCTCTATCCTGTCTTAGTCTTCTTCTTTAGTTTTACTCCTCTCTTCTCTATCTGCTTACTTGCAGCTCTTTGACAAAGGGAGACATTTAAGGCAGCTGGAAAAGCAAGAAGCGATTGGGAGACCATAAGAAACTAAGAACAAGTGTAGGGACACAAACTATTACTGACCAAAGGACTCAGTCTGATAAAAGGTTTCTTGTAGAAATTAAAACAAGAATCGCACTGAGAAAAGATAGCCTTTAGAAAGATTACAATTAAGAAAAACTCCCGACCCTCTCGCACCCCCCCCCCCCCCCTTTTCAAGGGAATGGGGACTCCCGCCCTACCCGCCTCCAGGGCAGGGGGACACCCGCCTGACACCCCCCCCCCCCCACCCCAGTATGCAGATCAGTGTACCCATCCTCTTCAAGCAGTGTACAGAGCAGCAAACTTACAATTCTTCAAGAAGTGCAAAGTGAAGTATACATACACGTCGTCAACAATTGTACAGGACCGTAAACCTGTCAGTCTCTCAATAGTGTACAGAACGTTGTGTACGTTGTGTCTAAGAAGTGTACACTATAATTAACAATCTTCAAGACACTTAAATAGCAGTATACCTATGTCTCAAAGAAGCGTACATGAGCAGTATATCTATCGACTGCCATAAGTATGCAGAGCTGTATGCATTTTCGACTCCAAGTGTACAGTTTGCGTATCAGTCGTCAAGAAGTGTACAGAGAGCAGTATACGCATCTGTCTTCAAGAAGTATGCAGAGGGGTGCTACTATAATTCCTCCCGAAGTGTACAGAGCAATATACACATCAGTCTTACAGATTGTTCAATATACGACAATAAAACTGATATGTATACTGCTCTGTACACTTCTTGAAGACTGATAGATATACTTACACGCCATAGATTCTCTGGTGTATACTGCTACAAAGACTTCTTGGAGATTGAGAAATATACTGTTCCGCAATATTCTTGAAGATTGAGGCAATATTCGTCTATTCGTTTCTTAAAGACCGTTAAGTATACTGCAATAGACACTATTTTGAGACACATATATATATATATATATATATATATATATATATATATATATATATATATATATATATATATATATTGCTCAGCACTCTTCTTCAAGACAGAGAGGTATACCGTTACACTTCATGAAGACTGATAAGGTTATTGATCTGCGCACTTCTTCAAGACCGTTGATTAGACTAGAAACACATAGCTCTGTCCATTACCTACTGTGCTTAGAAAACCCAGCACTTTACCGTGGTAACTAGCGTACTCTGTATTTAGTTTCTTATATGTATTCTGATTTTATTTACTTTTTGTTCTATTATAACGCCTTCAACCCTATTCCTTACGCCATTGCTCAAGAGACATAGAAGAAGGACAGCGAGGTTATCATGCGGAAGATAGCTGTGTGCGAGCGTGTGTGTGTGAGTTTATGTGTGAGTGTATGAGTATGTGTGTGTGAGAGTGTGTGTGTGTGTGTGTATGTGTGTGTGTGTGTGTGTGTAGGTGTGTTTGTGTTATCGACAGACCAGTTCCATTGCTGTATACTGGAGACTCCACTGTACCGGAAACGGAGATCACCAAAATATTGTTTTTTCTTCGTGTGAATATCCTGTAGGAACACAGCTTCCGCCAATGACTGTATATTTCCCGTACTTATAGCCACGAAGACATTCTTGTGTATTGTGTGTAGCATGCTGCACAGAACACCTTCCACAATATGTATATAAGACACAATTGTATACATATTTGCATCTCATCTCATCTCATCTCATCTTATCATGTTCCTCTTGTACCTTGTGGTGTCGAGGTGAAGTATAAACATCGTGAGAGTACCCGATTATGGTCTTCATGTATCGATATTCCCATGGACTCTGCTATTCCCTCCGTCCATCGTTTACATATTTGTATCAAAACACTATAAATACACTACAACCAACATACAACAAATATAAGCTATGGTCACCGATATATCAGGACAGCTGGACATCTCCAACACCGGCTGCTCTTTTCCTTCTGTGTTAACTACACTTAGATAAACGCATAACTGTAGTGATAACTATATAAATTATTCCTGTTGATTTCATTAACATGCATATGTCCAATCATATCTGACGGCAAAGTCATAACAAGAAACATCCACTGTTGTAAAACTATCTTCTCTTAAAGTTGGAGCACTTATAGATATCGGACTGACTTATCTGGACAACGACCTTGGAACGTTAAAGGACTTTTGAGATTTGGAACATGGAATGTACGGACACTATATCGAGCTGGAGCAGCCGAAGAACTAACCCGGGAGCTGGTTGAATATCAAATGGATATAACAGAAATTCAAGAAATGAGGTGGCCAGGAGAGGGTACTTTAGAGCAAAATGGAATGATTATAATATATGGAGGAAACACCCAAAATAAACATGAATTAGGAACAGGAATTGTCATCAAAAAAGAGTTATGGGGGAACGTTTTAAACTTTAAAGCTGTTAATGACAGGATTAGTAAATTACGAATAAAAGGTAAATGGAAAAATATAACGATGATTAATGTACATGCACCTACTGAAGAGAAAGAAGATGATATTAAAGAAGACTTTTATAATGATCTGGAAGATGTCATAGAAGAAACCCCTAAACAGGACATCCTGATTGTGCTGGGAGACTTCAATGCAAAAATAGGTAGAGAGCAACCTAATAAAAAAGTGGCCGGTATGGAAAACTTACATACAACTTCAATGATAATGGATGGAGAGTCATCAACCTGGAAGAAGCCAAAGAACTGCAGATTAGCAGTACCAGACTACAAAGAAAGGATATACACAAACAAACTTGGAAATCATGTGACAAGAGAACCTATAATCAAATAGATCACATTTTAATTAACAACAGAAATGCATCAAACATACAGCAAGTTAGAAGTTATAGAGGAGCTGAATGCCACAGTGACCACTTCCTCGTTGGAGCAAATTTAAAATAAAACTTAAGAGAGCTTTCTATACTAAATTACAAAGATTACACCCAACATATAACAGAGAAAAACTACAAGAAATTACAGTCAAAGAGAAATTTACAGATGAAATAAAATGTAAACTTGAAACTATGCAAAACCCTTTGGAGGAAAGCGTTGACCAAGAATACAATTAAATCTACCGCAGAAGAATGTCTCGGTGTGTTAACCACGCATAGAAAGAACAGATGGTTCAATCAAAAATGTGAAGAAGCAGTCATTAGGAAAAATAATGCCAGACATTTATGGTTAAATGACATAAACAACATCAAAAAGGAAGAGCATTATAGAAATGAATGTAAAGAGGCTACAAAAATAGTCCGACAGCAGAAGCGAGAATATATGAGTAATATAATCAAAGATATGGAAACTAATCACCAGAAAAATGAATCCAGAAAATTTTTTAAAGAACTGAAGTCAATGAAACGAGGGCACCAACAAAACACATATAGTTTAAAAGACAAAAATGGGAATATGATAAATACCAATGAGGAAATGTGCAACACATGGAAAGAATATTTTGTTGAATTACTAAATTGTGAAGCTCCAAGTAACATTTTCCCACAGGAAGAGGTTCTAACATGCGAACCACAAATTGAAGAACCTACATTTGAAGAAATCCTATATGTAATCACACGACTTAAAAACAATAAGGCAACTGGGACTAATGGAATTGCTGCTAAATTTATAAAGGGAGGTGGCCATGCATTACATCTAAAGCTATACGAACTAATAATAAAAATCTGGAGGACAAAAGAATTACCCCATGACTGGAAATAGTCATTATTGATACCTATCTTTAAGAAAGGAGACAAGTTCCAATGTGGAAATTATAGAGGAATATCACTACTGTCCACAAGCTATAAGATACTATCCGCAGTATTACTAAATAGACTAAAACCATATTCAGAAGACATATTAGGTGACTACCAGGCGGGATTTAGACAAAACAGATCAACAATAGATCAGATATTTATCTTACGACAAATAGCCGAGAAAAACTGGGAATATAAAAGAGATCTCCATAACATTTTTGTGGATTTTAAAAAGGCTTATGATAGTGTCCATAGGAATAGTCTATGGAATGCTATGCAGGAATTTGGAATACCAAGGAAGTTAATCAACATGACCAGACTATGCATGGAAGATACTTATAATATAGTAACATATAAAGGCAGGAAATCAGACCCCTTCCAAATAACATCTGGCTTGAAACAGGGTGATGCACTATCGCCGCTACTCTTCAATCTGGCTCTAGAGAAAGTTGTAAGGAAGGTAAAGGAGGAATATGATATTGGAGGAACATCCAAGCTGCTTGGTTATACAGATGATATAGATATTATAGGGCAAAGTGAACAAAAGACATTGGAAATATTGACTCACTTAAAGGAAAAAGCCCAACAGATGGGGCTGGTTATCAACCAAGATAAGACAGAATATATGGTAATTTCAAGAGACGGAATGGCTAAAAACTCTGGCCACATACAAATAGATAATATGACCATTAAAAGAACGGAAACATACAAATACCTGGGTACAATCTTCAACTCCTCCAACATCATAAGGGAAGAAATACAAACTAGAATCAACTCTGGAAATAAGATATACTATGCACTACAACATCTACTAAAATCAAAGGCGCTATCTCGTAACACCAAAATCACAATATACAAAACACTGATCAGACCAGTTGTGCTGTATGGCTCTGAAACCTGGAGTACAACGAAAGGAGACGAAGCCTTGTTACAAACCTTTGAGAACAAAATTTTAAGACGCATCTTTGGACCCATTAGGGATACACAAAGTGGAGAGTGGAAAAGAAGAAGTAACAAAGACATTTATGATGTGTTTAAGTCCCCGCTAATCACTGGTATCATGAAGGCTAATAGACTACAATGGCTGGGGCATATAGAAAGAATGGAAGATAATAGGGAAACAAAACTCGCGTATACTCAGGAAATAAATGACCGTAGACCTCGAGGTAGACCAAGAAGGCGATGGAGAGATAATACATATACAGATCTACAAGCACTTGGAATCAACGACTGGCAAGAGAAGGTCCACTAGAGAGACGAATGGAGACTGACTGTATCTGCAGCAAAGAACCTCAATGGCGCGGAACGCTGAAGAATAAGAAGAAGAAGGAGATGTGGAGTTTAGCACATTTGAGGTTAATTTAGGATTCACTTCCGGTACCCAGTGTGATTAATGTTTCTAGTACCATAAATTTGTTTCAACTTATATCACTCGTGAAAAAGGTTGAAAAATTGTGCACATACATAATAACTGTGTTTGTCTCCATTGCTGCTTAATGTATGATTTGCATCTCTGGGTTAAATATTTATATATCTCTATTTATTGAAAATTTTATTCAAAGTTTATCTCACATTATAGAGATCAGTAGCATGATAGGTTGGAAGTACACAATAGTTATATTGTCATATATATAATTACATTATTGAATTATCAATTACATAATAACTACATAGCCATGAATAAATAATTATACACAATAGGTACACTGTTATAATTTATATTGTTGTGATATACACGTTGACTGTGGTTACTATGAAGTCAATTAACATATTATCAACTACATAATAATTAAACTATTAAATTATCAATTACATATATTACTGTCATCATCTTCAATTCTCCACGTCATTTTTTCTGCAATCAAAGGTATCCTTTCTGGAACATTAATCGAATCCCTATTCATTAGAATTCCATCGGCCTGATTCTTTTCTCTAATGGCCATCGTCTTTGTTGTCATTGCCCCGTATCACACCATGGTTTGTCTGTTTCTTTGTTTGTATCATCAACAGCACCTATTCCATAACATCCAAGTGTCAATATAAACGCTCTTTTCGTGTCAACGTTGTGTAAGAAATATCAGACATGAAAGCACATGGGCGTATAAATCACATCAGAATTATACGGGAGGCGTTTAAGGCAAGCTGGAAAAACAAGAAGCGATTGAGAGACAATAAGAAACTAAGAACAAGTGTAGGGACAAAAACTATTACTGACTAAAGAACTAAGTGGTTGAAACTTTTAGTTAGAATTGAACATGATCAATCAGCAGTTAGTGCGTTCTTAGAACAGTCAGATAAAAGGTTACTTGTAGAAATTAAAACAAGAATCGCATTGAGAAAAGATAGCCTTAGTACTCCCTCCCCATCGCCCTCCACGGCAGGGGTGACTCCCGCCTCACCCCCTCCAGTGTACAGACCAGTGTACCCATCCTCTTCAAGCAGTGTACAAGTCATGGCATTTCGATCTCTCACCGTGGAGTTTAATATATTTGGGCTCATTTAGGATCCGCTTCTATTACGAATGATGTTTCCATTACTGTAACTGATATTATTTTAAGGCACATACGTATGTGCCAGTCAAAAAGTACATAAAAATGTATAATCATAGTCATAATATAGTTAAACGAAAGCTAGTCTAGATGTAATAGATTCAGAATATACCAATCTGGTTGTTATATATTAACTATTACGTTACTATAATCTTACCTATCTACCAATCTAAACTATATCTTACCGTTAAATCGAAATATTTTAAAAGACACATTTAAAATACTAGCGCACCTTAAAAAAATACATACTGCTTGCAAACATATTAATAACAATTTTGTTTTCAATATATATCACTTATTTAAGAGGCTGCTAAATTGTGCACAACCATAATAACCATTCATGTCTCCCTAGCGACTTAATCTATGATTTGTAACCCTTATTCTTCCATTTCTTCTTCAGCATTCCGAGCCATTGAGGTTCTTTGCTGCAGATACAAGCCGTCTCCATTCGTCTCTCTGGTTGACCTTCTCTTGCCAGTCGTTGATTCCAAGTGCTTGTAGGTCTGTATGTATATTGTCTCTCCACCGTCTTCTTGGTCTACCTCGGGGTCTACGGTCTTTTATTTCTGAGTGTAAGCGATTTTTGTTTTCCTATTATCTTCCATTCTTTCTATATGCCCCAACCATTGCAGTCTGTTAGCCTTCATGATACCAGTGATTAGCGGGGACTAAAACAGATCATAAATGTCTTTGTTGTTTCTTCTTTTCCGCTCTCCACTTTGTGTATCCCTAATGGGACAAAGATGCGTCTTAAGACGTAGTTCTCGAAGATTTGTAACAAGGGTTTGTATCCCTGAGTTAAATATTTCCCATTCCAGATGTACCTAATTATTGAAAATGTTTATTCATAATTTACTTCACATTAAAGAGATTAGCACGAGTTTCCGTATGTATAATACTCAAATCTACAACAAGCGTAATTTTGATGAGAAGTATCTGGTCTCTAATAACAGATGTAGAATGTCGTGAATGCTGACTGTTGATGCTGCGAGCTCATTAGTCACATATGGGAACCTTCCTGGTCTGTGATCATCGTAGTCAGTTAAAATAATCAATTCCTTGTTGGAACAACGGTCATTTGTTTTGTTTGTGGTCAGAGAGTTTGAAACCTTGTGAAATCTACACATGAATGATCGCCGACTATGGAGACAGTTTGAGTCAGAAGAGACGGTATGAATGGGTAGAAAGATTTCCCAACGGAAGACAATGTCATTAATGAGCCGCGTAGCTGGAGACCTTCAGAGTGCAGAAAAACACACAGTGACACGGCAGATGGAGAAGCTAGTCAATCACAAGAGGCGACACACTGCTGATGAAATAGCCGTGGATTTCAACTAGAGTCACGGTGCTGTATACACAATTATTGGCACTATGCCTCGACTATAGGGATGTGTGTAAGACATAGGTCTCAAGACAAACATGCACGGTTGAGATTATTCATTAGTATTTGGATCGTCATGCTCGACAAGAAGATGCTTTTCTCCATCAAATCGTTATAAACAAGAAGTTATGAGGCAGTCGATGTAGTGGATACACCCGTTGACTCTGATTACGAAATAAAATAATTCAAGATACATGAATCTGTTTGGAATTTCAGACGCACATCATTTGGGATATCACGGGCGCATTTCCAGGCGCTATGGAGTGAGCTCATGCCAGTGTGAAGCATTCACCATGTGTTGAGCGAGATCGCATGCATGGACTGAATGGAAGAGTTAAACATACTCTTGAAAAGACGACTCGAGCAGAGACCGTCACAGGAACACGACGGATCAAAAGCCGCGTTGGCGATGGCAAGAGATTGTTCCGTGATGGAATATTTTATAATATGATGTTAATGACTAATTCGAATGTGAATTGTATTTATACTAATTATGAACTGCATTTCTGATTTGATGAGTAATTACAGGAAGTGACACGTTTCGGTCTCATTTTAAGTGTTTTCGTAAATCAGTGTGTTGTTGGTGGTTTCAGAATTAGGACGAAGAAGTTAAATTCCCGTGTAGTATTTGGGGCAGTAACAACGTTAATTAGTAAGTAATAGTAACTAATTGCATCAAACATAAACCGGCACCCCTTGGACAACATCGAATATTTGATGTTTTAGTTCCGTCCTGGTTCCTGTGACGGTCTCCGCTCTAGTCGTCCTTTCAAGAGTATTGTTAACTCTTCCGTTCAGTCGATGCATGCGATCTCGCTCAACGCATGGTGCATGCTCCACAATGGCATGAGCTCACTCCTGTCATCATGAAATGCGCCTATATAAGGCCCTTCATATACCAAATGATGTGCATCCTGACTTTCTCAATGGATTCATGTGTCTTGAATTATTTTGTTTCCTAATAAGAGTCAGCTGGTCTCCATGGCGAAGGTGTTGACGACTTTCTCCGTAATCCCGTATAACCACGTGATGAAAACAACTGCGCGAGACTTCGGCAGCGGATCTAGTCGTGGTGGTTACTACGGGGTATGTGAGCCGGTCGCTCAGAAAGCAATGGCAAACTACTGAGCGTAATCTTGCCAAGAACATCAACAGCAGCTGAAACATGCTGGTGTTGATTGCAAAGTCCTGTAAAGAATATGCAACTTTAAAAAAAAAAAAAATCAGAGTCAACGGGTGTGTCCACTGCATCGACTGCCTCTTAGTGTCAGGTTTGTAACGATGCACCCAGAACTCTCACCTGTCACAGTTTGATGGAGAAAAGCAACTACTTTTCCAGCATGACCATCCAAATACTACAGATAAATCTCTACCGTGCATGTTCGTGATCAACGGCAAGATATCTTGGGACCTATGTCTTACACACTTCCCTATAGTTGAGGTCATCGTGCCAATAATTGTGTATACAGGTTCGGGATTCAAGTTGAAATCCACTAATATTTCATCAGAAGTGTGAGGCCTATTGTGATTGAAGAGCTTGTCGATCTTCAGTGTTACTGTGTCATTTGCCATACTTGAACGTCTCCGGCTATGCGGTTCATTAATGACGCTGTCTTCCATTGTGAAATCTTTCTATCCTTTCATACAGTCTCTCTGACTCAAACTGTCTCCATAGTGAGCAATCATTCTTGTGTAGATTTCACAAGGTTTCAGACTCTCTGACCACAAACAAAACAAATGACGTTTCTTTGTTCCAACGAGGAATCCAGTATTTTAACTGGCTGCGATGATCAAGGACAAGGAAGGTTCCCATGTGTAACTGATCAGCTCCCAACACAGACACTCAACATTCTCGCCTTTCTACACCTGTTATTAGAGACCAGGCACATTTCATCAAAATAACGCTTGTTTTAGAGTTGACTACATTCATTTCTGATATTAAAAATATGGAAAATCGTGTCCATCTCTATAATGTTAGGTAAATATGAATTAAAATTTTCAATAAATAGGGAATCTAGACTTAGAAATATTATACCCAGGGATATAAATCACAGATTAAGTCGCAAGGGAGACAAGACTTATTATGGATAAGGACAATTTTTAAGCATCTTAGATGAGTGATATACGTTGAAAACAATTGTTATTAATTTGTTACAACTATATGAATTCCTTTTGAAGGTTCGCTAAGTATTTTAAATATGCGTTCCGATTGCTTTAGATTCTACAGTAAGACATCCCACCAAATGGCTAATATGGAGCAACCATATTGGTATATTTGGAATGCATTATATCACGTCTAGCTTCCGTTTACGTATATATAAAGATTGGTGGCTTTTACCTGCATATTTGGCTGGCACATACATATGTGCCTTGATATAATATCAGTAATGGAAATAGGAGCATTATTTATGTTGCGTACTGGAAATTGATTCTTAATTAACCCCACATGTAATTAAACTCCACATGGAGAGATCGAAATACCATAACGCTCAGAATCCGTAAAGACCATGGCATATATCATAAGTCACTTCTGGTAATAAGTCAGCTGACATTTGGTAGAATTTTAAGAGAGACATTTCTTATTCAAAGGTCAACCCCCACCCCCTCCCCCTCCCCCCCCCCCCCCCAAAAAAAAAAGAAATAATTAAAAAAAATAAATAAATTAGCTCGAGCGCCTACATTGAGTTAAACAATGGAAATACTGAACTATAAGTACTTCAACTTTATGAGAAGGTAGTTTCACAACAGTGGATATTTATAGTTGTGACTGTGCCGTCAGATATGTTTGGTCCTTTGATGGTAATGAAATCAATTGCATTTTTTAAAGAAGTAATCACCACAGTTATGCGTTTATCTAGGCGTAGTTATAACAGACGGAACAGCAGACGGTGTTGGAGATGTCCAGCTGTCCTGATATATCGGTGACCACTGCTTTTATATGTTGTATGTTAGTTGTATTGTATTCAAAGTATTTTGTTGCAAATATGTATACAATTGTTTCGTATTTACACTTTGTGGAAGGTGTTCTGTGCAGCATGCTACACATAATACACAAGAAAATGTCTGCGTGGCTATGCGAAGGGAAATATACAGTCATTGGCCGAAGCTGTGTTCCTACCGAATGTTCTCCATAAGAAATAAAATGTTTCGGGGATCCCCGTTTCTGGTACAGTGTAGGCTCCAATAACAGCAGCGGTTTTGGCTGTCGATAACACACACACACCCACACACACCCACACACACACACACACACATCACACACTACACACACCCACACACACACAGACACACACACGCGCACACACACACATCACACACACACACAACACACACACACTACACACACCCACACACACACACACACTCACACTCCGCTATTGCCCGCATTATAACCTAGGCGTCCTTCTTGTATGTCTCAACAATAAGTGCTTCTTTCGCTGACTCACTGGCATTTCCTTTTCTCCAACAACCATGGATGCTTAAGTTAATAAATCCACAGGCCTTCCCCAGGGTGATCATTACAGTGAGTAAATGGGATAGACACAGCGACAGAAAATGTAACAGAGAGAGAGAGAGAGAGAGAGAGAGAGAGAGAGAGAGAGAGAGAGAGAGAGAGAGAGACAGACAGACAGACAGACAGACAGGCAGACAGACAGACAGACAGACAGACAGACAGAGAGGTTGAGAGACGGGAGGAGAGAGAGAGAGAGAGACAGACAGACAGACAGAGAGAGACAGACAGACAGAGAGAGAACGAACATACTTTATTTTCAATGGGTAACAAATTGGGCACGCAGACCCGTCTTACATTTGGCCCTTCCAATCACTCATCTTTCTTTCATCAACAGTGCATAGGAAAAAAACATTGTCAAATGAATTTTGTAAACATAAACAATGCATATTACTATGTTAAGAGACACATCCACCACCCACCCACACATCCCCAATTCACTCCAACTCCACCACCCAAAAACACACATAACCCACTGTCAGGGTCTTGTATGTAAGCAATAGTGTAATTGCCTGTATGTAAGCAAGAGTCAGTGTAAGCAATAGCTGAGGTCAAGGGCAGGAGGAGACATCACGGCTTGGCTAAAGGACGGTCAGGCAAGAAGCCCGTGGACAGACCCACGTGATGTGGGAAGGTCAAGGGGGACTGAGTCAGTGTGTGTGAGACAGCGGATAGAGAAGGACGTGTGGAGAATAGCGAGTGATAGAACGATCGAACGATAGTGTTGGGACGGATAGATGAGGATGAACGTTGTGTATTGATATTCGAGGAATGTACTAACTGTGATATGTGCGGGATGATGTGAGGCTGTGATTGCGAATGGTCATACGGGCGACAGTGTAAATATCGCCCATGTGAGCGAGCGTTTGGCTGCATGTGTCGAACGATTGCTTGAGCGGGAAGTGAGACCATATTGTTATCCTGTGGTATAATGTAATAAAGGTTGTTCAGGAGATAGCTCCTGCGAGTTTCTGATTGCAGTCATGTGTTATTAGTATATGTGTCGTAGATGTTGTAATTTGCCTGTCCAAGTCCAGTGAGCTAGAAGGAGAAAATAGTTAGGACTCTGACAGGTATAATGGTGTCAGAAGTACACACGAACCACATACCCAAGTAAAATACATAAAAGAACGCTACTTATTGAAAGAAGAAGATCTATGGAATAAGATCTATAAGAAATTGTAAATCAGATAGTTGTTAATAAAATCAGAACGAAAATAACGTCATTTCTTTCCACAGCAGGTTTCAATTCTACAAAGCGACCGACGTAACCAGAACAGGTCAACTGTAACCAGCACGAGAAGCACGTTCCTGTACATCAAGCGTTCGAGTAAACAGCAGATAAGATAAGTTGATTAATTTTGATTGCTAAGTACCCAAATCTGCAGTCTTCGATTTGCTTGTATGAAAATCATCATTGGGGTAGTTACATATTGACACAAAGTGAATGTTGACTAAGTGACAGATAGAGTGGCTATGGTTGTGTCTAGGGTATGTCCTTGTAAAATGTGATGTTTAACAACAGATTAACCAAGATGCATCACCACCAAACACCAGTCAGTGAACAAGCGTTAATTTGCGCACATAATATTCCTTTAATTCTGAATTAACACAGACACATGTAACATATAAATCCAGGAACAATAATTCTCTAAGAATATATCTCCATCCCAATGGAACACGTCGAATAACACTGCCTCTCAAGGCTACTAAAATCTCGTCCCACACGACAGGTATACTAGCCTCTCTCTAGGCCCGACTCAAAGTAACCCACTATGGGTCTCGAATTCCACTCACTATCCCTGGAACCCACAGTGCGGAGTTATCTTCCAAACTCCGTCACAATTCTTCACTTTATCAGACCACGACCTTCTCCTGGTCTGGTCTACACTCAACTCCCTCTCAGCTCGGAGTTCAACCTCAACTCCCCGTCAATCTTTGTCCCTGTCTTTTTAAACAATTCTATGCCCCCTCACAATGATCCACACAAACACCACCTCACTGCTCCAACTGTCTGCCCCTTCTTGCAGCCCCTCTACCTTACACCCAACCCCGTTTATCTCCTTATATTTTCTTTCCGGTGAATGCCCTTTCACCTCGTGAACTGTTTATATTGTACGGCCACTCACCTTAATGCCACTGAACACAGGCATGTGACACTACCCCACCCTCAAAAGAAAACATCGTTTTCAAATGTTGGGAGACTCATACTTATCAAATATGTGACCCAGACACATTGCCTGGGTAGTCGTTAGTATAAATCCAACTTACTCTAGCTACCACACTTAATAATATATCAAATACTCATAGTAAACTCCCATATTCCCCACACATAAATACAACCATCTTTCTATCTTTTGTATCAATGCATGAACTAATACATCACATAATAATAATAATACATCATAGAAAAGCATTATACTTATGTACCCACAGGTCTATTAATATCTTTAAGAAGACACAAGCTATTTGTGTACCGACCATATATCAGGTGGTTCTTTTCTTGCATCAACCCACCTCTGATTCCTGTCGATGCTGTGTCTACCTTTCATGTACCCATGACTCATGGTACCTCTACAATTACAACATCTGTTTGCTATCCCTAGGTCAGTAATGTCGCGAACACCCTTTTGACCTGACTCAACTTTCCTATCTGCATATTGCACCGTTACACTTGCGTCTCTGTTTACCCTGACCTCTTTATTGAATCCTGGCCAATATACCTGGCATCCTGCTCTATGCTGCTTCCGCCTTAGTCCTATGTGCCCTGCACCTGCCCTATCCTGAGCTGTTCTAGTATATCGGTCTCTATGTGTTAACGGTAATACTACTTGCCCACATGCAGTTCCGCCATCTGAAAAGCGGCGAGTGAGAACATTGTTCTTCCTCTCGAAGCACCATCTACCTTTCTTTGACTGCCTATGTTCTACTCTCCTACACCCATGTGAACATTTGTTCAGAGTAGTATCTTGTCTCTGGGAGCCACTAGCACTATATTTGGGATCCATTCTCATCTGCTCAGCTGTACTATCCTTGTCCTGAGTTCCTGTGTCTACTTCAAGTGCCTCTTCTACCTCAGCTATACTCTCTAATTTAGGTTCTCTTGTGGTAACTACCTCATTACTGCTTACACTATATTTTTGGTCCCAATAAACTACTTCCTCTTCTGTACACTCTTTAACTCCTATAACATTTCCTATGATGAGATCTGCCACTGGTGAGTCTAAAACACATGCTGTCACTCTTCCTGTTATGTATGGTGTTTTTACTGTTATCACGGCTATTGGGTAGTAATTCTACTGTCCCATTAAATGTTATGGATCTAATCTTTTTCCCCTGTATAATCCGAGGGTTGCACTAAACTCTTTCTCACCCCGATGGACGTACATCCGGAATCCCTAATTGTTAACGCTGGCCTATCATTAACAAACCCATGATGCATCTTCAGACTTCCTCCTTCATGCACTGCTGATCCTGCTTTAACTGTGTGACCACATATTAAGACTGGCTGACCATCTTTTTCAAAAAGAGGTTTGCACCCACTACAATCTTCATTGTTCAGCGTCTCAATTACTTGTGCTGCATTTGAGTGCTCTGTTTCTCTCATCCTACATTGATGACTGACATGCCCGTTCCTTCCACATTTGAAACAAGTGATCTCCCTTTTACTGTTGTTCGTTGGTCCATCTGATGGTTGTGCATCACAATCTGCCATTTTGTGTCTCCAGCTCCCACAATTCCAGCATCCGGCATAATTTGGACGTCTCTGGAAGTTCCCTCTTCTATATGGGTACCGTCCTACTCTACCAACATTGTTTCCTCGGAAACCATTATCTTGAAGTTCTTGTTGCTCACCTTTCTGTGCTGAATCCACACTTTTCGCCCTTGGTCTAATGACTGGATTCTGGTCCTGTTTAGTGTACGCTGCACAGACTATTTCCTCACTCATTAGTTTCCCAATAGAACTGTTAGGATGTGCAGTCATATAGTTTTGCCCTAACTGAGACATTGTGTCTATGTCCTTTGGCTTCCGTTCCTCAAAGAACGCCACTAAATTAGAATTGCATGCAGATACTACCTTGTCTCTTAACATTAGATCTACTAATTTATTAAAATCTTTCCCTACTTCTGCAAGCTCCATCCATTTGTTAAATGTATTCTTTACAGTGTTAACAAAGTCTGTGAAATCTTGATTTGTCTCTGGCACTAACTGTCTAAACTTTGTCCTATATCCATGCTCCGTTAGTTGGAACTTTGTCAGCAAACGTTGACGTAAGATAGTGTAGTTGTTTCTTTCTTCTACAGGTAAATTGAACATGGTGTCTAGTGCCTTGCCCGTTAGAAGCTCCCCTAGTCTAATAGCATACTGTTCTTCGGGGATTCCTAACACTTTCGCTGATGCCTGATATCTGTCAAGATAAGCTTCAAGGTTGTCTCGGTCCGTAAAGTATGGCAGTTTTAATCTCTGTGACGACTGCGACGGTCTTCTGCTTTCCTCACTTTGACCTTTCGAAGATAGTTCTAGTTTTCTTAACTCGATTTCAGTTTGCATCTGGCACTTGATCTTCTCTTTCTCAATTTCCATTTCAGTTAACTTTACTTCCTGTAGACGTTTGTTTTCCATTTCAGCTAGTTTTACTTGTGTCTCTTCCTGTAGACGCTTGTTTTCTATTTCAGCTAACTTTACTTCCTGTAGACGTTTGTTTTCCATTTCAGCTAGTTTTACTTGTGTCTCTTTCTCTTCCTGTAGACGCTTTGCCTCGCGTTCATTATGCCTCTCCTCTCTTTCCGTCTGCTTTTGTTCTTTCGCTTCTGCATACTCCTGTAACTCTTTACCTTTCAGGCCTATTCTTTCACCTGCTTCAATATAATCCATTAAAGTAGGCATCTTGTACTTGTGGACACGTTGCTGTGAATCAGCCAACTATAAATGTACAGACTCTGCTGTTAGTCTTTGTGTCACTTCCCTAAGTACACCCGCACTCCCTGTGTACGTAAATCCGTAGTGCTACAATATCACTCTGTACTCACCCAGTCACTCTATAAGCACTAGGTAGTGAGGGGGAATATTAACTATACTCCCTCGTATATATATCTATATATATCAAATAACTGTAGAGCAATTCCTGGAAATAGTTGTAAACATACATATACATACACAAATGAATGATACACACTAAATGCCAACTATTAAACGCTAGACGCATAGGCCGGTGAAACGCAGACGGATGATTACATAGAAATAAAAACCACTGACATAAACATGCCCATGAAAGACCATACCGTGCGCATAATATAAACTGACAAATACCATCTAGATAGAAGCTATATTAACATAAGAATTACACCAATACCATATATCCAAAGAACTCAAATATTATATGTAACAGTAAAGAGAAAACAGTAAAAAGAACAAATATAAAATGAATAATGTACATAGATCTGACGTAGACACTTGTACACTGTGTATAATGTCGAGACGACCCAATGCCACAGCACAAAACAAACTGACTCGTCAGCTGTCTCTCAACAACATACAATATGTACCTAGACAATTTCACCTTTGCGCCGTCTCCCGCATTTCGAGAAACAATGCAAAAATATCCTACTTATAACGAACACTGGACCACATACAAATATTTACGTAACGCACAACAACAACAATACTTAGGACGATGAGAACAACAGAAGCAAACAAGGGTTGCCGCCACCAATGTGATGGTAGAATCTTACAAAAGTCCTTAGTTTGTTTTTAATAGTGTCCGAAAATCGCCTGGAAATGTTTGTCCGTTACTGTTTTGAAAAGATTACGACGTTAGATTCCCACAATGAATTAATGTTCTGATGCGTTGTCACTTTTTGTTGACGTGGTGACACGATTTTCGACTGTCGTAAAAGTTGAAGATGATGATAATTATCCCAACGCCTTGTCTCTACACAGTCCGTAACGTTTTTGTAACCCTCCCTGTAGAGTTGGCCTGTGATTGTATAATGTATGTGAACGCTCTTGTTTTGCCAGAAATATTGGGTTTTCGTTGCGTTTTGGGGAGCCGAAAATACCTTTAAAATCAATGAATGTTTATCTGCGTAGTCACTGTCGCTTTGAAGTGATGGTATGGTTTCACTGTTGCTGACCAGGTTAAACCAACGAATGGCAGAAAATGATCACGCGCTTTAAATCCGCTTTGCAAGTCTTTTTTGGTGAAGAAATGCGCTCATACTTGCGAAGACGGCACCTGAATGACTGTTGTGGTTTGTTTCTCGATGATGACACACATACAAAGACGTTAAACGCAAATCCTAGTTTCAGTAGAAAAACAACGTGTTTATCTCGTTCTACTCTGGACAATTTCTCAGTAAAATTCCATTGTCCACGGCCTTGAACCCGCCGGTCATCTCTGTTTCTCTTTATCACAATAATCCGTGCAGAAACTCTTACTTTTCTGTGGAGCAACGATTGTCACCTTTGTGTGTTCCCCACACTTTACTCCTATAACTCCCCTCCTCCTGGCGAGTTTTTAACCATGAATTACCCTCGTAACTCCCCTGGCGCCCCTTTCCGTCTTATTATCTGCACCGAACTCTGAAGACGCCGTACACACACACTCGCTGTCCACAAGTTCACCTGACCTTCACCTTTGGCGCCTGTCTATTTTTCGTGAACAACTTTCCTAAACAGCGCCGACTTATTGTCCGCTGTCCTCCAGACAGCTCTCTCAGCAGCGCAAAACCTTGTCTGTGTACTGTGAGTAACCCCCGCTGTCCCCTCTCCCTCTCAGGGTGGGCAATGGTTTTACCTGTGGTGGCCTTTCGTGAACTCTCCGCTAGCCAATTCCCGCACAGGAGAAACACCAGTGTTTATATCGTGGACAGTCTTTCCCCGTCTCCTCTCCCCCCTCCGAGTGAGAAATGATATTTTTACCTGGTTTCTCGTGGACTCTGTATTAATTCTCCGACACTTTTGACATGCTTTGTCTGCTGAAAATGGTGTTTATTCTTGACAGGAGAGCCCTCATCATTGTTGTTGTAATTGGGCATCCGACTAATGTCTCTGATGTTAGTATTCTTTCTAATCGACTAGTTCACAGATAAACGGAATGACAACAATGTCTATATTGTTCTTGATGGACGAAGCCTCCAGAAATCTTCTCTGACACAAAGTGAATGTTGACTAAGTGACAGATAGAGTGGCTATGGTTGTGTCTAGGGTATGTCCTTGTAAAATGTGATGTTTAACAACAGATTAACCAAGATGCATCACCACCAAACACCAGTCAGTGAACAAGCGTTAATTTGCGCACATAATATTCCTTTAATTCTGAATTAACACAGACACATGTAACATATAAATCCAGGAACAATAATTCTCTAAGAATATATCTCCATCCCAATGGAACACGTCGAATAACACTGCCTCTCAAGGCTACTAAAATCTCGTCCCACACGACAGGTATACTAGCCTCTCTCTAGGCCCGACTCAAAGTAACCCACTATGGGTCTCGAATTCCACTCACTATCCCTGGAACCCACAGTGCGGAGTTATCTTCCAAACTCCGTCACAATTCTTCACTTTATCAGACCACGACCTTCTCCTGGTCTGGTCTACACTCAACTCCCCCTCAGCTCGGAGTTTCAACCTCAACTCCCCGTCAATCTTTGTCCCTGTCTTTTTAAACAATTCTATGCCCCCTCACAATGATCCACACAAACACCACCTCACTGCTCCAACTGTCTGCCCCTTCTTGCAGCCCCTCTACCTTACACCCAACCCCGTTTATCTCCTTATATTTTCTTTCCGGTGAATGCCCTTTCACCTCGTGAACTGTTTATATTGTACGGCCACTCACCTTAATGCCACTGAACACAGGCATGTGACACATATTAATTAACAGAAAATGATGTCGGAGGATGAAGACATTCCAGATCAATCAAGGTTCTGGGGCACAAAACATTACAGAAAGTTGCAACACTTTTTCGAGGGTACACGGGCACAAGACAAAGAAAATTGTAATAGAAAACATAACCTAATACGGGAGTGGACACAGGAATTTGAGAAGAAAATGCAAGAATATAAAATTCCAAAAATCAGTTCATACACATACTTAGGCTGAACAATGTAAATCATCAGTCGGTGGAATTACTGACAAAAATCAGCAACAAAGTACTCTACACATTTTGGAAAATATACACAAATTGCATAGCAGTGTACAAACATGCACGATTACAGTTCAAAACTATACATGGTGTATTATTATTAATATTATTTGAAC
The DNA here is from genome assembly GCA_014155875.1 of Cepaea nemoralis. Lineage (NCBI taxonomy): Eukaryota > Metazoa > Mollusca > Gastropoda > Stylommatophora > Helicidae > Cepaea > Cepaea nemoralis. The sequence continues at coordinate 67,722 of JACEFZ010011169.1, forward strand.
TATTGGATGTATACACACATGTACGAGTGCAGGTTTGGAGATAGCACTCAAAATGATCTCAACATGAAATTTGAAAATCCCCACCCGTCGGAAAATTAATTTTAACCGTAACCCACTTTATATCCTTAGATCGAGCAACTCCAGAGTTGCCTTGTCTGCTGTACGACTCCAGCGCTATGATACTAGCCCACTCCATTGTATAGACCAACATAAAAGTTCCTTCAACGTGAAAAGTGTCATCGGCAGAACAGTAAGACCCAACATGTGATTTCAAGTATCTAACAGTAAGCTATACCCATATTGACTGTGTTTCAAACGAGTATCTACAGAGTCCACATTTTGAAATCGACCAACAACGACAAGAACGTCACAAGTACAGACATCCATTTCCAGTGATCAGTTTAATGAACCAGATGCCAACCTACGAACTATGGCAAAGACAGTCACAGACAGACGCACCATGGCCACACTCATAAGTAAGGCCACCGAACTTAAAACATTAATACATATTTTACAGGTGTGAACTCCAATAATTTTACAGAACGGACTTACAAATTGTCCAAACTTGGTTCAAAGTCTTAATCATTATACAGAAGAAAGGACAATATCATGGTATACAGAGTACGTCAATAATCGATTGAGAAAGAAGAAATGCCAAACATTCCAGCACCGCAATGAACATTGAACACTGGTAATTTAATTACGTGTGCATAACTTTCACAGGACAAGAACAGTATCCTATACGTGCATAAAGGCAGCGACGATGAACATTTTATTGTAAATTTATTAAGTGCATGACATCCAATGTTTAATTTTATTGTTATAGTACTTTGTATTGTTAGAATGTGATATGTACATATAAGCGTAAGTACAGCTGCGAAAAGTATAAGGTGTAATGCTGAGAATCAACGCCTGGCAATCCCAATACGCGAGTGTTACCAAACTTGCCTTTGCGTATGGTGGATGGCCCGACGAATGACGCTTAGCAATAGTGTTACAAAACTAATACCATATTGTTGTAACAATAAGGGATATACCAACAAAAGAGATTAATAATAACTCTCCAGAACAGTAAACGAGGTGTGCCCAAAAAGGGAAACAACTCACGGTCTGACATAAGATGAGGTAAGCGGGACTATGACATACATGAAGTATATTCGAACCATGACCACAACAGTGACATAGCGTGCTCATAAAGAATCGATTAGGGTGCATTAAATAGAGACGAGGGGGACCACGTCTGAATAGAGAGAAAATTTAAGAATGCTGTAAGAGGAAGTTGTAGCCTTATTCGAGGCGTGAATCAATGGAGAATCCTTACACCAGCATAGCCACAATAACTATGAGATGATAATACACAGCGAATCAATTGGGAAACGTTAACAGAATGTAATGTCACGGAGTGGGGATCGAAGAATAGAACTAGGTATGACAAGTATCCCCAACCAGAACATTTGTCAGACCACGACAAAACCTTGAGAGAAACCTCAGTAATGAAAAAGAGAGAACAATAGTTATAGTTGATCTCGGAAACGACCAGAGTAAGAAGATACGCACGCGTATACTTATGATCATACAATCCCCTGACAAGGTTAAAAAGATGTATCAAGAATAACAACAGAATGTGTCACATTTCTAAGAGAAAGTGCCACATTGTTTGTGCGGGGGGAGAGTGTCAGGGTCTTGTATGTAAGTAATAGTGTAATTGCCGGTATGTAAGCGAGAGTCAGTGTAAGCAATAGCTGAGGTCAAGGGCAGTAGGAGACACCACGGCTTGGCTGACGGAAGGTCAGGCAAGAAGCCCGTGGACAGACCCACGTGATGTGGGAAGGTCAAGGAGGAGAGAGTCAGTGTGTGTGAGACAGCGGATAGAGACGGACGTGTGGAGAATAGCGAGTGATAGAACGATCGAACGATAGTGTTGTGACGGATAGATGAGGATGAACGTTGTGTATTGATATTCGATGAATGTACTAACTGTGATATGTGCGGGATGATGTGAGACTGTGCTTGCGAATGGTCATACGGGCGACAGTGTAAATATCGCCCATGTGAGCGAGCGTTTGGCTGCATGTGTCGAATGATTGCTTGAGCGGGAAGTGAGACCATATTGTTATCCTGTAGTATAATGTAATAAAGGTTGTTCAGGAGATAGCTCCTGCGAGTTTCCGATTGCAGTCATGTGTTATTAGTATATGTGTCGTAGATGTTGTAATTTGCCTGTCCAAGTCCAGTGAGCTAGAAGGAGAAAATAGTTAGGACTCTGACAGTTGCCAGTAGTGGTCTGTGTCCAATCTTATAACTTCAAATAGCGAAACAACCTAAATAAATCAAAGAGATAACTACCTGGATGGTTTGATGTTGTTTATCTTGCTCTGCGTGTTGGGGTGTTTTCATAGTAGTTATCTGTTTTGGGGAGGGACTGAGGTTCAAGATTCCCCAACGATGATACTGTTGCTTGGGAATTACAGGCTTATTCGGTTGGGTCGGTGGAGGACACATTCTGTAGGGACAATAATTCATGTGTTAACGAAATGATATCATCCTAACTACCCCTGAGACATTGCAAGGATTAGTTTCAAAATAGATCTCTCACTCAACAGGCTAAAAAATGATACACACAAATACAAATTGTGCTTATCTCCCTTGCTGCTTACTCTGCAATTTGTATCCCTTGGTAATATATTTCGGATTTCATCATTTTGATTTTTATGGCTAGCTTAGTAATAGAATGACTTGATGCCTTGCAGCTCTTTTTGGAAAAACGATTCTTCAAAACCTGGCATGCGTGTGTTGTAGAATACTTTAATTACCCGTGACAAATGTTCGTCCAACAGCCTGAAGCTTTCAGCATGTCTGTTGTTTTCTTAAAATAGAACACTTGTTCAAACACATAAGCACAACCGAACATGTCTTGATGTTTGACAGCAGAGCTCTCTGTATATTCTCAAATCGACGAGGAAGGCGGCTACACACCTAGGGTGATCTCAATTCGCTAAATGTTGCTTTTAGTTAAAAATTTGACAGCATCCAGTGACTTTTACAGTTGATTTCTTCTTGTAATATTTGGAGAATGCTTTGGTTGTTCATGAAGTTGACAGTACAGCAAAGAGGTAGGTATATGGTCAGTATTAGCCTGAGAGATAGAGGGAGAGAGAGAGAGAGAGAGAGAGAGAGAGAGAGAGAGAGAGAGAGAGAGAGAGAGAGAGAGAGAGAGAGAGATAGAGAGAGAGATTAAGGGATAAATACAAGTCTCACACGCTTTTTACTTCTAAATGTATCTGATGATATATAACACTGACCCAAATAAAACCATGACAACCTATTTCCATCTTTAATTAAGTCTGTTTCGTTTTGTTGTAAAACTACCAGCGTAGACAAGGGAATATTGTTTTGTAAACATAGATCACATGACATTCACGTTGTTACTCTACATAAACATTGTCCATATGTCTGTTTACTTATTTCTATTCTTAAAATACGTTCTCAATCGTGAAATAAACTTCATCACTTGTGTTTATCACGGAATAACATATTTACTATACAGACAAGTCGGACACTACACCATCACTCCGCCAGTCTTACTCCCCTCTGACCAACTTAAACGAACTTATTCTGCTTCAAGACTTTGATCTTGCTAATACTGACTTGGTTCTACATAACTCTTAAGAAAGTTTGTTGTTTATATGGTCAGAGTGTAATACAGCTGTTTCTCATCTCATCTCATCATGTTCCTCTTGTACCTTGCGGTGTCGAGGTGAAGTATAAACATCGTGAGAGTGCCCGATTATGAGCTTCATATATCGATATTCCCATGGACTCTGCTGTTCCCTCCGTCCAACGTTTACGTGGTCGGCCTCTTCCTCTGTTTCTATCTGGTCTGTACATCATTGCTTGTTGTGAAATTATGTTGACTGGTAACCTGCTTGCATGGCCAAACCATTTGACTTGCTGCTTTCTAATAAAATCTAGTGCTGCTTAACCCCACTTTAGTCCTGATTTCTTCATTTCTGATCTTATCTCTTCTTGATACGTTGAGTATTCTTCTCAGGAATCTCATTTCTGTTGTTGTGATTTTTCTTTTCTCTTTTTCTGTCATTGTCCAGGTTTGGTATTTGTAGCATAGAGTTGGTAGGAACATTGTGTTGTAAAGTGCTTTCTTAGTAGTTATTGATACATGTTTGTTTTTTTAGTATTGGTGCCATTTGCCCGATGAGTTGGTTTGCCTTATTGCATATATTTTCGATCTCGTCTTCTGATCTGCCATTTGATGATATTATACTTCCTAGGTACTTGAAACTCTTTACTTGTTTCAAGGGATGTTCGTTTAGGTGAATTTTTGTTGTTTGTTCTTCTTTAGTTATAGTCATTACCTCTGTTTTGCTTGTGCTAATTTTCATGTTATGTTCCGTACACATTTCGTTTAGACTATTCATGTGGTCCTGTAATTCAGCTTCTGATTTTGCTAGTAATGCTTGGTCGTCCGCAAACAGGAGCTATCTAATGGTTAGATTTGCAGATGGTTCTTCTTCTGTGTTCTCGTCATGCGGTATTCTTGCTGTCTCTGTTTGGCTGGTTTCTTTACATATGTTGTCTATATATGTTATGAACAAGAGAGGGGACAGGACACAACCTTGTCGTACTCCACATCTTATGGTGAAGGGTTTTGAGTGTCCTCCAGTTGCTCTCACTATGCATTCACTGTTGTTGTATAAACTTCTTCATAGGTTTGTTAGATGTGTACTCACTCCATATTGTTGAAGGGTTTCCCACAGCTTGTTTCTATCTACTCTATCGAATGCCTTTTCTTTGTCAACAAAGGCTAAGTAGAGTGTTTCATTGAATTCGATTGATTTTTCTATAAGTTGTCTAAGAGCTAAAATGGCATCTGTGCATCCTTTGTTTTCCCTAAATCCAAGTTGTATTTCGCTTAGCTGGGGTTCTAAAGTAGTTCTTAATCTTTTTTCAAGATTTTTGCAAAATATTTTCCCAGTATGACTCAACAGTGAAATGCCTCTGTATTGTGTGCAGTCTCTTTTGATGCCTTTGTTTTTCCAAATTGGGATAATCATGGCATTTCACCAGTCTCGTGGTGTCTGTTGTTCTACCCAAACATGGTTGAATAGTCTATACAGCCAAGTTGTTCCTACTTCTCTTGCTACTTTAATTAGTTCATTTGGTATTTCATCCTGTCCCGGTGATTTTTTTCAATGGGGCTAATCTGATTGCTTCTATAATTACTTCTACACATCTGTGTAGGTCTCTTGAATTCCTGTGACATCTGATGGGATGTTGATAAGTTGTTCGAAATACTGCTTCCATCTTATTAGGATTTGTTTCTGTTCACTTATTGGTTCTCCATATTCGCTGTTAATTATTTCAGTTGGGTCAAAGAGTTCTCCTCTTGTTCGCATGGCACTTATCTACAGCTGTTTATACACTAAATAATACGAATCTAAGCGTACGATGACAGTGTTTATGACACCAAGATATGCCCAGTACAGAAACTAACAAACGCGATCCTTTATCTGTAATTTTAAAATGTTGTTAATTAAAAATATAAATCATTTGAAGTTGTAGTTGTTAAATTCTCTCTTTAATATGTTCTTAAATTAAATGTTTTAATGCAGTTGTTCTCAACCGGTGTTGAATACCCCCTCCCCGACCCCGGGGGGGGGGGGGGGGGGGAATTATAGGGTTTCCAGAGGAAATTAATATTATTTTAAGATCGCTTTAATACAAGAACCGATTACTTGATATTGTTTTTCCCTCCATACTTTACGGTTTTGTACTCTCTCGCCCTTCTGAAAATCGTTTTATAACGTAAGTAGACCCGCAAGTCAGTTTAATGTAGACGCCTAGACTTGTTCTAGTAAGTGTTATTAAAATTAACTTCCATTTTTACGTATACTGTGTAGGGGTGGAGGGGGGATTTATAGGGAGGTAATATGAAAGGGGTGGGGGATGACATTCTGAACATATGGTGAAGGGGTGCATGAGCCAAAAAAGGTTGAGAACCACTGTTATTGGTTTTTATTTTATTAATGTTTTCATGTTTAATATTTTTAATTTTAATTTCAAATTAAAAAAAAAAAAATATTGTTTAATTTTAAAAGTGTTTTGTAATTGTTAAATTTACAATTTTAAATTGTTTTATTTGTATACTATTATTGATATTTTCTCTCACACTAACACTCATTGCCACTGAACACACCCAAAAGTCTATAAACGCAGCCAAAGATAAACTCGTCATCATCCCCACTCATCACACCGTTGGTCAAGAGACATAGAGGAAGGACCTGAGGTTATCATCCTGGCAATATCTTTTTGCGCGCGTGTGTGATTGATTGATTGCTGGATTGATTGATTGAACTTTATGGCCAAAGAGTCACAAATTGGGTACGAAGGCTCGTCTTACATTCAGCCCTTCCAATCATTCACCCTTCGTTCATAAATAGAGCATGCTACATTCACATATGAAAAAAAAAAATTTGTCAAATGAATGTTGTAAACATAAACACTGCATATTACCATGTTAAAGGACACATCCCCACCCACCCACTCATCCCCCACCCACCCACTCATCCCCAACAACACATTCCCCACCCACACAATCCTCCACATGCACACATCTCCCCACCCACTCACCCACACATCCTCCACCCACCCACCAACACCCCCAAACCACCCACTCACACATACATACCCAACCCGCACACACTCCCCCACACATCCTCCACCCACCCAACCATGAACACCCCCAAACCACCCAGCCAAACACACATCCCCAAATCACACATTCCCCAACAACACATCCCCCAACTTCACATACATCCCCATACCAACCCACACATCCTGAACCCACCCACACAATCCCTCACACACACACCCTCCCCACCCACACACATCTCCCCCAACCCCCCAAACACTCTGCAAATACCCACACACTAACAGCCCACACACATCTCACAACCCACATACACAAGCTCCACCCACCCCAACCCACACACATTCACCGAACCACACATCCTGCACCAACCCATCTACACCCCACAACCACACGTTCGTCAACCATACATCCCCCACCCATACAAACATTACCCACCACCTCACACATCCCGAAGCTACCCACACACAAACACATCCTTCACTAAATCACACATCCCCACCCATACACCCAAATCCTCACACACACATCCCCCCACACACACACACACACCTCCATCCACACACATTCTCCACCCACACACATCTCACACACGCACATCCCCCACACTCTTATCCTCCACCCACACACACATCACCCCACTCATCCGCACACCCCCCATCCAAACACACACATCTTCCACCCCCACACATCCCCATCTACCCACCCACATCTCCCACCCACACACATCAACCATCCACACATTCATCCCGCGCCCGCAGACATATCACCCACCTACACACACATCCCTCACCATACACACATCCCATATACCCATCTCCACAACCCCTACACACACCCATCCACACATCCACACATACATCTCAGACTACCCACACCCACACCCACACATCTCACTACCCACAACACTAACACACCCCCACCCAGGCAAACACACATCCCCCACAAACACATCCCCATCACCACACACACATCCTTGACCCAAATACACATCCCCCACGGACCCACACATTACATCACCCATCCACACACACAACCTCCACCCATACACATCTCTCCCAACACACATTCCCACCCACATACCCATTCACCAGCCCACACAAACATATCACCCCACACCCTACACATAAGAGAAATTATGAGTGTGAGTGTGTGCGTGTATCTGTGTGTGTGTGATTGACAAATCACTACCGCTGCTGTTTATTGGAGACTACACTGTACCAGATACGGGGATGCCCAAAACATTTTATTTCTTACGGAGAACATGCGGTAGGATCGCAGTTTCCGCCAATGGCTGTATTTTCCGTACGCATAGCCACGAAGACAAATTCGTGTGTATTGTGTATAGCATGATGCAGAGAACACTTTCCACAATATGAGTATATGAAACAATTGTATGCATATTTGCAACAAAACACTATGAATGCAATGCAATTAACATACAACATATAAAAACTGTTGTCACTGATATATCAGGACAGCTGGACATCTCCTGGCTGCTCTTCCGTCTGTGTGAACTACGCCTAGATAAACGCGTATCTGTGGTGATTACTTTTAAAAAAATCCAGTTGATTTCATAAACATGCATAAGACCAATCACATCAGATAGCTAAGCCATAACAAGAAACATCCACTGTTGTTAAACTATATTCTCTTGAAGTTGGAGCACTTATAAATCAGTTTTCCCATTGTTTAATTTAATGTAGGAGCTCGAGCTCCTTTTGTTTTCTTTCGGGGGTGGGGGGGGGGAAGGGGGGTAAATTTCGTATCACGATTGTTTGTAGCCATTAGAGGACTGTCGTTGGTCTATTCCAGGGGTGGCCAACCTTTTCAGCAGGCGGGCCAAATTTCATAAATATTTCCTGCCGGGCCACGCATCTAATGTTTTTGTTAAATTAAAGTAAACAAGCAAGCGTGCTACATCTTCGACCACATCGTCGTTTCCCACTCCGCTGGCCACAACATGACTACCGGCGGACCGCATGCGGCCCGTGGGCCTCGTGTCTGGCCACCCCTGGTCTACACTAATGGTCTATTGGACAGACCGTCTCTTCGTCGTGTGGTCGCTAATGGATCTTTCATTCCCCCCCCCCCCCCCCCCCACCCCGCTTTCGCAGGATCCTGGGGACATCTTTAATTAAGTTGTCCTTCCATGTTTGATTGATACTGAGGTTTATACAGCGTTAGGGGTAATCAGCCCGATCCGATGTCGGCCCCAACGGCTTATACATATATAAATAAAATATGTTATAAATGCCCCTAGGTGTCTAAAATTATCCACTTGGTTAAGAATTTTTCCTTCTATTTCATGTCACATTTTAGTGCCACCACTTTCTTTGATATCACCATTGTTACTGTTTTCTCGATATTCAAGGAGAGTCCTTTCCTTGCACTCTCTATTACTACAGTGTCCAACAATTCTTGTATGTCTGTTCATTTATCCGCCACCAATACTGTGTCATCTGCGTAGCGTATATTATTTTTATTATAACCTCCAACTAGTATTCCTGGCATCTCTTTGATCTCTCTCATTATTACTTCACTATATAGGGAGAGCCGGTCTCTCTGGCCGAGGGGTTACACCACTTTCTCCGTAATCCCGTTTATCACGCAGAGTCTCGTAGCGGGCGAGAACTGGGAGCGGTTCGTTCCCCGCTGGTGACTTGCGGGATAACTGAGCCGGCCGCTCAGAAAGCAATGGCAAACTACTGAGCGTAATCTTGCCAAGAAATCAATAGACAGATGAAAGATGCTGCTGTTGACAGCGATGTCCTGTAAAAGGATGTGCGAATTAAAAAAAAATATATATATATATATAGGGAGAAGAGATCTGATGACAAGACACACCCCTGTCGTACTCCTAGCTTTATCTGTTCGTAACTACCCTCTTTATTTCCCATTTTAATTGCTGCTACTTGGTTCCAGTAAATATTCTTTATTATTGTTAAATCTGCCCCATCAATGTTGATATCTTCCAATAATCTAATCAGATAATCACGTTTTACTTTATCAAATGCCTTAGTATAAACTATGAAGCACAAATATATGTCTTTCTGTTTCTCTGTTGACCTTTCTATTAGTGTCCGTAATGTATAAATTGCATTGTTTGTGCCCTTTCCTTCCATAAATCCATACTGTTCATGACCAAATTCCATTTTTAGTTTATTTCTGGTTAGTGATAAGCTTTATAAGGTTAATTGCACGAAAATCTTCACATTCAATTGCTCCTGGTCTTTTTGATATAGCTATAAATACAGATTTCATATAAATTGTGGAGATACAGTGGAGTAGGTTACAATAAACAGCAGCGGTAATAGACTGTCGAAAGCACACACACTTACACTCATACATATTCACTCACTCAGGCACTCTCACACACAATCTCGCACACACAAGCGGGCACACAAGTATTGCTCGCGTGATAACCTCGTTGTTCTTCTTCTGTCTCTTGAACAATGGTGTGATGAGTGGGGATGACTACGTGATTTATCTTTTCTCGCGTTTATTGACTTTTGTGTGTGCTAATTGGTTGTGTAGTGTTAGTGTGAGAGAAAACATATATAATAGTATGAATGTTAAAAAAAAACAAAAAACTTACAATTTTAAACATCGAAATTAAAACTAAAATATGAACATTAAAAAAAAAAAGAACAACAACAAACGTTTAAGATTAACAAGTAAAAAAGTAAATATTAACACTATTTAACTATAAAAAAACACTGGATTTACACATTTTAAATTAAAAATATTAACTCTTAATAATTTTTTATTTTAAAATATTAATTAAATTTGTTTAATTAAAAATAAAAAAATAAAAATTTTACCAACACAAATTTACTAAATAAAAATGAAGATAGCAATTATTAGTGTCTGTAGCTGGCATGGCTTAGTCTCATAAACACTATCATCATACTCTTAGAATCGTATTATTAAGCGTTTAAACAACTGTGCATTACGCTGACCATAGAAACAAACTTTCTGAAGAGTTATGTGGAAGCAAGGCAGTTTTACCAACACAAAGCACGGACATGTATCAGAATAAGTTAAAGTTGGTCAGAAGAGAGTGAGACCGGGGAGTGATGGTGTAGTGTCTGGCCTGTCTGTAGAGTAAATATGTTCTTCCGTGATAAACACAAATGATAACTTTTATTTTTCAATTGAGGAGATATCTTAAGAATAGAAATAAGTAAATGAACATATGAACAAGGTTTATGTAGAGTGACAATGGGAATGTAATGTAATCTATGCATAATGATAACATAGTCCCTTCTCTACACTGGTTGTTATCAACCAAACGAGACAAACTTAGTTTACGAAGGAAATCTGTCGTCATGGTTTAATTTGTGACATTGTTAATAGAGTATACTCATCAGACATATTTAGGAGTAAAAATCAGTGTGAGAGGTGTATCTCTGTCTCTCTCTCTCTCTCGCTCTCTCTCTCTCTCTCTCTCTCTCTCTCTCTCTCTCTCTCTCTCTCTCTCTCTCTCTCTCTCTCTCTCGCTCGCGCTCTCTCTCTCTCTCTCTCTCTCTCTCTCTCTCTCTCTCTCTCTCTCTCTCTCTCTCTCTCTCTCTCTCTCTCTAAAAGTAACCTTTTATCAGACTGTTGCATGAGCGCAGTAACTGCTGATTGATCATATTCAATTCTAACTAACTATTCGATCAGCTTAGTTTTTTTGGTCAGTAGTAGGTTGTATCCCAACGCTTGTTCTTATTGTCTCTAAATTTCTTCTTGTTTTTCAAGCTGCTTTAAACGTCTCCCTTATACATCCGATATGATTTATACGCCCTTGTACTTCCATGTCTGATATTTCTTATACAACGTTGACACGAATAAAGCGTTTATCAGCGTTTATATTGACATTTGGTTGTTTTAGAATGGGTGCTGTTGTTGATACCAACAAAGAAACAGACAAACTATGGTGTGATACGGGGCAATGATAACAAATGAGAATGTCTTCTTCTTCTTCAGCGTTCCGAGCCATTGAGGTTCTTTGCTGCAAATACAATCCGTCTCCATTCGTCTCTCTGGTGGACCTTCTCTTGCCAGTCGTTGATTCCAAGTGCTTGTAGGTCTGTACATGTATTATCTCTCCACCGCCTTCCTGGTCTACCTCGGATGTCATTAGGGAAAAATATCAGGCCGATGGAATTCTAATGAATATGGATTCGATTAATGTTCCAGAAAGGACATTTTTGATTGCAGATAAAGTGACGTGGATAATTGAAGATGGTAGTAATATATTTTATTGGTAATTTAATTGTTTAAGGCGATGCATACCATAAAAAAGATATTTTAATTCTATAATATAAAATGTCTATGTTCTGTTATGGTATAGGGTTATTATGTAGTTGATAATATGTAAATTTTTCGGTCTCCCTGGCCTATGTGTTAAAACAACTTTCTCCGTAATCCCGTTTATCCACGTAGGGTAACGCAGCGCGAGAATTGGAAGCCGCGTTGGTAACTTACGGGATAAGTGAGCCGACCGCTCAGAAAGCAATAGTAAACTACTGAGGGTAACTTTGCCAAGAAATCAACGACAGCGGTATAATGCTGGTGTTGACAGCGATGTCCTGTAAAGGATATGCGAAAAAAAATTAGCTGTCCTCCCTGGCCTAGAGATTATCGTCTTTCTTCGTATTCCCGTATATTCTCGTGAGTAACGTAACCTGCGCGAGAATCAGTAGGGGTTCTCGCCGTGTTGGTAACTTACTGGGTATGTGAGCCGGTCGCTCAGAAAGCAATGGCAAACTATTGAGCGTAATCTTGTCTAGTACATTAACAGCAGCTGGAAAATGCTGATGTTGACTGCAACGTCCTGTAAGGGATATGCAACAAAAAAAAAAATATGTTAATTGACTTCACTGTAACACTTCAACGTGTATATCATAACAATGTAAATCATAACCGTGTACCAATTGTGTGTACCTATTTATTCATGACAATGTAGTTATTATGTAATTGAGAATTCAATAATGTAATTATTATCATTTGCCCTCTCATAATAACCTCTAGCCATGTACATCATACTGACTTTATTGGTATAAACTGTATATGTATAGGACAAGATAACTATTGTGTAATTGTAACCTATTATGCTGTTGATCTATATAATGTGAGGTAGATTATGAATTAACATGTTCAATAAATAGGGACGGACATCTAGAGCGGGAAATATTTAACCCAGGGATACAAATCATAGATTAAGACGCAAGGGAGACAAGAAGAGTTATTAAAGATGTGCACGATTTTTCAGCCTCGTAAATGAGTGATATATTTTGAAACAAACTTTTATTAATTTTTTTGCAATCCGCGTGTATTCCTTTTGAAAGTACGTAAGTATTTTAAATATGCGTTACAATTTGTTTTAGATTCGACGGTAAGTTATTTAACTTAATAATATATAGAAACTAGATTGGAATTTTTTAAATGTATTATATCAAGTCCAGCATTGTTTAACTTTACACTCAGAGTTTACTCCCTATAGTATTTTTGGCTGGCACATACGTATGTGCCTTGAACTAATAATAATTATGGTAATAGAAACATTATTCACACTAGGTACTGGAAGTTGATCCTAAATTAATCCCAAATGTATAAAACTCCACATGGAAAGATCGAAATACAAATCACGCTCAGAATCCGTAATCGCCATGGCAAATGTCATAAGTCACTTCTGGTAATTGGGACACAGAGGCGTTTCTAAGGCACCAGGGCCAGGTTCTATACTGGCCAAGATCTACTAACACGTGCTAGTTGTGCGTCCTGGGCGACAGGTCCCTTCGAGATCCTGGCGAACATAGTAGGATCGCTGATTCTTCCGAAGTCGGAGAGTATCTGCCTGCACGGCGAGGAACCACCAGTGTGCACACCATTAATCCAGACATGTCACAACGGACACTTACGCAAACCTCAGGTCCTGTATGGCATAACACTGATGTTGGACAACAGGATGTCTCCATCCGACATGTGGAACTTCGCGCTGGAGTTCACAGCCAGCGAACACAAGCAAGCAAGCAAACTTCTGGTAATCCGTCAGCTGACATGTGGTAGTGTTTTAAGAGAAATACGTCTCATTCAAAAGATGTCTAATGAATACAGACAAACATAATTCTAAATTTACTCCCACAAAAACATGAGCTCGAGTGCCTGTATTAAGTTAATCAATGGGAACAGTGATCTATAAGTGCTCCAATTTTATGAGACGATAGTTTCACAACAGTGGTTGTTTCTTGTATGACTTTGCCGTCAGATATGAATGGTCCTTTGCATATTTATGAAATCAAATTGCATTTAAAAGAAAAAAAGAAAGTAATCACCACAGTTATGCATTTATCTAGGCGTAGTTCACACAGACGGAAGAGCAGCCGATGTTGGAGATATCCAGATGTCCTGATATATCGGTGACCACATCTTTTATATATAAAATGTTAGTTGTATTGTCTTCATAGTGTTTTGTTGCAAATATGTATACAATTGTTTCATATATCCATATTGTGGAAGGTGTTCTGTGCAGCATGCTACACACAATACACATGAACAGGTCTTCGTGGCTATGCGTACAGTCATGAGCGGAGGTTGAGTTCCTACCGGATATTCTCCATAAGAAATGAAAGGTTTCGGGGATCCCCGTTTCCGGTTACAATGGAGTCTCCAAGAAATAGTAGCGGTAATGGACTGTCGATAGCACACACACACACACACACACACACACACACACACACACACGGTCGGTCAGTCGGTCGGTCGGTCGGTCGGTCGGTCGGTGGGTGGGTGGGTCGGTCGGTCGGTCGGTGGGTGGGTGGGTCGGTCGGTTGGACGGTCGGTGGGTGGGTCGGCCGGTCGGTCGGCCTGTAGGTCGGTCGGTCGGTGGGTCGGTAGGTCGGTGGGTGGGTGGGTGGGTAGGTGGGTCTGTCTGTCTGTCTGACTGTCTGTCTGTCTGTCTGTCTGTCTGTCTGTCTGTCTGTCTCTGTCTGTCTGCCTGTCTGTCCGTTTATCTGTCCACAGGCTAATACTCACCAAATACCCTCCTCTTTGCCTTACTATCAACTCCATGTACAACCAAAGCATTCTACAATAGTTACAAGAAGAAATCAACTGTACAAGACACTGGATGTTATCAAATTCTCCACTCATGGCAACATTCAACGAAGTGAGATCACCTTATGTGTAGGGCCACCTTCCTCGTCGATGTGAGAATATACAGAGCTATGCTGCCAAACATCAAGATATGTTCGGTTGTGCTTATGTGTTTGAACATGTGTTCTCTTTTATGAAAGCAACTAGCACTGCTGAAAGGTGCATCCTGTGGACGAAAATTTGTCACCTGTATTTAAAGTATTCTATAACACACGCAAACCAGGTTTTGAAAAATCATTTTTCCAAAAATAGCTGCACGGCTTCAGGTCATTCTATTACTGAGCAAACCACTAAATATCAAAATAATGAAATCGGAAATAATTCACCAAGGGATACACATCGTAGATTAAGCAGCAAGGGAGACAAGACCAAGTGCAATAGGTGCACCATTCTCTCTCTCTCTCTCTCTCTCTCTCTCTCTCTCTCTCTCTCTCTCTCTCTCTCTCTCTCTCTCTCTCTCTCTCTCTCTCTCTCTCTCTCTCTCTCCCCCCCCCCCCAACCAGCCTGTTGAATGAGTGATATATTTTAACACTTATCCTTTCCTGGTGTCAGGAGTAGTTACAATGATATCATTTCGTTAGCACATGAATTATTATTTTGCAGGACACGATTATTTTTTATTATTATGAACGTGTCAGAGGTCGGTAGAATCAATCTTTAGCTTTCCCGAATTAGTCTTTTGCTTTGCTGACCTGCTATATAACTTCCGCAGTCGCAACATACTGATTTACAAAAATCACTTTACAGGAGACCGACACGTTTCACATCCTTCCATTATTGATCAACTGAGAATTGCAGTTCACAAGCAGTTTAACTCATTCGCTACCAAACAAAAATTGGGTCCTGAACAAACAGAAATTCATGGCAGAAAAGTGGAAGTAGGGGTGTGTTACAATAATGGTTTTAAAATGGTTAAAATGGTAGCAGATCTATTGTATTACATATCAAATTCAAGAGGATTGTACAAGCAACATGACAGTGTTAATAATTAATTGATACGTTACAAATATTATGACAATAATGAGAGGTTTAATAATAACAACTAAAATTAAAGAGGTAAAAATTATTTTAAAAACTGCACTTATAAGGTGTTTTCTACACTCCTATACTGCTAATCATGTTTAATTTACTGAATAATCAAACAAACACCACTTGTCTTCAAGAATATAAACAGTATTGCTCATTAAAATCACCCAAAAGGAAGCTCTGGTGCATATTCTGAACCATGTCTTTTTCACAAAAAATGGAAAAAAAAATAATGGCAGAAAACTGGAAGTTGGGGTCAGTCACAATAATGTTATGAAAATGGTTAAAATTGTAGCAGAAATGTTGTATTATATATCAAAATCAAGGGGATTGCACAAGGAATATGTTGGCAATGAATTTATTGCTATAAGTTGTAAATATAATAAAATAATAATAATATACTTTTTAAAATAATTGGACAAAAAGAGGTGAAAATGATGAAAACATTGCACTTATAAGGTGTTTTCTATACTCCTCTACTTCTAATCATGTTTAATTTACTGAATAATCAAACAAACACCACTTGTCTTTGTGACGAAACGCCTACAGATCGGCAGATCTCTGCATAATATCCCTTTAAAGGGAGTGCGATGCGTTGGTCTCCCTTGAATTAATATCAATTAATAGGGGATTCCCCATCAAAAAGTAGTGCGTGGCGGCGCTATTCTAGTTATTTATAGATAAATCTAGAATGTTCCCTCAAGTGCGTACGTGGTAGAGATCTCTAAGTTCACGAGTGCTTCATGCAGCACGGGTTGGTGGAACTTGTCGTGACTCTGGTTTTCTTCATGAATCATGAAAGTCACGCGGCCCGTGTAGGCGAGTTGAAGGCGCACTGACTTAGTCGTGGTCAGTCGCCAACCAGACCTCAGCGTAGACAGATCACAGCCAACAGGCTGCTGTAATTTTGATGTCAATATTCGCGGCCAGAGCGGACATCTGCAGTCAAGGTTGTGATTGTTCAATCACAGGTTAGTTGAATACTTATTCTATTATTTAAACTGTTGTCTTGATGCCGTGCGGACCTCCCCGAACGAATTAATTGCCGTCGGAATTGAGTTGTCGCGTAGCGTTATAAGTTACAGCTGGCGGTCTGCATATTTAAGTAGCCTTTATCGATCAGCGACGTAATGTGTTACCGGACGGAACCAGCCGTAATCCACAGCGAGTGGTGTGTAAATAAAATAGGCCGAACGATGTGCTTTACAGTGTGGAGCAGTTACTTGTTTGGTTTATTAATTACGCATGCAAGGCGAAAGTTCGTCAGTCATTACATCAACATGCTAGACGCTGTAAATAATGATAAGGTAGAGCTTATTATTAGAGATGTGTAATGTGCTTCGTGACATTAGAATTGTAACTTAATTGTTCTATCAGGGATGGTGATTTTTCGAGGAATTAAGGTGAGATCAGCCGTGGTCTATTTGGTGTGTGCAGATAGCAGTGTTATTCCGCGTAAGCAGAAAGGTGTTGCATCGGTAGGATAACAGTTGATAGAAAGTATTCATGATACTATTGTTACTGCTTGTTGTCATGTCCGTCCGCTAGAATGACCGTGCGTGTTCCATCGTACGTTTGTCTAGGCAGCCGACTGGGAGGTAGGCCAGTACGACCAACCCGTTAGATTACAGGTCCGACCCAAAGCGATCGAGCATATCCGATGGGTGGACATACCCGATTGAGGGTGATGCGGCACTCCGTAATTCGAGGCCGTGGTGTCTAGATAGATCGAGATTTGAACCTAACCGTTTCTGTCTCTAATATTCTACTCTTCTGGAACCCTGACTCGGTTCATGGAGTACTTGGAGTACTGCCGTGAAGTAGTAGTAGATGAGGGGAAGAATCCCCCCCAAAAAAGGTGGAGCCAGAGTGTGGTGGTGGAGAGTCTGGAGGCTTGCTACATTGGATGACGTGACTTAATTCGTCACGGGACAAGGTACACGGGACCCACAGTAGCTGTGGTAAAGTGTAATGGTGGATGGCCACCACAGCTGTGCTCGACCGGTACAGGTATGACTGACCTGGAAGATAGTCAGTGAATAAGAGGGCAACTCAGGATCTGGGGCAGGGATCCCAGAACTGACACTATGGCTGTAATATGAGTTTGTTATTTAAGTGTAACCATTCATGAGTTCTCCTTGGTTAATGCTATAGTAATGAATTATCAGGAGTATAATTCATTATGGTCATATAGTTATTAATGTGTGTAATTGATCAGTCCATGGGTTAAGGGATTGATGAATTGATGAGTCTGTCAGGAAGATGTCCGGCTGGACACCTTCTCGATATAGTAATCACTACACTGAAAGGGAAGTAGGTGTATATGTTGATTGATGATGGAAGATGAAACAGGATTGGACTGGCACCAGGCGAAGGATGCTTGACAGAGTCATACAGTCGACTCTGGTGCTAGGGGTTATTAGTAGCCCAGAAGTGGTACTTGACTGAACAGGTGTGCTTTTTCTACCATCATTATGCCTATATATTATAGTGACTAAGTAGATCTATGATGTGATGATTTCATACTCATGTTGGTAGACATGAGGAATGTCTGAGAGGCAGGTGACATGGTAGAGATGCTGGAAGTCTTTGTTGTAGTTGAGTACTCACACCAACCTCTCCGTGTTTCAGGATCTGTTATTACTATACTGAAGAAGATTCAAGAGCTTCACCATGAGCTCTATGGGCCCACTCATTCCAGTGCCTATCCAGAAGTTGATTGAGGCCATACTGGGAGTGGTCGTCTGATTCTGCGAGATCAATGTTGGAAGGAGCTGAGTGCTGAATAGGTCGGTAGGTCTAGGTTAGGACCTCCGTCAAGAGTCCGACGAGTGTCATCCGATCCTGAGAGGATCCAACACTGAAACGTCTGGTGATTCTAGCCAGTGAAGCACTGGTGACCTTCAACCTCAGTGTAAACCTTGGTGATTGCAAGGTAGTGAACTTTCAAGTTGAGCAGAGTGATCATTGATACCGGTCACCATGGCCTGTGTATATGCTTCTGGCCCGGCTGGGTTATCATGGGACGCCATGTATAATGTTATGCTTACATAGTGTTTCTACATTGGTTACCTTTATGAAGCCAACACGTGGTCCAGTGACCTAAGACTTTGATTACGAAAATGGTGGGAATACCAGAGTGACATGTTTGTTAAGGTAGGGAGCTACCTCATTCCAACGTGGTGAACTGTTGACAATGTTTGTTAAGGTAGGGAGCTACCTCAGTCCAACGTGGTGAACTGTTGACAGTGTATGCTAGGTTGTGATTACTACCCATTGATCAGGGTAGTTACATGAGACTGTGTGAAGATCTATTTGTCCAAGGACATGGAAATAAGGTGAAGTGTTTAGTCACCTGATAGACTTTGCCAGTGACATTTTGTGTTCATGTGGAGCAACCGCTCATTTTGTAGGTGACATATCAGTGTGTGGGTCACTTATGAGATAGAAGAGTGGCCAGGCTCTTGTGTATTTCGATACGGTGCTACATGTACTTTTTCTGCAAGTGGGAGACCGCTAATATGCTAGGGTCGGCCCAGACTTCATCAGGAGTGTGACGAGTGAAATAGTACGACAGCAAGGAAGGATCCTTGTTCATCGGTGCAGTGTCAGTCAGGCAGTGGTACTGCGCTTGATCAGCCCGTGATTGGTTCTCTGTGTGAAGAGGGAACTTTGGAGAGGCAGCAGACCTTGGAGTTCCAGTCCACTGGAGGAGTCTGGGTGAGTCGCTACCACGACTGGACAACCGCACGAGCTATCGTCCGCCTCCGTGATGAAGAATACTCATCTGCATCTCTGATCTTGTACATAGTATCTTCTAGTCTGGCTTTCAGCCATCCTTCTCTGTGTTGTGGTTGCCTTAGTTCAGAATTAAATTTTTGTTCTCTTAGCTATGACTTTGTGCAGTGATATGACTGGTGTCTGGTCCGAGCCCCCTTGGGGTAGGGGACCCTAGGTGCGGGAGGAGAGGTTCAGCTGTCCCGGCTTGTGTGGGGCCTGGTAGATGTAGAGTGCTATTGAGGTGGTTGGAGCAAAGGCTGGGGATAATATCTATCGTGGCAAACCAGACCAAGCCCCGGCGGTCTTGTCACAGTCTTCAACAATATAAACAGTATTGCTCATTAAAATTACCCAAAAGGAAGTTTTGGTCTTTTTCACACAAAATGAAAAAAAAAAAATTATGGCAGAAAACTGGAAGTAGGGGTGTGTTACAATAATGTTATGAAAATGGTTAAAATTGTAGCAGAAATGTTGTATTATATACCAAAATCAAGGGGATTGCACAAGACATACTTAGGTGTTGGAATTATTGCTATCCTATAGTATAGGTTGTAAATATAATATATTTTGTAATATGATTGGACAAAAAAAGGTAAAAATGTTGAAAACATGGCACTTACCAAGGGGCGTTGTTATCCTGGTCACTGCTAAATCACTGCTAATCCTGTTGAATTTACTGAACAAACACCACTTTTCTAAAATATAAACACAATTGCTCTCAATCATACGAAAAGAAGTTTGGCCGCGGATTCTCGAGCATGTCTTTTTAGGAATTAAAATTAGGAAATTCTTTAATGACAGTTTTTTCCCTCCTTTCTCTGTTTGGCATATGGAATGTAGGATGTGAGCATTTATCTGTGCAATTTCAAAGTTCCAGTAGTAGATCTTCATCCACCACTTAATGGTTTTCCTATCATGGATATTATAATATCCAACCATTTGGTCCATTCTGTCGCAGCCATTCATCGCCATGCTATATTCATGGATCATCTTCGGCTTGCTTTGCTGTTTTCGCAATCCGCTCTGAACAGTTCCAACTACAGACTTGGTAGAGACAACAATGCATGTTTTTTTAAAGCTTTTTTATCTCTCTCGATGGACACATTTTCAAATGGGTAAAATGCTTCCTGGAATTTCTTCAGCAAGAGGATCAATTTGTTTTGCACCTTTGGTTTTTTTTTTTTTTTTTTCCTCTGGTTCACATACGTGAAACATGGTGTGATAAATAGATTCAAATCGATTCCTGGGAAACATAGTGGCATACCAAGGTGCATCACGCTCTACAGAAGCTTGTAAATTCAAGTTTTTTCCTCCAGTTTTATTCTCACTTTGTACTGTTTGCTTTCCTTTGCGCTGAGAAGTAATTGTGACATCCTGCCATTCATTGTCAGACGGACATTCAGCTGATGTCGAAGTTCCACTAGTATCTTTATCACCACGCGCTAAAACTTTAGATTCACATATAAAACTGCTGTCTTAATCATTAATGTCGGAATTACTATTGTTTAAAAATGTTTCAAACAATAAACAAGCTTGATCTGAAGTCATTATACGAGGACGCATACTGGTGGGCGTTTCCATTGTGAAAAACCAAAACAAACAACTTTTAAACTGAAAATACACAAAATTCCAATGTTAACAAATGTTTGACGGCACAACCATGATGTAGCTATCTTCCGGCTGTGCGACTTTTCAGTTTACTGTAACTTAAAATTCCGAAATGGAGCAGAAATGTATCACATAAACCACTGATCATTCTGTGTCGATAGAAATACCAATTGCCATCAGAGTCCGTCCACTGCGGCACGAGCGGCCCGTGGTAGCGAAAGAGTTAAATGCAATTCACAGTCATTAAGATCATATTATAAAATATTCCACGACTCAACATTTGCATGGCGGCAATCGCTCGCCATTGCCAACGCGGCTTTTGATCCGTCATCTTTCTGTGACGGTCTCCGCTCGAGTAGTCCATTCAAGAGTAATTTTAACTCTTCTGTTCAGTCGATGCATGCGATCTCGCTCAACGCATGGTGCATATAGCTAGCAAAACAAGAAAATGAATGATGTTGTCTTCCATTATAAAATCTTTCTACCCATTCATACAGTCTCTTCTGACTCAAACTGCCTCCATTGTGAGCAATCATTCTCGTTTAGAGTTCGCAAGGTTTTAAACTCTCTGATCACAAACTAAACAAATGACGACTCTTTGTTCCAATGAGTAATGAAGTGTTATAACTGGTTTCGATAATCACAGACGAGGTAGATTCCCACGTGTAACTAATCAGCTCGCAGCACCAACACTCAGCATTCACAACCTTCTACATCTGTTATTAGAAGCCAGGCACATTTCATCAAAATAACGCTTGTTGTGGATGTGAGTACTTCCATTTCTGCGTGACATTATCAATATGGAAGCTCCTGATGATCTCTATAATGTAAGGTAAACAATCAATAAATATTTTCAATAAATTGGGACATTTAGAATGGGAAATAATTAACCCAGGGATACAAATCACAGATTAAGCTGCAAGGGAGACAAGAACAGTTACTATGAATGTGCACAATTTTTCAGCCTCTTAAATGAGTAATATATAGTGAAACAAATAGTTATTATATTTTTTGCAAGCCATATGCACTTTTTTAAGGTGCGCTAGTATTTTAATATCCTTCCAATATATTTAGACTCAGCAGTAAGATATTAAACTTAATAGTTAACAATTAACAACAAGATGTTGATATATTTAGAATGTATTATACGCAGCCTGGCATCCGGTTAATTATATACATTTTATGTCTAATTGGGCATTTTTTGGATGGTACATACGTACGTGCCTCGAAATAATATTAATTATGGTAATAGAAACATTATTCGTACTGAAAATGGTTCCTTAATTGATCCGAAATGTACTAAACTTCACATGGAGATCTCGAAATACCATCACGCTCAGAATCCGTAAAGGCCATGGCACGTATCATGTCACTTCTGGTAATCCGTGAGCTAGAATGTGATAGAATTTTAAGAGAGGATTTTCTAATTCAAAAGTCATCTAATGGCTATAAACAATCCTGATACGAAATTTTCTCCCCCAAAAACATAAGCTCGAGCGCCTGCAGTAAATTTATCAATGGGAACACTGATCTATAAATGCTCGAACTTTATGAGAAAATAGTTTCACAACAGTGGATGTATCTTGTTATGACTCTGCCGTCAGATATGATTGGTCTTGTGTATGTTAATTAGATTAGAAACACGTAGCTCTGCCCATTACCTACTGTGCTAAGAAAACCCGGCAATTTACCGTGGTAATTAGCGTACTCTGTATTTAGTTTCTGATTTGTATTCTGATTTTATTTACTTTGTGTTCTATTATAACGTTTTCACCGCAACTCCTTACGCCATTGTTCAAGAGACTCAGAAGAAGGACAGCGAGGTTATCATGCGGGAAATAGCTGTGTGCGAGCTTGTGTGTGTGTGTGTGTGTGTGTGTGTGCGTGCGTGTGTGCGTGTGTGTGTGTGTGTGTGTTATCTACAGTCCAATACCACTGCTGTTTATTGGAGACTCCACTGTACGGAGATCACCAAAATATTATTTTTCTTATGGAGAACGCAGCTTCCGTCAATGACTGTATGTCTCCCGCATAGCCACCAAGGCATATTCTTTGTGTATTTTGTGTAGCATGCTGCACAGAACACCTTCCACAATATGTATATACGAAACAACTATATACATATTTGCATCAAAACACTATAAATACAATACAACTAACATAC
Organism: Cepaea nemoralis; assembly: GCA_014155875.1. NCBI lineage: Eukaryota > Metazoa > Mollusca > Gastropoda > Stylommatophora > Helicidae > Cepaea > Cepaea nemoralis. The sequence continues at coordinate 91,109 of JACEFZ010011169.1, forward strand.
AACAAATATAAGCTGTGGTCACCGATATATCAGGACAGCTGGACATCTCCAACACCGGCTGCTCTTCCACTCTGTGTGAACTACGCCTAGATAAATACATAACTGTGGTAATTACTTTATAAAAAATTCCAATTGATTTCATTAACATGCATATGACCAATCATATCTGACGGCAAAGTTATAACAAGATACATCCACTGTTGTGAGACTATCTTCTCTTAAAGTTGGAGCACTTATAGATCCGTGTTCTCATTGATTATCCTAATGCAGGTGCTCGAGCTCATGTTTGTGGGGGAGTAAATTTCTTATCATAATTGTTTGTATTTATTATGCGACTTTTGAATCAGAAATGTCTCTCTTAAAATTCTACCACATGTCAGCTGGCGGATTACCAGAAGTGACTTATGATATGTGCCATGGCCATTGCGAATTCTGAGCGTGATGGTATTTGGTTCTCTCCTTGTGGAGTTTAGCACATTTGATGTTAATTTAGGATTCACCTCCGGTACCCAGTGTGAATAATGTTTCTAGTACCATAATTGCTATTATTTCAAGGCACATACAGATGTGCCAGCCAAAAATAACATCAGAATTAAAGATAAATTATATTATTGAAATGGACGCCAGCCAGATTTTATATAATACATTATTTATATACCAATCTGGTTGTTATATATTAACTATTAAATTGAATATCTAACTGTTAAATTTAAATAAATTGGAAAGCATATTTAAAATACAGCGCATCTTAAAAATGAATACATACCGCATTTAAAAAATTAATAATAATTTGTTTCAACATATATCACTCGTGTAAAAGGTTGAAAAATTGTGCACATACATAATAACTGTGTTTGTCTCCCTTGCTGCTTAATGTATGATATGTATCTCTGGGTTAAATATTTCCCATTTTATATGTCTCTATTTATTGAAAATTTTATTCAAAGTTTACCTCACATTATAGAGATCAATAGCATGATAGGTTACAAGTACACAATAGTTATATTGTCATATATAATTACATTACTGAATTATCAATTACATAATAACTACATTGCCATGAATAAATAATTATGCACAATAGGTACACTGTCATAATTTACATTGTTATGATATACACTTTGAAGTGGTTACTATGAAGTCAATTAACATATTATCTACTACATAATAATTAAACTATTAAATTATCCATTACATATATTACTGTCATCATCTTCAATTCTCCACGTCCCTTTTTCTGCAATCAAAGGTATCCTTTCTGGAACATAAATCGAATCCCTATTCATTAGAATTCCACCAGCCTGATTCTTTTCTCTAATGGCCATCCTCTTTGTTATCATTGCCCCGTATCACGCCATAGTTTGTCTGTTTCTTTGTTTGTATCATCAACATCACCTATTCCATAACATCCAAGTGTCAATATAAACACTCTTTTCGTTTCAACGTTGTGTAAGAAATATCAGACATGAAAGCAACTGGGCGTGTAAATCACATCAGATGTATAAGGGAGGCTTTTAAGGCAAGCTGGAAAAACAAGAAGCGATTTAGAGACAATAAGAAACTAAGAACAAGTGTAGGGACAAAAACTATTACTGACTAAAGAACTAAAAGTGGTTGGAATTTTTAGTTAGAATTGAACATGATCAATCAGCAGTTAGTGCGTTCTTAGAACAGTCAGATAAAAGGTTACTTGTAGAAATTAAAACAAGAATCACATTGCGAAAAGATGGCCTTAGTACTCCCTCCCCATCGCCCTCCACGGCAGGGGTGACTCCCGCCTCACCCCCTCCAGTGTACAGACCAGTGTACCCATCCTCTTCAAGCAGTGTACAAGTCATGGTATTTCGATCTCTCAACGTGGAGTTTAATATATTTGGGCTCATTTAGGATCCGCTTCCAGTACGAATGATGTTTCCATTACTGTAACTGATATTATTTTAAGGCACATACGTATGTGCCAGTCATAAAGTACATAAACATGTGCAATCATAGTCATAATATATTTACACGAAAGCTAGTCTAGATGTAATAGATTCAGAATATACCAATCTGGTTGTTATATATTAACTATTACGTTACTATAATCTTACCGTTAAATCTAAATATATTAGAAGACACATTTAAAATACTAGCGCACCTTCAAAATCAATACATACTGTTTGCAAACATATTAATAAAAAAATTTTTCAATATATATCACTTATTAAGAGGCTGATAAATTGTGCACATCCATAATAACCATTCTTGTCTACCTTGCGGCTTAATCTATGATTTGTTTCCCTTCTTCTTCCTCTTCTTCTTTAGCATTCCGAGCCATTGAGGTTCTTTGCTGCAGATACAAGCCGTCTCCATTTGTCTCTCTGGCTGACCTTCTCTTGCCAGTCGTTGATTCCAAGTGCTTGTAGGTCTGTATATGTATTATCTCTCCACCGCCTTCTTGGTCTACCTCGGGGTCTACGGTCATTTATTTCCCGGGTGTAAGCGAGTTTTGTTTTCCTATTATCTTCCATTCTTTCTATATGCCCCAGCCATTGCAGTCTATTAGCCTTCATGATACCAGTGATTAGCGGGGACTTAAACAGATCATAAATGTCTTTGTTACTTCTTCTTTTCCACTCTCCACTTTCTCCCGTGTGTTGCCGGGGCCCACAAGGGCAGCAAAGAATAGCAACACTGTAGCCTACCACGCATGTCGTAAGAGGCGATTAAGGAGGCTTGATGGTTCCGTCGCCCTGCTACTGAGTGAGTGCATGGCGCGATACTGTGAGCTGTGAGTTTCGTGTGAAATGCTTTTGAATCTGCCCGAGGTATTTTTGGAACGTGACTGCATGTTCGGAGTGAAGGCAGGTGACTATGTCCCAGAGTTGACCGGTTTTTGCCTTATGCAGAAATGCGTGGCTGCTGGGCTTCTGGTTGTCTGCTACTGCTATAGGCGATGAACTGTATTTTCGTGGACTGTGTGGGTGAACATCTAGGAAACATCCATCCATCATGTGCCATGCCGGTAAGCGTGGGCGGTCATGTTCTGCCATCTCACTCGATCAATAGAGTCGTGGATCAGCTCCGTGTTTCTGTCTCGACCATGCCACAAGGCCAAGCCATCCAGGTACTTGCTTCTAGGTCTTCCCCTTGGTCTGTTCCATTCGATCTTACCAGTTGTCACCAAATTCTCCAATCCATTTCTTCTCATAACATGCCCAAAAAATTTTGACTGTCTACGTCTAATTTCTCTAATCAATTTACGATCTTCATTTGTTTCTTGAAGGACTTGTTCATTGGTCTTTCTGGCTGTCCATGGTATTCTTTGCATTTTCCTCAGAAACCACATCTCTACAGCCATCAGATGTTTTTCAGCCTGACTGCTCATTGTCCACGCTTTACATCCATATAAAAGTACAGGTAGAAATTTAATTGTTAATTTTTGTACAATTTAATTCTGGAAATTTTATATTTTCATTCAACCATAGTGACTTATTACATGAGATACATTTAATTTTCTGAAATACAACTGTTGTTTGCCTAGGGGATAGACGAATATCTCTAGCAGGTTGGGTATTTAAAATGACAACGTGAGATATTTTTCCCATTTGGTTAAGGAATTGTCCTACTTTTTTATAAGTTTTGGCTGAAATTTGGCTTAAATTTTTCCTATTTTGTTAACAAAATTTCCTACTTTTTTATAAGTTTTGGATGAAATATTTCTTCACTTGTCCAAAAATTTTCACATTTGGTTAACAAAGTTTCCTACTTTTTATAAGTTTCAATGAACTTTAGCCAAACTTTTCACATTTGGTTAATAAAGTTTCCTACTTTTTATGAGTTTGGGTGAGGTTTGGTCAAACTTTTCACAGCTGGACAACAAAATTTCCCACTTTTAATAAGTTTGGGTGAAAGTTGGTCAAACTTTTCACGTTTGGTCAACACCTTTTCTTACTTGGCCAAGATTTTTGCCATTTGGTTAACAAAGTTTCCTACTTTTCATGAGTTTGGGTGAGCTTTGGTCAAACTTTTCACATCTGGACAACAAAATTTTCCACTTTTCATAAGTTTGGGTGAAAGTTGGCCAAACTTGTCACGTTTAGTTAACAAATTTTCCTACTTTTCATGTGTTTGACTGAGATTTTTATAAGTTTGGTTTGAAATTTGGCTAAACTTTTCACATTTGGTTAACACATTTTCTTACTTGGCCAAGAATTTTACCCTTTAGTTAACAGAGTTTCCTAATTTTCATAAGTTTGGGTGAAAATTTGGTCAAACTTTTCACATCTGGACAACAAAATTTCCCACTTTTCATAAGTTTGGGTGAAAGTTGGCCAAACTTTTCACGTTTGGTTAACAAATTTTCCTACTTTTCATATGTTTGAGTGAGATTTATATAAGTTTTGTTTGAAATTCGGCTAACCTTTTCACATTTGGTTAACAAAGATTCCTACTTTTCATAAGTTTGGGTGAGATTTGGTCAAACTTTTCACATCGGGACAACAAAATTTCCCACTTTTCATAAGTTTGGGTGAAAGTTGGCCAAACTTTTCACATTTGGTTAACAAATTTTCCTACTTTTCATATGTTTGACTGAGATTTTTATAAGTTTGGTTTGAAATTTGGCTAACCTTTTCACATTTGGTTAACACATTTTCTTACTTGGCCAAGCTTTTTGCCCTTTGGTTAACAAAGTTTCCTACTTTTCATATGTTTGACTGCGATTTTTTATAAGTTTGGTTTGAAATGTGGTTAACATTTTCACATTTGGGTAACAAATGTTCCTACTTTTCATAAGTTTGACTGAGATTTTTATAAGTTTGGATGAAATGTGACCACCATTGTTCACTTTGGTTAACAAATTTTCCTACTTTTCATATGTTTGACTGAGTTTTTTTATAGGTCTGGTTGAAATGTCGCCACAATTTTTTCCATTTGGCTAACAAATTTTATTACTTGACCAAGGTTTTTACTCTTCATTCTCTCACCATATGACAAGTATATACACCGTAAACACTAAATATTCAACAAACAAGACGTAATTATAATCTATATACCTGTTTATTTACAGTATTTCAGTACATTTTACATGCATAATGTCATTATTCGAAATGGATGATGTGATATGAGTCGGTATACATAGTATCATCACATCATTTTATTTTCACATACAGAGCTATACAAATTGTATGTTGTTTCTGGGTTTCTTCACACCACTGTCTGAGTAGGTTGGCTTTTCCGGCTGGTAGTCTGGTATGTATAGGTCACTTGGTATGTAGTCATAAGACTGGTCTCCTGATTGGTGGGCTGACATCTGAGTATTGTATACAATCGGGCCATCAATCATCTGAGTGTTGGGCATATCAAACAGCTGGCTATTGGGCTCTTCACCTATCTGGTTGCTGGGGTCATCACACATCTGACTGTAGCTGGGTTGATAACTGGCTGTATAGTATGCGTCTACTTGGTGGTTTCGTTTAGTACCCTGTTTGACTTGAGTACTGTCTTGAGTGTGTTGGACTTGCTTGCTTCGGTTGATGTCTTGTTGCACGTCAAACAGCTGGCTATTGGGTTCATCACACATCTGGTTGCTGGGGTCATCACACATCTGACTGCAGCTGGGTTGAAAACTGGCGGTATAGTATGCGTCTACTTGGTGGTTTCGGTTAGTTCCTTGTTTAACTTGAGCGCTGACTTGAGTGTTTTGGACTTGATTGGTTCTGGTAGTGTCTTGTTTGCCATGAGCACTGACTTGAATGTTTTGGTTACTGACTTGGTTGTCTCTGTTAGTACCTTGTTTGACTTCGTTACTGGTTTGGATAACTTGGTTGAGTCTATCAAAGTCAGTTAGGATCTCGCGATGCATGGCGATCATCTGTTCATATTCTTGCCGAGTAAGTGTCATTCCATTCTTAGTCGGGAACTTCTTGTCGGATTCACCGTAAAATCTTCGGATGTGTAACGTACTCGTTCCTCTGTAGGATGAGACAAAAACGGCCTTGTCACCACCGCCCACTGGTCTAATAGTCTCACCACTACGAGTCATGTAGACCCAGTTAGCAGGCACAGTCTTGACGTCTGTAGTCATCTTCTGATCACGATGGTTGAGTGTTACCAGCCTCGGGTTTATATACTAGTTTTTGAGCCACGCGTAAAACCGGTTTCAGCCAGTTTCATAGGTCAAGCGGTTCAGATTACGCTGACGTGGCTGTCTGTATGGCGCGACTAAGCGTTCTACTACCCGCTCGTTGACCTGTTGTATGTTTGAGCTGGGTTGGGGAATGCGGGTCATGATCGCCACATGACCTCTAACCATGATGAAATAGATAGTGTAGAGGGCGCCAAGTTACTTGTGTTGTAGTCATTGTGAGCTATAGTCTGCGAAGTCAGAATACCCGTGATATACATATACAGTCTCCTCACACCCTTTGTAGTTTTCTTCGTATTGAGGCCTGGTCAGCTATTAAAGACATGGTTGTAAGTATATTACAGCCATCTTGTTTTTATGTAGGTGTTTTAATACTCGTCCGCTAGTGTGGATTGATATTTTTTAATTTTAATTACCAGTTACCATACGGGGGTTAGACTATCTCGGCCTCTTTCACTGTTGTTCTTGACTTTTTTCTCTGCTCCAGGACTTTGACTCTGTGACTGGTCCCCAGGACTGGGGTTAGCATTTGGTCCATCTCTAGTATACGTCGCTCAAAATTCTCTCGTTCTCTGATTACATGGTGCCAGTTGCCATTGCGTTCTTCGGTGTCAACGCTATGAACTGTCAAGAGGTGAGGATCTGTTGCAAAATTTACCTGGAGAGGAGAAAAAAATCACATTGAAACTTATAAGGCTTCAGCGTCTAGTAATTCATAGTGAAATAAAGAGTACCAGATAATAGAATGTACCATTAGACAGCGGAACTAACACACCTGTTCTTTGAAACTATGAGTGTGACCGTTACTATTTATACATACCTTTCTCGATGGGTGTTGTATTTCATCTGCTGCTGACAGAGGAGCAACTTCGGAAACCAGCGGTAGGATAGTTTTCATTCCACAAAGCATTGATTTTCTTGAGAAACTCAGAGGCTGGTTCATGACCGCTAGACAGAGGGTCACTATTTTCATCTGAAGAAGAGTCGTCAAGCAGATCAAAGGTTGTCTCACATGGGTCTACGGTTGTCTGACTACAAGCAGTAGGTTTTTTGCAGAACAACATGTCTAATGACAGAGCTGGGATGAAGAACCAAGAATCACCAGTCTTCACAACAGGTAACGTAGAAGATGTGCTACTTTGCTGATCACTGAGCCCGTACTTCTATTCGACGAATGCTAGTCGTCTTATACACGGTATTTGCTTACGTAGAATGACTCATCAGAATATTGTCTGACCATGTGACCGGATGCGACTCCATCTTTGACCATTAGTCACGTGTTTCGGATGTATCCCATAAGGCATGAGACCGGCTACAGCGCCATCTTTGATCGGTTTTAGTCACGCGGTTGTAGACTTACACATGTCATCGAGTGCGACGACATCTTTAACTTGTTTTAGTCAAGTGTTTCGATTGTATACCTTAGACATATGATCGGAAGCATCACCATATTTGATCGGTTGTATCGTTATGTTGTCAGTACGCTCTGAGTCAACCTCCAGTTTTCCCCAAAGACATGTCTGAACACGTTCACGTACGTTCACTCGCCGACATAGCCTGTGGTGAGTCACTCGATCGGTCACCTTCAGCTTATGACGATGCTGCTGTTGATGATGATGATGATAGTGATTTTGTTGATGGAGCTGGGTGATGCTGATGCTGGTAATCCGGGTGACAGACACTACAGACGATCATGGGTACCGGTTGGTCAGAAAGACATCGGCAAGCTTGTCCAAGAAGCATGAATGCTGGGGCTGACTGCGACGTCGTGTAAATGCAATGCGTTACAACTTGACTGCAGTATGTAATAGTCAGACACAACTATAGTACAAGGCATAGTTTTGGTCGTGAGGTGACACGGCGAATCATGATAGCACACGATCAACCAATCAATGTTAGGGCTGAGTGCAACGTCCTGTAAATGGCTTGCCTTAAGCTTAACTGTGCTATGTAAAAGATAGACACACAGGTATAGTACAATACCTAGTTTTGGCGATGCGATGACACTGTAAAGCATGGTGGCACACAACCAACCAATCAATGTTGAGGTTGCATGCGACGTCCTGTAATTGATAGCGCACACACACGCATGTACATACACGCACGCCTACGCATGTGACATGACTGCCGCTCGTTCAATAAGACAGCAGCAATCTTCCCCAGCAAGCACACGACTCCATAGAATGTTGGGGTTGACTGCGTCGTCGTGTAATTGATAGCACACACGCACGCACACCCACACGCATGTACATACATACACACGCGCGCGCGCGCTCGAGTACGTGCCATGACTGTCGTTCGTCCATAATGACAATTGCAAAAATTGCCTCAGGAAGTCAGACACTCCGTAGAATACTGAGGTTCACTGTGATGTCCTGTAATTGATAGCACACCCGAGCGCACGCACGCATACACACACATGCGCGCTAGCACACATGACCTGACTGTCGTTCGTATATAATGACAATTGCAAACTTGCCCAGCACACACGAAACTCCAAAGAATGTTGAGGTTGAGTGTGATGTCCTGTAATTGATAGCACACGCGCGCGCGCATGCTCACACGCATGTATATACACATACGCGTACGCATACGCACGTGACATGATTGTCGTTCATTCAAAATGAGAATCGCAAAAATAGCCAGCAAGCACACCACTCCACCGAATGTTGGGACTGACTGTGGTGTCCTGTAATTGATAGGCCACACGCGCGCACGCACGCACGCACGCACACGCACACACACACACACACACAGACGCGCACACATATCCTGCGTGACTAAGTCATCAAGGCAAGTAAGTATATATAGCCACTGGGACAACTTACCAACAGCTATAGAATTACATACATATATAAATACATAGATACATACATTCATAAATACATACATATCTATTTATATTTAATATTTCAAATAATATATATAACGGTTTCGGATAGGAATATTTTTATTTTTTCGCCACAGATATTCCCTTCACAATCTTCTGACCGCTATCTACAATAAGCATTGAAGGCCGTCCATGTTAATTGACAATTCCGTAGGCGTTCTACATGAGCGGTATCGTTTAATCTCGCGGTCGCTGGTCAGCCCTTGTATTTTTCTCGCGGGGCGTGTTCGGTGAAGCGTCACTTGTTGCTTGTGCGCGCAGGTAACGATTGGGGGTCAGGGGAAGTTAGTGTGTAGAAGGGGGACAATTCTGGTTTAGTCAAGGGACCGATTACTGTCCCCTTGTCGTAATTTTATAATTAAGGGGTATAACTGTGGGGTTTAATAATATTACATATTTTAATGTATATCTTGATACTCTATGGTTTAAATTAATGGAGACTCGTAGATTTTTATTGACGTACCTATTCTCCAATATACATACAAGATATTTTGGTGATTAATTAAGTTTTTAGGTTTAATTTGTAAATAAATTTCTTTGTCTAGTATATTTTTTAGACCAGATTTTAACCAAACGCGTAAAGGATATACATGGGGTACGGACTTCTGGTGAATTAGCATACTGAGCCGTGCAAAAGTTTATTAAGACGGTCATTACTTGACCTACTCGGGTTAGCTCGAGAGATGGACTAAATCAATTCTCTGTCATATTGATTTCGGTCTCCTCATAGAAGTGGATCGATATGACTGGAGGTCGCGCATACCGCACCGCACGCCGCACACACACACACACACACACACACACACACACACACACACACACACACACACACACACACACACACTGGGACTCGAACCCGGCGACTATTTGGTCTACTTATATAAGTATTCCACATGACCTGGGCTTGTCTCGTTGTCCGCCCTGCCCGCCCTACCACCGCCGCAGCCGTCGCCACCGCCGCCGCCCCTAGACTGGAAGTAGTCATCACGACAACCGGAAGTAGTCACCCAGAACCAAGAAAAACACCCGCCAAGTTCAAAATATCTGGGTCAATGGAGGGCCGGTTTTGTGACGAAACAAGATGGCCGGATAACCCCGTAAAGAACGATTTATCGGTGGTTTGAAACCACAAGTACTACTTAGTTACAACATACCATACTACTCATTTGTTACCCTACGCTGCCTGCATTCTTCGATTAATGTCCACTTGTCGACATCCTTCAAATGAAATAATCTGAATCACCGCTCTTTGAGCTTCTTTGGACGGATTTATTCTAAATACACCAATGTGGTTTCTACATATTAACTATTACGTTAAATATCTTACTGTTGAATCTAAATAAATTGAAACGCATATTTAAAATACTTATCGTGTCCTTACAAAAAATACAATCGCTTGCAGCAAATTAAATGCAGCATAACATTTTGTTTCAATATATACCAGCCATTTAAGCGGCTTAAAACACAAAACATCTATAATAACAGTTCTTGTCTCCCTTGCGACTTAATCTATGATTTGTATCCCTGGATTAAGTATTTCCCATTCTACATATCCCTATTATTGAAAATGTTTATTCATAGTCTACCTCACATTACAGAGATCGACAGGCGTTTCCATATTTACAGTGTCACGCAGAAATAGATGTACTCAAATTTACAACAAACATAATTTTGATGAAATGTGCCTGGTCTCTTATAACAGATGTAGAGGTCGTGAATGCTGAGTATTGGTGTTGCGAGCTGATTAGTTACAAATGGGAACCTTCCTCGTCTCTCATCGTCGCAGCCGAAAAATGGTACATGCACATTAAAATTGTATTTGTCCCTTGCTGCTTAATCTACGATTTGTATCCCTTGATGAAATATTTCCAATTTCATCATTTTGATGTTTAGTGGTTAACTTAGTAATAGAATGATTTGAAGCCTTGCAGCCCTTTTGTGGAAACACGATATTTTAAAAGCTGGCTTGCATTTGTTGTAGAATACTTTAATTACTCGTGACAAACTTATATTTTAAAAACTGTCTTGCATTTGTTGTAGAATACTTTAATTACTCGTGACAAACTTTCGTCCATCAGTATGAACATTTCGCCAGTGTCTATTGATTTCATGAAAGAAAACATTTGTTCAAACACATAAGCACAACCGAACACATCTTGATTTGATAGCACAGCTCTGTATATCCTCAAATCGACGAAGCAGAAGGCCACACAGACCTAGGGTTATCTCAATTTGCTGAATGTTGCTTTTAGTGAAACATTTGACAGCATCAAGCGTCTTTTACACTTGATTTCATCTTGTAACATTTGGAGAATGCTTTGGTTGTAAGTAGAGTTGTTAGTACAGAAAATATGACAATAGTTGGTGAGTAGCCTGTAGAGAAAGAGAGCGTTAGAGAGAGAGGAAGAGCGTCAGATAGACAGAGAGAAAGACAGAGTGAGAGAGAGAGGAAGGAGAGGAAGAGAGAGACAGACGGACAGACAGACAGAGATAAAGACAGAATGAGGAGAGTGAAAGAGAAAGAGGGAGACAGATAGACAGCGAAAAGTAGCTAAAGATAGTGAGAGCGCGCGCACGCAAGAGAGAGAGAGACAGAGAGAGAGAGAGAGAAAGCGAGAGAGAGAGAGAGAGAGAGAGAGAAAGAGAGAGAGAGAGAGAGAGAGAGAGAGAGAGAGAGAGAGAGAGAGAGAGAGAGAGAAGTGTCACATTGATTTTTACTCCTAAATATGTCTGACGAGTATACATTAGTAACACTGACCCAAATGAAACTATGACGGCCTATTTCCTTCTTTAATTAAGACTGTCTTGTTTGGCCGATAACGACCGGCGTAGACAATTGAATATGTTATCAGTATACATAGATCACAGGACAATCACGTTGTTACTCTACATAAACATTGTCAATATGCTAGTTTACTTGTTTCTATTCTGAAGATACCTCCTCAATCGTGAAATAAGCTTCATCATTTGTGTTTATGACTGAAGAACCTATTTACTATACAGACAGGTCGGGAACTACACCCTCACTACCGCGGTCTCAATTTTCTCTGACCAACCTAAACGAACTTATTCTGCTACATGTCCATGACTGATCTTGCTAAAACTGACTTGCTTCTAAATAACTCTCAAGAAAGGTTGTTGTTTCTATGGTCAGTGTATAATATTGTTGTTTATACACTAAACAATACGATCCTAAGAGTACGATGATAGAGTTTATGACACTAAGCCGCTCCTACTACAGACACTAATAGTCGTTATCTTTAAATTTTAATTATTATATTTTTGTTACTTTTATTTTTCAATTTAAAATTTTAAAAATGTCGAAACTTTTAATCTTTTAAGTTTAAAATTATGAAAATATTGTTTTTAAATTTTCAGTTGTTAATTAAAATACATTTTTAATTAGATATTGTAATATTTAAATATTGTTAACATTTACGTTTTTAATGTTTTTAATCTTACAAATACGGGTTTTAATTTTTTAATGTTTACATTAAGAAAAATTGTTGTGTTATAATTGTTATATTTTTATGTATATACTGTTATATTTATTTTCTCTCACACTAACACTACACTGCCAGTTAACATACACAATTCAATAAACGCTAAAAAAGATAAATTACGTCATCAAGCCCACTCATCACACCATTGTTCAAAAGCCATAGAAGACAGACTTCGAGGTTATTACACAGGCAATAGCTGTGCGCGCGCTTGTGTGTGTGTGTGTGTGTATGTGTGTGAGTTTGTGAGTTTGTGCGTGTATGTATATGCGATCGACAGTCCATTACCGCTGCTATTTCTTGGATACTCCTTCTATCTCATCTCACCTTGTTTCTCTTGTACCTTGCCGTGTCGTGGTGGACTCTGTTATTCCCTCGATCTATCGTTTAGATGGTCGGTCTTTTCCTCTGCTTCCATCTGAGGAAGAGGCCGGCCAATAGAGTCTCCACTGTACCGAAAACGGGGATCCCCGAAACATTTTATTTCTTAGGGAGAATATCCGGTATGAACACAGCTTCCGCCAATGACTACATAGGACATTTATCGTACGCATAGAAACGAAGACATATTCTAGTATATTGTGTGCCGCATACTGCCCAGAACACCTTCCACAACATGTATATACGAAACAAATGTATTCATATTTGCCAGAAAGCACTGTGAATACAATACAACTAACATACTACATATAAAAGCTGTTATCACCGATATATCAGGACCGCTTGACATCGTCTGCTCTTCCGTCTGTGTTAACTACGCCTAGATAAATTCATAACTGTGGTGATTAATAAAAGAAAAAACCTAATTTATTTCATTAACATGCATAGGGTCAATCATATTTGACGGCACAGTCATAACAAGAAACATTCACTGTTGTGAATGTATCTTCTCATAAAGTTGGAGCACTTATAATCATTGCTCCCATTGTTTAACATAATGTAGGCGCTCGAGCCCATGTTTTTGGTTCAGTAAATTTCGTCTCATGATTGTTTGTAGTCATTAGACGACTTCTATATCAGAAATATCTCTCTTAAACTTCTACCACATGTCAGCTGACCGATTACCAGAAGTAAATTATAATATGTGCCATGATGATGACACCATGGCCTATACGGATTCTGAGCGGGATGGTATTTCGATCTCTCCGTGTGGAGTTTAGTACATTTGGGGTTAATTTAATATTCGTTTCCAGTACACAGCATAGATAATGTTTATGTTACCTTAATTGATATTATTTTAAGGCACATACGTATGTGCCAGCCAAATATACAGAAAGCATCAATGTTCAAAAGTACAATTAAACGGAAGCTAAAAGTGATATTAAATATTCTAAATATACAAATCTGTTTGTTCCATATTAGCTATTAAAAGAATTATCTTATTGTCGAATCAAAAAGAAATCGAACGAATTTGTAAATACTTAAAGCACCTTTAAAAATAAATACATATGACTTGCAAAGAGCTAATAACGGTTTGTTTCAACATATATCACTCATGTAAGGTGTTGAAGAATTGGACACATACATAATAACTGTTCTTATCTCCATTGCGTGTTAATCTACGATTTATATCCCTGTGTTAAATATTTCCAACTGTAGACGTCACTATTTATTGAAAATGTTTATTCATAGTTTACCTTACATTATAGAGATCGACACAAGTTTCCATGTTTATAATGTCACGCAAAAATGGATGTACTCAAATCTACAACAAGCGTAATTGTGGTGAAAAGTAAATGTCTGTAATATCAGATATAGAAGGGCATGAATGTTGAGTGTTAGTGTTGCCAGCTGATTTATTACACATGGGAATATACTTCGTCAGAGATCATCGCAGCCAGATAAAATACTCCATCTCTCATTGGAACAAAGAGGCGTTATTTGTTTTGTTTGTGATCAGAGAGTCTGAAACCTTGTGAAATCTATACAACAATTATTGATCATCTTGGAGACATTTTGAGTCAGAATAGACTTATGAATAGGTAGGGGGATTTCACTATGGAAGACAACGTCATTGATAAACCGCGTAGCGGGATACCTTCAAGTGTGGCAAATGACACAGTAACACTGCAAATCGACAAGCTAGTCAATCACAAGAGGCGACACACTGCTGATGAAATAGCCGTGGATTTCAACTTGAGTCACTGTGCTGTATACACAATTGTTGCACCATGACGTCGACTATAGGGATGTGTGTAGGACATATGTCCAAAGAAAGCTTGCCGTTGATCACAAACATGCACGGCAGATATTTATTAGAAGTATTTGGATCGTCATGCTCAAGAAGGAGATGGTTTTATCCATCAAATTGTCAAAGGAAACAAGTTCTGGGTGCATCGTTGCAAACCAGATATTAAGAGGGAATCGATGCAGTGGCACAACATGAACTATTAATTACATACCATAAATATATAGGAGTAGACGGAAAGGACATCATACGTATTAGTAACGTGTACTGGGGACAAGTGGCGTCAATTAGATACGGAAATAACTATTCGTCACCCATAGAGATAAAATGAGGATTACGGTAGTGATGCGTGTTGTCCCCAAGCCTCTTCAACTTATACACAAAATAATATTTAAATAAGTCGAACTCCCTGAACTTAACATCAATGGAATAATCATAAACAATATTAGGTATGCTGACGATACAGTGTTACTAGCAGAGAGCGAGCATGATTTACACAATCTGGTGCAACAAATAACCAGGCATAGTGCAGAATATGGCCTAGATATTAACACACACCCCCCCCCCCCAAACCGAAAACTTTGATAATATCAATGAGCATCACAGTAAACGGGGAGAAACAAGTAACAAGTTTCTCCTATCTTTGACATGTGATAACAGAGGATGGCAGAAGTGAAACAGAAGTCAAAAAGAAAATAGAAATGGCCGAAAATGCTTTCAACAGCATGAAATCCGTATTGACATCTATGTCACGAAATTGCTGGAGGTCGTCGACCCTTATGTTCAAAGGCCAGAGATCGTCGGTCTAGGCCACTACAACTTTTTTGTTGTGAGAACGGGTCCCCGATCAAACACGATCAGAACTCTTTGAAATACGGTGAACGTAGGTCTCGAGAGCAACGGGAAAACGATATCAACTGAGAATTGTCTATATCAAAGGAGATTGTCGGCATGTTTTTGTACAAGTATCTAAAGACGAGAAAAGAGCAGGGGTTACTTGGTAGGGGGGAAACCAGTGACGTCCTACAGACAAAATTCTAAGCTGTCTGAATATAACGTTTTAAATTCAGTGTTCTAACGAGGATTAAAACGGGAGGAAGTGTTTCCCTATTCTTGGTCCAATTAAGAAAAGGAATTACTAATGTTCCATGTTGTTTAAAGGCAACGGACATATGTACAGGATGTGCATGTGTAATTCCAATTCTGGACGAGCATAGTTTTTATAAGGTAGTAGTGATGTAGATTAGAACTCGAGCATAGTAGACTCACGTTTGTGACCGTAGTATAAGAGTGTCAGCAGCAGTAGGCTGAAGCGGGACTTAGGTTGTGTCGTGTGATGTGTCATTGCAATCGGTAGGATGAGAACAATGACATGAGACGATAGTCAGCAAGATGGAGAACGGGTGGGGAGATAAAGGATAGGTCTATGCTAGGATATTCTGGTTGGGGTGTCTACTTAGGTTTCTGTGCTTTTCCTTTGGCTTTTCCTTCTTTTACCTAGTCTAAAGTAATGTGATGAACTCCACTGTCTTATGCCAGAGTTTCCATCCATCATGTGCCATGCCGGTAAGCGTGGGCGGTCATGTTCTGCCATCTCACTCGATCACCAGAGTCGTAGATCAGCTCAGTGTTTCTGTCTCGACCATGCCATGAGGCCAAGCCATCCAGGTATTTGCTTCTAGGTCTTCCTCTTGGTCTGTTCCCTTCGATTTTACCAGTTGTCCCCAAGTTCTTCAATTCATTTTTTCTCATAACATGCCCAAAAAAATTTGACTGTCTGCGTCTAATATCTTTAATCAGTTTACGGCCTTCACTTGTTGCTTGAAGGACTTGTTCATTGGTCTTTCTGGCTGTCCATGGTATTCTTTGCAAAGTTAGGTCTATGAAAATATAGATGTTACAGTCTGAGTACGGCCTTAAGCCTACACTCATATATAATGAGTCTGAATCGGGTTGATATCACCTGGTGTTATCTCTTCGACAGGTTCCAATGGAAAGTGAAATAGCCTACAACTCTGAGAAGGAGAAAATGGCAATACTCTGGTGCAGTGCTAACTGACATCAAGCTTTAAATCCTGTTTCTCAAAGAAGGTCAGACAATTCCTGAGCTAGATTGAATATAAGAAATTATTCACTAGAAGAGAGACGGATAACCTAAAGTAGTACAAGCAACCAAGGAATTTGTAACAATAATGTTTGCCCTAAGCAGTATAGAAAGGGAAAGACGATAAATCCAATAACATTTTCCCTGCTTACATGAACATTTCGTTGATTGACAGACAGCAGTGCGTCTGCGATATATTGTTTTTGGACAGTGTTTGTGTTCGTTCAGTCATGGATTACATTAACTACCGGTTTATCGGCTGTGTGGAAATAAAGGACATGAACTAGCCAAACCACTCAGTGGTGACCAGACTTTTCAAACTTTCCAGGATATATTGGAAGAAGTCAAAAATCGGTCGGAGAGACACATCATCTGGTGAGCTCCTTCCAGTTCTGTGCTGTTGTGAAGTTGTATGGCCGTAGCATGATGAGAACTGATCCTGGACTGAATAGTCCTGTCTCGCATACACGATAGACTACACCACAGATTTCTATATACCTACACGATACACACACCTGACATATTTTTCTTCATTAAATAATTTTAGTATTTGTTGGAGGACAGTGTTGTGTGGGTATGTTCTGGAGGAATATGTAGGGGGGTTTGTCTTGTGGTAAGAAGAGAGAGAGAGAGAGAGAGAGAGAGAGAGAGAGAGAGAGAGAGAGAGAGAGAGAGAGAGAGAGAGAGAGAGAGAGAGAGAGAGAGAGAGAGAGAGAGTGATAAAAAGACTGAACGGAGGGTGTGTAGACAAAGGTCCGGCAGTAGACCAAAACTGAGAAAAGGGAATTTAAAAGGTGTGTCACGATACTAGAGGTCATCGATCCTAAATGTTCAAAGGACAGAGAGCGGCTGTATATACCGCTACATTTTGTTTGCCGTGAGCAACGGAAGAAACGATCTCAACTACAATTGTCTACATCAAAGAACTGAGATCGCTTATGTCACGAGGTGATTGGAGTTTGTCGACCCTAAGATCAAAGACAAGAGATCATCGATTTAAACTGCTACCACTTGTTTGTTGTGAGAAAGGAGCCCCGATAAACCACGATCACAACGCTTTGAACACAGAGGACGGAGTCCCGATCAAGCAACATCACAACTCTTTGAAACGGAAGACAGAGTCCCGATAAAACACGATCGGAGATCTTTTGAAATACGGGAACGTATATCCCGTGATCCAGGGAAACGAGTCGATATCAAAGGATAATCATTGATGTCCCGAAAGATCGTTTATATCAAATGAGATTGTTGGCATATACCGTTTGAATTCAGTGTGCTAACGAGGTCTACACCGAGAGGAGGTGTTTATCTATTCTTGGTTCAGTAAGAAAAGGGAATTACAATGTTCCGCGTTGGTTGAAGACAACGGGCATTTGTACAGGATGTGCATGTGTATTCTCAATTCAGGACGAGGATAGTGATTATAAGGTAGTAGTGATGTAGATTAGAACTGGAGCATAGTGAACTTGCGTGTTTGACCGTAGAATCGAGTGTCGGCAGCATTAAGCTGAGGCGGGACTTAGGGGGTCGAGTGAGTGTCAATTCACTCGGTAGGATTAGTACTATGACATGAGAAGATAGGCAGCAAGGGGGGGGGGGGGGGGGGGGGGGGGGGAGATAAATGATAGGTCTATGCTAGGATATTCTGGTAGGGGTGATTACTGGGATTTCTGCGCTGTTCCTGTGGCTTTTCCTTCTTTACCTAGTCTAAAGTAATGTGAAGAACTCCTCTGTCTTATGCCAGAGTTCAGTTCTATGAATATATATATATATATATATATATATATATATATATATATATATATATATATATATATATATATATATATATATATATATATATATATATATATATATATATAGAGAGAGAGAGAGAGAGAGAGAGAGGAGAGAGAGAGAGAGAGAGAGAGGTTACAATATGAAAAACTGGGAATGAAAAGAGAGCTGATAAAGAAATCAAAAAAGAGGCAAATGAAGTATTTCGGCCACGTTAAAAGGACATGCCACTCTTATAAAAACAATACTGGAGTGTAAGGGTGAAGGCAAGCGAGCAAGAGGTAGACAACGATACACGTGGGAAGATAACATTCAAAAGATGGACCGAACAGCAATCCTGACAAAATGTGCGGTCAGGGTGAGAGACAGTGTTGAAGATCCATTGCAGCCAACCTTCAATGTGGAGACGGCACCTGAATGATTGACTGATGCAGTGGACACACCCGTTGGCTCTGATTACGACCCCAAAAACACACACACAACAACAACAACAATTCAAGACACATGAATCCGTTAGGAAAGTCTGGACTCACATCGTTTCGGATATGAAGGGTCTTATAGGCGAATTTCATGGTTTCAGAAGTGAGCTCATACCAGTGTGGAATATGCACCATGCGCTGAGCGAGATCCCATGTATCGACTGAACGGAAAAGATCAAAATACTCTTGAAAGGACGACTCGAGCGGAGACAGTCACAGGAACAGGACGGATCAAAAGCTGCGTTGTCGATGGCAAGAGATTGCCGCCATGCAAATGTTGAGTGATGGAATATTTTATAATAGATTTTAATGACTGTGAATTGTATTTATACCGATTGTGAATTGCATTCCTGATTTGATCAGTAATTACAGGATGCGAAACGTTTCGGTCTCCTTTAATGTGTTTTCGTAAATAAGTGTGCTGTTAGTGGTTTCAGAATGAGGAGGAAGAAGTTAACTGCACGTTTGGTATTTGGGACAGTAGCAGCATTAACTAATAAGTAATAGTAACTAACTAGGAAGAGAGGAAGAGAAAGACCACAGAGAAGATGGGTGCAGGATGTGGCGGATGATCTCCAGATGGGTGTATCGGACGCGGGACATCTTACTTATGATCGAGAGGTTTTCCGGAAGGTTGTTATGGGAGCGAGGTTCTTCAAAGGGCATGCTACTGAATGAATGAATGAATGAACTAACCATATCAAACATAAAGGAGCACCCCTGGACAACATCGAATAGATGAGACTGGAAAGCTCAACACAGGTCGGAGGACTGGAGACTGCAGAAGTTAGGTATCATGTCTGCAAAGTAACAGACTAATTCCGGAAAGCAACCGACTGCTCCTATCGACCTCTGCCACGTACCTAACAAAGATACACCTTAACCGTGACCCACAAAACAATTATTCATGTGATAACGAAATGATATCATTCTAACTACCCCTGACACCAGGCAATGATTAGTTTCAAAATGTATCACTCATTCAACAAGACGAACAGCCCCGTGTGTTGCCGGGGCCCATAAGGGAAGCAAAGAATAGCAACACTGTAGCCTACCACGCATGTCGTAAGAGGCGACTAAGGCGGCTATGGTTCCGTCGCCCTGCTACTGAGTGAGTGCGTGGCGCGACACTGTGAGCTGTGAGTTTCGTGTGAAATGCTTTTGAATCTGCCCAAGGTTTTTTGGAACGTGACTGCATGTTCGGAGCGATGGCAGCTGGCTATGTCCCAGAGTTGACCGGTTTTTGCCTTATGCAGAAATGCGTGGCTGCTGGGCTTCTGGTGGACTGCCACTGCCATCGACGATGAACTGTATTTTCGTGGACTGTGTGGGTGAACATCTAGGAAACATCCAGATGGGAAAATGACTGCCGATTCCATCAGAGATAAACTGGATGTTTCGTGGGGGACTATTGTGTTGACATTCTGGTGGCGGCATTACGCACAGTGTATCTGTGCTGGCTGTTGTTTGTCGAGACTCCTGTCTTTTCCACTTTTCACATTGGGCAGTGGGGAGCGTTTTATGTGATATTCACTGGCACAGGAACGGAGCATAATGGGGACGACCCGTTGCTGTGAAGTTGGAACCGTGACTAACTAACTAACTAACTAACAAGACGAACAATGGAACACACCCATAAAAATTGTAGTTGTCTCCCTTTCTATTTTTATCTACGGTTTGTATCCCTTGGTTACACATTTCCCATTTCATCATTTTGAATTGTAGTGGTTAGCTTTGTAATAGAATGACATGAAGCCTTGCAGCTCTTTTTGTAAACACGATTTGTCAAAACATGGCTTGAGTGTGTTGCAGAATGCTTTAATTACCCGTGATAAATGTTCGTCCATCAGCCTGAACATTTCAGCTGTGTCTGTTACTTTCATAAAAAGGGAACACTTGTTCAAACACATAAACACAACCGAACATATCTTCATGTTTGGCAGCACAGCTCAGTATATTGAGAGATCGACGAGGAAGGCGCCACACACATTGGGTGATATCACGTTGCGGAATGTTGATTTTAGTGAAAACTTTGACAACATCCAGTGTCTTTTACAGTTAATCTTCTCTTGTAACTTTTGGAGAATGCTTTGGTTATACATAGAATTAATAGTAAAACTAAGAATAAGGTAGTTGGTCAGTATTAGGCTGTGGGGAGAGAGAGCGAGAGAGAGAGAGAGAGAGAGAGAGAGAGAGAGAGAGAGAGAGAGAGTGAGAGAGAGAGAGAGAGAGAGAGAGAGAGAGAGAGTGCGAGAGAGAGAGAGAGAGAGAGTGCGAGAGAGAGAGAGAGCGACAAAGAACGAACGAACGAACAAACTTTATTTTCAAAGGGTTAAGAATTGGGCACGCAGGCCCGTCTAACACTCTGTCCTTCTTTCACTCTCTTTCATACATTATTTCATTCACACATCATTCAAGGCTAACAGAGAACAGCAACAATATAAATGGCATGCATTATAAAGGCATGGGCAAAATGCGAACATCAAAACTACAGAACTCAGTAATATTAGATAATGATCTGACACTTGCTTTTAGCCATGTGGAATATACTGGCCTGCCAAAAGGGGACTGGCTGTTATACTAGGGTTTTGTTATTATTATTATTATTATTATTATTATTATTATTATTATTATTATTATTATTATTATTATTATTATTATTATTATTATTATTATTATTATTATTATTATTATCTCTATTATTAAGGGGGAAGGTAATCCGTTCTGAGATAGTGTTCGAATAATTTGCGATTATATGAATAGGGATTGGTGATGTCTTTTATTTCTTGTGGAAGATTGTTCCACAGCTGAGTTGCGGAGTACGTTAAGCTTGTTTTGTATAAGTCAATCCTAGGCTTCTGAATGTGTAATATAATTAAACGTTTACTGTGTCTAGCATATATATATATATATATATATATATATATATATATATATATATATATATATATATATATATATATATATATATATATATATATATTTAAACAATGGCCAAAGGTAATTTGGGGCATTCCGATGCAGGATTTTGTGAATTAGTTTAGCTTTATTGAAAAGCAGGCGTTTGCGGAGTGGTAGTAACTGAAGGCGTTTATAATAGGCTAGGATTGTCAGATAAATGTTTGCTATAAATTAGACTCATGGCCCGTTTCTGGAGTGAGTAAAGTCGCTTGGTGTTTGAATTAGAACAACCGTCCCAGATTGTAGAGCAGTAGTCAAAGTGTGTCTGTATATGAGAAGTATAGAATAGTTTCCTTGTGTCCTCATCAAGGAAGTTTTTAATCTTGGCGAGTTGGTAGACTTTTTTCGCTGTTTGTTTAATGAGCGCTTGAACGTGGGAATTAAAGGTTAGGTTTCTATTAATGATTAGACCTAATGTTTTGTGCTCAATTACACTTTCTACTGGCATGTTATCGATGTGAAGTTGAAGTGATGTGTGTGAGCTTAGAGTTTGAAGTCTTTGTCTGGTTGTTAATAACATTGATTTTGGTTTAGTGATGTTAATTTGCATACGGTTTGAACAGCTCCACCATACTACATTATTTAATTCTTGTTGTAAAGACGACTCCATTAAAATACAGTTTTCAGCGTTTGTGTACACTGTACAGTCGTCTGCAAATAGATCGCAAGACGACGAAAGATGCAAAGGTAGATCGTTAATATATATGGCAAATAATAGAGGGCCAAGAATAGAGCCTTGCGGTACTCAAATATTGAAGATAGTGGTTTGAGACAGAGATTTATTATGTGATACTACTTGCTTTCTGTTTGATAGAAAAGATGATATTAGAGTGACTACATTAGGGCCAATTTTCATTGTCTCAAGTTTTTTAATTAAAATAACATGGCCTATCATATCAAATGCTTTCTTGAAATCAATAAACACAGTTCCACATAGACTGTTGTTGTTTATATTCTGGTGCCAATTTTCTATCATGTTTGTTAGGGCCGTATGGCAAGAATATTTTGGTCGAAATCCTGATTGGCTGTCAACAATAAGCTTGTTGCGAACTAAATACTGTAATGTTACTTTATGGATGTGTTTTTCTAGTGGCTTAGATAGTGATGATAGTAAGGAAATGGGTCTGTAATTGTTCGGGAGACCATTGTCCAATTAACCAAATTTGATTTAAGAAGAGGGTACACTTTAGCGATTTTGAGAGCTGATGGAAAGTGGCCTTTGGTGAGACACTGATTATATACATAGGTTAGTGATATACAGATCACTGGCGCAGCACAACGGAGAATCCGGTTGCTGGTTCCATCTAACCCAGATGAGGTTGTGTTTTTTAGGTTACTGAGGTAAGTGAATACTTCAGTGATTGTCATTAGCGGTATGTCGGAAAGAATATCGTGGGAGCATCTATTCTCGCAAAACGATGACAGTAAAGATAAGTTGCAAGGAGTATTAGGTATTGAAGCCTTCAACTGGTCTATGTCAGTTTGAAAAAAAATTACTGAATTGGTCGCATGTAATATGATTTGATGGTAAAGAATTTCGGAAGTTATACTTGTTTATCAAGGTGTTAATTGCCTTCCATATATCCTTACTATTTGTTTTATCCATTACTAAGTTCTTAAAGTAATTTTTCTTTTCCCGTCGTATGGTATATTGAACTTTGTTTCTAAGAGTACGGTATGCGCTGAGATCCCGCTTTTTATGTGCTTTATCTCTGTCTCTCATAATTTCAAGTATTTCCTGGGTGATCCAAGGTGGCTTGACGTGGTGTTTTACTCGAACTTCCTTGATTGGCACATGTCTATCAAAAACATCAATAAAGGTTTTCATCCAGAATTCCAGAGCATCATCAGGGTCAGGAAGCTGATAAACATTGTCTAGAGGTGAACTGAGCAAGTCCTGTAAAAATGCGTTGTGGTTGAAATTTTTGTAACTTCTATATTTTACACTTATGTGTTTATGTTTAGGAGTTTTAATTCCTTTTTTAGACCATGTGCAGAATATTGGGTAGTGATCGAGAGAGAGAGAGAGAGAGAGAGAGAGAGAGAGAGAGAGAGAGAGAGAGAGAGAGAGAGAGAGAGAGAGAGATTGAGATACAGACAGACAGACAGAGAAGGAGAGAGAAGGAAATAGAGAAAGAGGAAGTCAGAGAGAGACAGCAAAAGACAGCCAGAGTGAAAGAGAGAGAGAGAGAGAGAGAGAGAGAGAGAGAGAGAGAGAGAGAGAGACATACAGAGAAGGAGGGAGAGGAATAGGAAGTCAGGGCGAGACAGCTATAGACAGCCAGAGAGAGAGAGAGAGAGAGAGAGAGAGGGAGAGAGAGAGAGAGAGAGAAGGAGAGAGAGAGAAAAAGGAAGTCAGAGAGAGACAGCAAAAAACAGTCAGAGAGAAAGAGAGAGAGAGAGAGAGAGAGAGAGAGAGAAAGAGAGAGAGAGAGAGAGAGAGAGAGAGAGAGAGAGAGAGAGAGAGATACAGATATTCATGCAGAGAAGGAAAGAGAAGGAGAGAGATAAATAGGAAATCAGAGCGAGACAGTAAAATACAGCCAGAGAGTGAGAGAGAGAGAGAGAGAGAGAGAGAGGAAGAGAGAGAGGGAGATACAGACAGACAGAGAAGGAGACAGAAGGAGAGAAGGAGGAAGTCAGAGAGAGAGACAGCAAAGTCAGAGAGAGAGTTAGAGAGAGAGACAGACAGACAGACAGACAGACAGACAGACAGACAGACAGAGAAAGAGAGAGAAGGAGAGAGAGAAAGAGGAAGTCAGACAGAGACTGCAAAAGACAGCCAGAGAGAGAGAGAGAGAGAGAGGGAGATACAGACAGACATACAGAGAAGGGGAGAGAAGGAGAGAGAGAAAGAGGAAGTCAGAGAGAGAAAGCAAAAGACAGACAGACAGAGAGAGAGAGAGAGAGAGAGAGAGAGAGAGAGAGAGAGAGATACAGATAGACATACAGAGAAGGGGAGAAAAGGAGAGAGAGAAAGAGGAAGTCAGAGAGAGAGAAGAAAAAGACAGCCAGAGAGAGGGGAGAGAGAGAGAGGAGGGGGGGGGAGATACGGACAGACAGAGAAGGAGAGAGAAGGAAAGAGAGAAAGAGGAAGTCAGAGAGAGACAGCAAAAGACAGAGAGAGAGAGAGAGAGAGAGAGAGAGAGAGAGAGAGAGAGAGAGAGAGAGAGAGAGAGAGAGAGAGAGAGAGAGATTTTTACTCCTAAATATGTCTGAATATTATACACTATTACCACCGAGCCAAATAAAACCATGACGACATATTTCCTTCTTTAATTAAGTCTCTCTTGTTTGATTGATAACGACCAGCGTAAACAAGGGAATATTTTATCATTATACATAGATCACATGACATTAACATTGTTACTCTACATAAACATTGTCCATATGTCCATTAACATGTTCTTTAGAAACCTCCTCAATCGTGAAATAAACTTCATCATTTATGTTTATCACGGAAGGATATATTTACTAATCAGACAAGTCGGGCACTACATCATCACTCCCCCGGTCTCACTCTCCTCTGACAAACCTACACTAAATTATTCTGTTACTAAAACCGACTTGATTCTATATAACTCTAAAGAAAGTTTGTTGTTTCTATATGCATTGTATAATACTGTTGTTTATACACTTAAAGTCGCTTAAAAGTCGACAGGATCGACTTCATTGCACCGGGTTTTATCCCACATGGCTCGGTCTCTTTCCTCAGCACGGAAAGCATCGCACAAAGCACGAACTCCATAGCTCTAGCGACGACCCACAGAGTCTCTGAAACATTTAACTCGTAAACCGAAGGACGCAGTCTGGAATATAACACACGACCTTCGAAGCACGAGTCAAACGTCTTGACCACTTCGCCACGGAGCTTCTAGTGTTTGTACACTAAATCACACGACCCTAAGAGTATGATGATAGTGTTTATGACACTTAGCCAAGCCCACTGCTGAGATTAATTACCGTCATCTTTCATTTTTATTTGTCAAAATTTTGTTACTTTTTAAGTTTAAAATATTTAAAATTAAATGTTTTAAATTTTTTATTGTTTAAACGTTTAAATTTTTTACTTAAATAAATTTGTAATACTTAATTATTTTAAATATTTACTATTCATAATTTTAAAGTTCGCATTTTAATTTTTTAATGTTTACAATTTTTGTTAATTTAAATTGTTTAATGTATATTTATTTTTTTATGTTTATACTATTATTACATATTTTCTCTCACACTAACACGATATTGCCACTTAATACACACACACAATTCAATAAATGCGAGGACAGATAAATCAGATCTACACCTTAACTCATCACACCATTGTTCAACAGAGATAGAAGAAAGAGAGCGAGGTTATCAGGCGGGAAATATCTGTGTGCACGCTTGTGTGAGAGAGATTGTGTGTGTTAGTGTGTGTATGTGTGCGCGCGTGCGCGTGTGTGTGTGTGTGTGTGTGTGTGTTTTTTTTTGTTTTTTATCGACAGTCCATTACCGCTGCTGTTTATTGGAAACTCCACTGTGTCGGAAACGGTGATCATAGAAACATGTTATTTCTCAGGGAGAATATTCGATAGGAACACAGCTTCCGCCAATGAATGTATATTTCCCTACACATAGCCACGAAGACATATTCTTGTGTATTTTGTGTAGCATGCTGCACAGAACACCTTCCACGGTATGAAAATGTGAAACAATTATATACGTATTTGCAACAAAACACTATGAGTACAATACAACTAACATACAACATACAAAAGCTGTGGTCACCCATATATCATGACAGCTGGACATCTCCAACACCCGCTGCTCTTCCGTTTGTGGGGGGGGGGGGGGGCAAATTTCGTATCATGATTGTTTGTAGCCATTAGACGACTTTTAAATCAGGAATGTCTCTTTTAAAATTCTACCACATCTCAGCTGGCGGATTACCAGAAGTGACTTATAATATGTGTATTGGCCTTTACGGATTCTGAGCGTGATGGATGTCGATCTCTCCATGTGGAGTTTAATACATTTGGAATTAATGTAGGATCTAATTCCAGTATGAATAATGTGTCTATTACAATAATTGATATGATTTCAAGGCACATATGTATGTGCCTGCCAAAATTAATAGGAATGACATCATAACTCAATATAAGCAAAATCCGTCCGTCCAATTTGTAAAAAAACCAAACTTTCCACCTTGGTTCAACCAGCCCGTGCGGCATCGGTTATAATAGCGGTGGTTCATGGTGCGTCGATTATTCCATTCTCTGCGTGCCAGTAAAAGCTGGCTTATCTTATGTCTGTGACGTCAGCATAGGGGAGTCGTTGGCCGGCAAGTTTTCCTTTTGTGTCTTTTTAGGCAGTTTCTTCTGTCAGTGTTGGCTTCTGGCTCGTCTGTTGTGCTGAGGTGCTGTCATTGTACTGACTTGTATGGTTATTGGTAGTCTTCATCTGATGGGGTATCACATTCGATTTCTCGTTGTTCTCTCGTTTTCTGTGTGGTGCGCTTCTTTTCCTTTTGATATTCTCTGTACCCTCTGGGGTTGCATTTAGGCATCGTTATGTCTTTTATCAGCTGTCTTTTCTTCCGATTTGGGGCAGCTTGCCACACCAGGGAATGGTACAGTTGATATACAGTATTCAACTTACACCAATATGATTGTTATATATTAACTATTGAGTTAAATATCTTACTGTTGATTCCAAATGCTTTAAAAGGATATTAAAAATACTAACAGTACATCAAAAAGTATACATACACCTATAAGAAATTAATAAAGATTTGTTTAAACTTATGTCACTCATTTAAAGAAGCTGAAAAATTTTGCACATCCATAATAACTGTTCTTGTCTCCCTTGCGTCTTAATCTATGATTTGTATCCCTGTGTTAAATATTTCCCATTTCAGATGCACCTATTTATTGAAAATGTTTATTCATAATTTACCTCACATTATAGAGATTAACACGAGTTTCCATATTTATATTGTCACGCATAAATGGATGTATTCAAATCTACAGCAAGCGTAATTTTGATGTATAATGAATGGTCTCTAATAACAGATGTAGAAGTGTGTGAATGCTGAGTGTTGGTGTTGCGAGCTGATTAGTTACACATGGGAACCTTCATGGTCTGTGATCATCGCAGCCAGTTAAAATAATCAATTCCTCATTGGAACAAAGAGGCGCTATTTGTATTGTTTGTGATCAGAGAGTTTAAAACCTTGCGAAATCTATACAAGAAGAATTGCTCACTATGGAGACAGTTTGAGTCAGAGAGACTGTATGAATGGGTAGAAAGATTTCACATTGGAAGACAACGTCATTAATGAACTGCTTACCCAGAGACCTTAAAGTCTCGCAAATGACAGAGTAACACGGCAGATCGACAAGCTAGTCAATCCCAAGAAGTGAAACACTGCTGATGAAATAGCCGTGGATTTCAACTTGACTCGCGGTGTTGTACACAAAATTATTGCCACCATGACGTCGATTATAGAGATGTGTGGAGGATATAGGTTCCAAGACATCTTGCCGTTGATCACAAACATGCACGGTAGAGATTTATCAGTAGTATTTGTATCGTCATGCTCGAGAAGCCACCTTGAGTTGGTTTTTTACGAAGTGACATGGCTACCGGTCGCCCAGAAAGCAATGGCAAACAACTGAACGTAAACTTGCCAATAGATCACAAACAACAACACACACACACACACACACACACACACACACACACACACACACACACACACACACACACACACACACACACACAAACATTATTGCTGTAGGTGACTGCAACGTCCTCTAGGGGATGTGCAACTAACTTAACTTAACCTGGACTATAGTCGAGATATTGTGGAACTACCAAATGCTGTAAACTAGTACTGTAGAAGATATATAGATGTTTTCTATACATTAAAAGCATCCTTATTTTACAGGGAATGTTTCATGGCGCAATGCTAGTCACGGCAGGTGGTTTATCCAGGCTCTTGTGTATATTTTCTCGAACTACGCACACCTGTACGATCTGGATACACTTCTGACACGGGTAAGGTTAAACTAAGGTTTCCTGATTTGTTCTCATTTTACATGAAATTCAACATCATCATGTGCCATACCGATAAGCGTGGGCGGTCATGTTCCGCTATATGTCACGACCACCAGAGTAGTGGATCAGCTCCGTTTTCTTGTCTCGACCATGCCACGTGACCACGCCATCCTGATATTTACTTCTCTGTTTTCCCTTTGTTATTTTCCTCTCAATCTTGCCAGTTGTCACTAAGTTCTCTAGGTATTTTTTCTCTTTTCCTTCTCATAACGTGATTGTCTAATCTGTTTAGGTTTTCATGTGTTTCTTGTAGGGATTGCTCATTGGTTTTTCTGTCTGTCCAAGGTATTCTTTGCATTCTCCTCAGAAACCACATTTTCACTGCCATTGGATGAGTTTCAGCTTGTCTGCTCATTTTGAATATCACAAAAATTCTCCTCACCGCCCCATGTGAAAAGTGGAACAGCAAAAGTCCAGACAGCCAACAGCACGCACAGGCCGCTGCTAGAATGATAATACATCAGTTCGCCACGAAAATTACAGTTAATCGTCGATGGAAGCGGCAGTCACTAGAAAACCATCAGTTGCACACACATTACTGCATAAGGCAAAACCAGTTACTTCAGCAACCGACCGTTTACCAATGCTCTGAACATGCAATTCACAATACAAATAACCGTTGACAAATGTAAAAGCATTCCATACGAAATCCACAGCTCACGGTGTAGCTCCGTGTACTTAACTCAGTAGCTGGGCAACGGAACCATGTACTACCAGTCTAACATGAGGAGAACGCGTAAGCAAACCAACCGTAGCCAAAAGCAAAAACACTCCAGAGGCATTAACAGCTCAACAGCCTATCCGCCATGTTGGACCGCAAGTCCAGTATATAATGTCTTTTATTCACTTTTATCAGCTACCTTTTATAGCTACAACATACTTTTCTTGAGCTCTGGCTTTTGTAGTTCTTGCTTGCTTACTATTTAAATATGCTTGTTCGCTTCTCCTTTCTTTCTTTCTTTTTTTTTTTTAAACGTTCCGGCGTTTTTCATGCTTACATTCCCTGTTTCCAAGGTTTCCTATCTATAATGATAATAGTATACAATGTGGTAATGGAAGAGGAAATATTGTGCAGCACCATAATTTTTTACTATATAAAAAGTCTAGCTCCGCAAGCGAAACGTCATATTTTGCGACCTCATTTTCAAGGGATGCAACCCATGAATAAACAAGCCTACGTATTTTTGCACTGTTACTTCCCTTTTGTGTGATAAATTTTATGTCTTTAAAAATGTAATAATTACTGTTATTATTGATTGTAGAGGGCCGGGGCTTAGCTATCATCATACTAGTGAGGCTGTTAGGGTACAGTGCTCTTCCTCCTCGGTTTCTTTCTTTCTTTCTTTTTTCGTCTTCTTTCTTTATCTGTCTGTATTGGGCATAAAAACTATCATCATTCAATTGGTGTTGTGTAAGGCTTAGGGTTACAGTGCATTTCCTCGGGGTGGTCTAGGGGGCAAGCGGGCGTGGGGGTGGGAGCTTAGGGGTGGGGTGCGGGTGTTGGTGTATGGGGTAGGGCTAGGAGGTTTCGAACCTCGAGCCATGACTAGGCAGTTTGTACATTGGGTTTCATATGAAAAACGTAATAGGTAAGCATGTAAATATGGAGGTTATTAGTGATCTGTAGAGAGTCGTAGTAGTGTAAACACTATCATTATACGGGTTACAAATGAAAACCTTAAAAAGTGAAGATGGTCGGTGTTATTGATTGTAGCTGGTATAACTTAGTGAAATTAGTTGGTAAGGCGTGGGTAGCGGCTATTAGTGATCTGTAGAGGGTTGTAGCAGTGTAAACACTATCATCATACGTGTTACAAATGAAAACCTTAAAAAATTAAAAATGACGGATATTATTGATTTTAGTGGGTATATCTTAGTAACACTCGATGGTAAGGGGTGGGTAGATGTTATTAGAGATCTGTAGAGTGCCGTAGTGGTGTAAACACTATCATCATGTGGTGTCATGGTCTTACTCTTATCTAAATAATGGTTCGGGTTCATACAGGCAACAATACACTGTTCGCTAGGATATAGAACATTTATTGTATGAAGTGTACAGTTGGCGCAGTGGGTAAACAGACCCGCGCTCTCTTATATTACATATCACAGATAGTTAAACATCAAACTTATAGTTGTCATACAACAATCTAGCACACTATCTAGCCCTAGTATATCTATCACTATCTATGAGTCCCTCTCAGGCAGGCCCTGTTGTCTCTCTCCAGTCCGTTTGTCCTCTGCCGGTCTCCGCGTGTCCTAACTCGACACGGGCGGTAACTCTGTCCGAGTTCCTCGTGGACCCCGCATTAGGCGGGCCACATCAGTGTCCACGGAATCATGGACTTGGTGACCATCTCTTTCGAGAAGGTTCTAGATTACTCGGGTCCTGCTCGACTCAATGGTTTCCCTTGGGCTGGAATTGCAGCCCTTTATTATATGTGCAAGTGAGGCGGTGACAGGATCCCTCCTCCCCCGTGACATGATTTGTTGTTGGGAATTAGATCCGTTCTAATTCTGTCACCGAATCACATAAAGTTGGTGTTTGTAGTTTGGTGGATAGTAACCTGGTAACCTACCTATTAGCACTAAAAACTCATGTATTCTACCATACAACACTTGTCTGATTTGGTGCAGAGATCCCTGTCTCTCGTGTGCTTAAATATGCTTATCAGACCGAAGTTACGTGGCATTTTAGTAGTTGTATTTACAACTTGCCCTTCTCATAGTACCCGAAATGGTACCCAGACAAATAACCCCTATATAATAGAGGGTTAACAAGACCGAAGTCTTGGCTAAATAAGTACACCTTCAAATCTTGATCTGTGTGTGTATTTCTATACACTTTTACTCCCGTATGTTATATAATGCTAAATATGTAGTTACCTTGTTCTTTTATCCCCCTCAGACTACATGTGTACTTGTTGGCTTGTTA
Source organism: Cepaea nemoralis (assembly GCA_014155875.1). NCBI lineage: Eukaryota > Metazoa > Mollusca > Gastropoda > Stylommatophora > Helicidae > Cepaea > Cepaea nemoralis. The sequence goes on from JACEFZ010011169.1 coordinate 123,164, forward strand.
GTGTGTTAACTAATAAGTTGATGTTTCTAATAAAGTGACTGTATTTTAAATTGATAGTGTTGAGTTTTGAGGTTTGTGTATCGTGCGTGCTGAATGTGTAGTGTAATTCCAAGCGTCACGAGTTGGGATAACCTCAATCATGTAATACTGCACTGTGTGCAATACCTGACTAGGTATTCCAAGTAGTGGTGCTTAGATAATATCCTAACTGCTAATCTAAGTATATTAACATAACTACTAAATTAACTCCCTACTAAACTAAGTTCTACACATGTATTGACAAATTAGACAAGTCATGCACTTTTACATGGAAGACGCAGACAAATTACAATGAATACGTTTTGCGTACAATTTGTCCGCCAAGTGTATCGTTCTCTCATTTAATCCTTTCACGCAGTCATTCACTCATCTGTCATTCAAAGTAGTAATTGGCTAAAATATATATTTAAAGTTGAGGTAAGCGTTATTGCCCTTAGAAAAAATGGGCTAGGCGATATTTGCCCTTTAAGAAAATACATACTTTTTGTACGATAAATGAAAAATAGGTTATAATTTAACTAGAGACACTTGTATGGGACGGTTATTTAGCATATGAATGGTACCGTCTGTAATATTAAAGTAGAATATGTACAAGTTACAGGTTAACACAATTTATATACATCATTAATGGAAATATAATACATATTTAATAGTAACTAATTAATTAAATAATTCCAACGATGATGTGCGCGTTGACGTTCCTTCGTTCGTGTGTTATGCCATGAATGTTAAAGTTAGTATGGCTGTCTCTTGAGTGTTGTCGTCGATGTTGTTCTGTTTCGGCTGTTCGCAAAGTTTTGTAGCAACAGCAAGTATGGATTGCTCTCATTGTCCCGTATGAAATATAACATTGTTCAGAGATAGTTCACTGGTTGATATAATTGGTTGAAATGACCGCACAGTTAATGTTTCTTGCTGGAATCGTTGTAGAGCTTAGGCATTTGATGGTATAGTTCTTACAATATAGCTCTTAACGTATGTTTAAGGGTGACATAATTAACCTAATCACTGAGAGTACTCTAGCAGGTGTAGAGTCACACTGTTATATGTAACGGAATAAAAGTATCACAGTTTATAGTGTGGCTACTGGCCAATGTGATTAGAGTCATTCTACTGGCGCATTTGTCTGCCGTGATAAAAGGTCAGCCACTATGTTCTCGGTGCCCTTAATATGGCGAATTTCGAAGTCAAAGTCTTGAAGGAGAAGACACCATCTTTGTAACCTGTTGTTTTTGGGCGACCCCTGATTCAGTACTAATAATGGCGAACTGTCTGTGAGGACCACAAAATGGCTTCCCAAGAGGAACTTAGATAGTCTCAATATACAGAACAAAAGGCTCAAACACTCCAATTCAACTGTGGCATAACGAGTCTCAGCCTTCTTCAGTTTGCGGCTTACGTAGAGGATCGGGTGTCGAACGCCATCCACTTCCTGCATTAAACATCCTCCTATTGCGATAGCGCTCGCATCTGTGGTCAAAATAAAGGGTAAATTTATGTTGGGTAATCGTAAGACTGGTGGATTAGAAAAAATATGTTTCAACCTACACATTGCATCATCTAAGCTGGTACTTTTACAAATTTTTGATGGATGATCTTTAGTTAACATATCAGAAAAGACTGAGGTGAGTTCTGCCCAATGTGGAATAAATTTAGAATAATAGTTAATCAGACCTAGTAAACTTCTAACCTGCTTCTTTGTGGTAGGTACTTCTAGATTAAGGATCTTGGAAACAATTTTATCATCAGTCAACAATTTTCCTTCAGAAATTCTATGACCAAGGAAGTCTATTTGTGTATAGCCTATTTCAACCTTGGAAGGTTTGATAGTAAGTCCAAAAAGAGAGATTTGGTGGAAGACTTGTTTAAGGGTGAGTAAGTGAGAAGTCATATCAGAAGAATGGACGCATATATCATCAATATAAGCAACTACGTCATTAATTCCGTGTAATAACAATCTTGTTGGTCTCACAAATGTGGCCGGTGCGTTCTTCAGGCCAAAAGGAAGATATAGCCATTCGTATAACCCTAGAGGCGTTGCGAATGCTGTTATATGTGTACAAGAAGGGTGTAGAGGAACTTGCCAATATCCTTTCGCTAAATCTGTCTTAGAAAATAAGGATGATTGAGCCATATCTAAAATAAGATCTTCACAACTGTTCATAGGCTCTGCATCCGTTGTTGTTCTGGTATTCAATATTCTATAGTCGATGCACAAGCGGATTGTCTGGTCTTTCTTTTTCACCAAGACAATCGGTGAAGAATATTGAGACATAGATTTTTGAATAATGCCATTCTTCTCTAAATCTAAAATTTCTTTATCTAAATTAGATCTGTAATGGAGAGGAATAGAATATGGTCTACATTTGACCGGTCTCAGATCTGTTAACACAATTGAATGTGTTATTCTATCAGTGCGTCCAGGTTTGTTGGAAAAGATCGTCTTATAGTCGTCTAGGAGCGTCAAAATGTCCTGTCGCTGTTGTTGTGTCAAAGTGTCAGAGATATGTATGTCCTTTATACTTCCGTCATCAGTCATAATTGGCACAGGGATTTCAGTGTTGTCCATGTCTGTCTGATTTATCACAGATGCTACAGTTTGTAAATTGTCTTCAATGTCATTGTCGTCGTCGTCGAGATCGATCGTCAATATGTCGTCAAATTTGTCGTTATTGTCAATATCACAGATTGTCGGTAATGTCCATCTGTCTTCGTCATTGTCGTCGTCGTAAGCGTGTGTCGTTAACGATGCTTCGTTTGTCGAGGTGTTATTCCGTTGGGAAATTGTCGGTTCGTCTCCGTCCACAGTTTGCTGCGTCTGTTTATTTGTCTCATTGTCCTGTCTAGCATAGTATGGTTTCAACATATTTACATCTAATAATTTCAATTTTCCATTTACAGAGAATGTAGTAGGGTTATTCCCCTTGACCAGTTTATGACATGTATCACAAGATGTACAAAATGATTTAATCTCTTGGTCAAAGTTTGGCCCAAAAAAATGGGTTAGGACAATAGCCTTAGTCATTTCGTATCCCATATGACCTCCAAAAGGGGAGTCATGGACTATTTTTAGCACTTTGTTTCGATGTGCTTGTGGTAAAACAATTTGCTGTGTCGTGGTCTGGTTTGTTGTGTAAAATCTGGTTAAGATGTTATTCTGTAGCCTAAATGTCCACGATGCATGTTTAGTGACTTTTGGTTTAAGTCCAACTAATTTAAAGTATGGTGTAAGTGTTTTATCTGCTTTTTGTTCATTACCAAAAGTGATGTTACTTGAGTTTGGCGCTACTATTTCTAATGATTCCTGCAGTTGGTCGGTGTTGGTTTTGTGGGTTGTCTGTCGTGTTATTGTGTTTGTGTGTTGTGTGTTTTGTTGCACATTTACAGGTTCGGTACTTGGTAGTTTGGTAGCATCCTCAATTCGAGGTTTTAATTCGGTCGTATCGTTTCTTGATTCGACCGCCCCTGCATTGTACAACTCGGTAAATTCTTCTTGAATTACCTCAGTGGTTGTCTCCCTTGGTATTTTGGCAGTTTGAGACAAGCAAGAATGGTGTTTCTCTTTTGTGTCGCTATTTCTGTGGTGGATACCGTGTTTTTGCTCCCACCTTTTGATCTCTGTTTCAGAGCGTGGATGTATGTTGGGTAAATTACCAAGTATAATATCCGCGACGGGATTTTCAAGGATAGCACACAATACTCGCCCCGATATGAACGGTGTTTGAATTTCGACCAAAGCAAGGGGGTATTTCTCTATCGTACCTGAAAATGTGCGACACGTCACCTGTTTGTCTGTGTAGTCTTTAGCGTCTATTAATGTTTTTGTAACCCCACAGAGAGTTGCGCCGGAATCACGAATTAACGTGCACTTTTTGTTGTTAACAAACCCTGTATAAAAAACTAGCTTGCCTGTAGATGATAAGGCAGCGTTAGCTGTTTCATTTGCAATTGGGACTATGTGACCACAATGTAGTGTTGTGTCAAGTTGGAACTTCGTACAGGTGTTGCAATTACTGTCTGTTATGGTGTTGATGATATGTACAGCATTCCCAAGCTCGCTTTCATTGTCGTGTTGATTTTCACATTCATTTAGTGACTCAAGCTCTTCGTCAGACGACGTTTCTACTAATGCCGCATTGGCCTGTTTCAATAACTTTCGGCCTTCACAATCCTTATTATAGTGACCCCAGCTATTGCAGAAATAACATTTAATTGCTCTGTGGTAAGCCATGCGTTTAGCTGTTTGCTTTTCCACCATCTTTTTGAGGTGTTCAGGGTAGGTGGGTGATTTGTCACACATCCCGTAACTGTCGTGATGAAAATTGCAATATTGGCATCTTACTACTTTACCGACATTGGATCGTGGGTTAAATCTACTCTGTGATTGTTTGGAGTATTTGGTGTTCACTACTGCAGCTGCTGTATCATTGTGCCTTATGTTATGTTGAAAAATATCCCTATTTGCTGTGAAAAATGCATTCCCCTTCGCCTCGATTTCCTGAATGCTCTTACAGTCCATTTGTTTTAAGAACTTGGCAAAAGGTGTGGGGATGGTGCTAACTATTTTATCTATTATAATCAGTTCCTTAAGTTTATCATGGCTATTGTTGGTTTTAGCCGAGTTAATCCATTTTGTGCATATGTCTTGGACTGTACTGACGTAATCTATAAAGGTTTGGTTTGGTTGTGGAGATAATTTGGCAAATTGTTGTTGGTAACCTGCAGTGTCTAAAGAAAAATGTTGGAGAATGCGTTGTTTTAGGTACTCATAGTCTTTTCGCATTTCCTGTGGTATTGTTTCTATTACTTTCAGTGGTTCAAGAGCTAGATTTCTCATTAGAATAAATGCCCAATCTGATTTACTGATTTTATGATGAGACATGAGACACTCACAATTTTCTAAGTAGGCGGAGATGGAATCTCCAGAACAGAAAGACTTCACGAGACCTTTGTACTTGTTATATCGTTGTTCTTCTTCTTTACTTCTTAACTTATTTATCGATATTTCTGCGTTGGTCTCCATTTCCATCTGTTTTAGTTTAATCTGTGTCTCGGCATTTAATTGGGCCTGTTTGGCGGCGGCCTCCAGCTCCATCTGTTGTTTCTTTTCATCTGCTTGCATTTGCATTTGCAATGTCTTTTCTTCGGCCTCCATTTGCAGTTTCTTTTCATCTGCTTGCATTTGCATTTGCAATTTCTTTTCTTCGGCCTCCATTTGTAGTTTTCTTTCTTCTCGTTCTATCGCTCTTTCTTCACGGGCAATGTTTTCTGCGTGTGTTTTCTGTGCCCATTCTGACAGTTTCTCTTCTTTATAACCTAACTTTATTCCTTGCTCAATGCATTGATCTAAACTAGACATTTTGTGTTTTACTTGTTTGTTAAGTTTATAGAGTTAACTCCCTTAGAAAAAATATGTTGTGTGGTCGAAGATTTGGTTTACTCCCCTAATTATTAATGTGTAAATCAAAATGCAAGGTTATGTTGGTGACAAGCTTATGAATATGCAAAGAAATCAATATGATACAAAATAATACATTGATGAAACATGAGAAGTACAGCTTAGAAGTACAATGAGTATGAGGTGAAACTTAGCTCTGAATTTTGAAGCTCCTCGATGTTGTCTTGTACTCTCGTTACTGTTGGAAAGGTTTCATCGGTTGGACGCGGCACTTGTTGCGGAACAATCTGCTCGTGGAGCGAGAAAACATTAGTCACTGTCACAAAAAAAAAATGTCAAAATAGTAACATGTCGGAAAAAAAAATTGTTTACAGAATCAAAATAAAGAGGCGCTACGGAGGCAATGGTGAGACATTGTCGAGGGACTCAGATTATTTCTATGTTATTGCTAGATAGCTACTAGTTTTATGTAACCTTGTAACGTTAATAATTTCTTTGATTTAAACAAATCAATGTGTTATCAAAAATCAATGTGATATGCTTAAATAATTAATTTTACATGGCATTTAACAGGTTTTTAAGAAAACATTCTATGCCAAAACCGGAAAACTAGCCCCCAAAAAGCCTGTCATGGTCTTACTCTTATCTAAATAATGGTTCGGGTTCATACAGGCAACAATACACTGTTCGCTAGGATATAGAACATTTATTGTATTAAGTGTACAGTTGGCGCAGTGGGTAAACAGACCCGCGCTCTCTTATATTACATATAACAGATAGTTAAACATCAAACTTATAGTTGTCATACAACAATCTAGCACACTATCTAGCCCTAGTATATCTATCACTATCTATGAGTCCCTCTCAGGCAGGCCCTGTTGTCTCTCTCCAGTCCGTTTGTCCTCTGCCGGTCTCCGCGTGTCCTAACTCGACACGGGCGGTAACTCTGTCCGAGTTCCTCGTGGACCCCGCATTAGGAGGGCCACATCAGTGTCCACGGAATCATGGACTTGGTGACCATCTCTTTCGAGAAGGTTCTAGATTACTCGGGTCCTGCTCGACTCAATGGTTTCCCTTGGGCTGGAATTGCAGCCCTTTATTATATGTGCAAGTGAGGCGGTGACATGTGGGTTACAAGTGAAAACCTTAAAAAGTAAAGAGGGCCGATATTATTGATTGTAGTGGGTATAGCTTAGTGAAAAATCTGTGGTAAGGGGTGTGTAGAGGTTATTAGTGCTCTGTAGTGGTCGTAGCGGTGTAAACACTATCATCATAGGGTTACACGTGAAAACCTTAAAGTAAAAATAACCGATATTATTGATTGTAGCTGGTGTAACTTAGTGAAATTCGTTGGTAAGGAATGGGTAGCGGTTATTAGTGACATGCAGAGTGTCGTAGTGACCTATACACTATCATCATAAGGCTACAAATGAAAACTTTAAAAAGGTAAAGATGACCGATATTATTGGTTGTAGCGGGTATAGCTTAGTGAAATTCATTGGTAAGGGGTGTGGTTATTAGTGATCTGTAGAGTGACATAGAGGCCTATACACTATCTTCACACAGGCTTCAAATGAAACATTAGAAAGGTAAAGATGGCCGGTATTATCGGATGTAGCGAGTATGGCTTAGTGAAATTTGATGGTAAGGGTTTGTGAGTGGAGGAAAGGCTAGATAGGTGCGTCTGATCATTGTTAAGGGTGGGCGAGTATGGCGGTGGTAGATAAATACGGCCGTTCCTTGATAATAGCCCTAGGGTAAGGCTCATATTAAAGTCTAAAGATTGAACTCATAGGTGGCTGATCTGACGGTGACCGCCTGGGTGACTCATCACAAGGGCTATGCCGGTGGGAGTGAACATAGTGAACATGCTCAGACATGTCCTTAGGGAAAACCGGAGGATGACTCAGAGCGTACTGACCGCATAACGATACACATGGGTAATGGTCACATCGGATCAAGTATGGCTCAGCTTCCGGTCGCATTGTAATGACTACAACCAGACCACGTGCTCACCGGCTAAAGCCGGTCAAAGATGGCGTCGCATCCGATCACACGTGGTAATGGCAAACCAGACCACGTGGCTACATCCGCTCAAAGATGGCGCTGTATCCGGTACACGTGGGTGATGGTCACATCCGATGAAATACGACACTGCTTCCGGTCGCATGTGTAATGACTACAACCAGACCACATGCTCACTGGCTACAAGTGGTCAACGATGGCGTCGCATCCGATCACACGTTGTAATGGAGAAACCAGACCACGTGGCTAAAACCGATCAAAGATGGTCACGTGTCTTATGGGATACAACCGAAACATGTGAGTAATGACTCAACCGGTCAAAGATGGAGACAGTGCATAATATTCCGCTGAGTCATTCTACGTCAGAAAATAGTGTGCATAAGACGGTCAACATTCGTCGAATAGAAGTACCGGTCTCTGTGAGCAGCAACCAGAGCACCATGTGCCAAGTCTCTAATGGTAAGTTGGCTTCTTTGATAAATCTTTCACATTTTTGTTGTGTTTCTCCAAGTAGGCATACAGTTGACCTAACAATACTAGTATAATAAAAAGATATATGGTGCTAGTGCATATAACTGGTGTATGTGCTCTGCTGGCTGCGACACCAATCAACACATGCAAATGACTGATTAATCAAGCCTGAATGTTTGTATACATGTGGCCTATTCTGAGATGCAGAATAACGACTTGTCCTGATCTGTCCATAATATGGTAATCACATTGAGCAAGTAATGTGACTTTCTGGCATTCATTTCTTTTTGTGGTATGTAACGGGTGGATCAGACTTATCCTATTGCACTCCTTCCAGTCACACTCCACTTAACATCACACACTCCATTTAACATCATCCACTCCATTTAACATCACCCACCCCATTTAACATCACCCACTCCATGTGACCCCACTCCTTTAACAAAACCCACCCCATTTAAAAACCACACCCCAAAAAATCACCCTTTAAACAACATTTAAAAAAAAATTTTAAAACCCCATCCCTTTCATCACCCACTCAAATTTTAAAACCCCCCCTTTAACAACACCCATCCATTTTAAAACACCCACCCCATTTAAAAAATCACCCAAAAAAATTTTCCCCCCCCTTTTTTTTAAAATCACTTCCATTTTAAACCCAACACACCCCTCCATTTAAAACAACCAAAAACCCCCCCATTTAAACCAAACCCCCCATTTAAAACCCAAAAATCCCCCCCTTTTTAAAATCACCCCCCTTCCATTTTAACAAACCC
>JACEFZ010011170.1:0-130000 GCA_014155875.1 Cepaea nemoralis
GTAAAAGACAAAAAGGAAAAATATAAAAAGTGGTCGAAGAACAAACATGAATATGATTACATAGAATATAGAATAGCGAGAAGACGTGTGAATAGAATAACAAAGAGAGAGAGAAACAAAAAGACTGGGATGAGTATGGAGAAACCCTAAATAAAAATTACAAGGAGGCAACTAGAAACTTCTACAAAAAGATAAGTGCAATGAGAACCAGAGGAGAACCCGCTGACTCAACTGAAATAATTAACAGCGAAAATGGAGAACCAATAAGTGAACAAAAACAAATCCTAATAAGATGGAAACAGTGCTTCGGACAACTTCTCAACATCCCATCAGATGTCACAGGAATTCAAGAAACCGACACAGATGCCACAGAAGAACTAGAACCAGACATACTGAAAGAAGCCGTCAGATTAGCCCCATGGAACAAATCTTCAGGACAAGATGAAATACTAAATGAACTAATTAAAGCAGCATGAGAAGTGGGAACAGCATGGCTACATAGAATATTCAACCATCTTTGGGTAGAACAACAGACATCAAGAGACCGGAGAAACGCCATAATTATCCCAATTTGGAAAAAACCAAAGGCAGCAAAAGAGACTGCACACAATGCAGAGGCATTTCACTGTTGAGTCATACTGGGAAAATATTTTGCGAAATTCTTGAGAAAAGATTACGAACTACTATAGAACCCCAGCTAAGCGAAACACAACTTGGATTTAGGAAAAAACAAAGGATGCACAGATGCCATTTTTGAGTTCACAGCGAGAGAACGCAAAATAATAATCATCATCAAGTGCCATGCCGGCTGGCGTAGGTGTTGAGAGACGCAAAATAAAAGAAAACTGTCTTCGTGCCAGCGCCCCAGTCCACCCTGCACCACTTGTCTAAATGTGCGGTGTTCTCCAATGCCCCTCCTCTCATTGCATAACCAAAGAACACCCTCCTTCGTATATCTGTATATGTATATGAAAGTCAGATATGTCTGAGCTACCGTATGACAGCAGACGATTCTACCTCAATTCTGTTAGCGACGGATGTTGGGCGGCGACCACCAAACCCGATACCCAACACTCTGTCAATGGCTTCGGGCGGAGGAGCACAACTGGCAGGGTGTAGGTCTTACCCTAGTGCGAGGAATTGCAGCCTAAAGATTAAACGTCACGACAGGGGCAGGGCAGACCAGGCCCTAAGCCTTGGTTGGCGACTGGTCTAGGATCGAAGCTCCGACAGGCGGACTGTTAGAGCATTGCTTTGCTGATTCGACAGCTTGTCTTTGTTACCTTTCCTCCGGAGTAAACTAGGCAAACCGAGAGAGGGTTCATGCTGCATGGACAACAGATGGTCTCTAAACTGAGCTCAGGCTTTGTGTTTAGTTTAGTTTAGTTTAGTTTAGTTTAGTTTAGTTTAGTTTAGTTAGTCGATGGATCAACATCACGGCACACGGGTGCAACCCATAAGTGCTCCGTTCTCCTCCTAACTCAAACCTGAGTCTGGAGAAACTCAGCTCAGTGCACGAACTCCGTAGCACCGCCGAGGATCCTGAAATACTTTGGGTAGATTTTTAACTCGAAATTTTGCCCGAGCAGCGCCGTTAGGCTACTCTTTTTTCGATTTCCAACTGCCAATGGATTTTTTACGTGCACAACAATACACACGGGCGTCCGATCTCACTACCCAGAGACCAGGGGAAATTTATTATGGAAAGGTATAACTCCATGTTATAAACTATCGTCTGTCACGATGGCCAGGTGCCAGTCATATTTGTATATGATGTTCTTTTTTTTTCATTTGTCTGTTCCAGGCAATCAGTGTTAGTTTGTCACATTATAAGGTTCTGAGAATGCGCAATGGATTCGCGTGATGAGAACATTTGAGATGTGGTATAAAAGGAGAATCTCAATACAGGGAACGAACGCTTTAGACCAGAATCACACATACTATGACCATTCTTAATCGAGCAGGTTTTCTGTTTCAGGAGAAGAATAACGGGGAAGAAAAGAAAAATAAGAAGAACAGGAGAGAATAAGAAGATGAAGAGAAGAAGGAGAAGTAGGAATAGGAAGAGGAAAGACGAAGACGAAGAAGAGGAGAAGAAGGACTTGGAAGAGGGAAGGGAACAGGAGAAGACAAAGAAGAAGAGGAGGAGGAAGAGGGGGTGGAGGAGGATCAGAAGGAGGAGACGTAAGAGGATGAGAAAGAAGCAGCAGCAGGTTCGCAGTGAATACAAGCTTTTTTTTTTCAACAATTTTTTTTTAACAACACAGCGCGCTTTCCAACGATGCAACATAAATTACAAACAGGTAACCTAAGAGATTTTCCAGTGGAATCTGGGTTATGTTAATTGATTATAACCACCCCTGCCACACTGACCCAGTTAAGTCCGATCCAACATGAACCCTGGTCAGACACCTAATTAACTCTTAACGAACCGGAGGTTAGAATCAGCTGGGTGTCAAGCTGCTGCTAGAATAACACATGCAGGCACGCGGTAATCGTGCTAAACTCGGGAGCGTGCTGGCGCGGTGCTGGGCAGTTGCTGGCAGTTGATGTGTGCTGTGACTGGGAGTCTGGCTTCTGTAAGCGGTAGTTGGTAGTGGAGATGGATATAAACACATGTAAATAATTAACTCGGTTTTCTGGCATAGCTGTGTAATGGGACGCTGGCAAGGCATGACGAGGAAACCCGGGAGAGAGAAAGAGAAGAGGAGGACAATGAAGAAGAGGTGATGGAGGAGGAGTAAAACGGGAATGAGCAAGAGGACAAGGGAAAATAAAAGAAGAGGAGGAAAAAGAAGAGAAGTTAGAGGAAGAAGAAAAGTGGTGGAGGTGGGGTAAAACAAGAAGGAGTAAGAGGACAAGGACGAAAAGAGAGGCTAGAGGAAGAAGAATAAGAGGTGGGGGTGAGGAGGAGCAGGAGGACAAGGACGAAGATGAAAAGGGAAATATAAGGGGGAGAAGGAGGAAAAAGAAGAAGAGGGGCTGAAGAAGGAAAATGAAGAAGATCAAGAGGAGGAGAAAAAAGGAGGTGGAGTTAAACGAGGATGAGCAGTACGGTTTATGACCGTCTAAATGCGTATGCGCCGTCTTCCTGGCGAAGGTCTTACGGACGCGGTTCGTAATCCCGTATACCTGCGTTCGAAACATATCTTCGCGCGATTTGGCAGCAGACAGCGTTACGTTGGGTTTGCGTTGGTATCGGTGCCGGTCGTTCAGACAGCAATGGCAAACTACTGAACGTAAATCTTGCCGAGAGATCAAAGCGGCAGAAATGATGGTGTTGACTGCGATGTCCTGTAAAAAGGATATGCAAAAAAAAAAAAAAAACATGCGTATACGTAGCGCGCGTGTGTATATGTGTGTGTGTGTGTGTGTGCGCGCGCGCTGGTGTGCATAGTTCTAAGACTGTACATTAAGCGTGTTACTATATTAACTAGGAGCGGCTGGCCGAGGGGCTAGAATGCCGGGCTCTCCTTCGGTTCGAATCCTCGGTAAGGTGTGGAGTTTATTTCTGTAATGGGGAAAAAAACTCTAACCTGCACAGTTCGCGGCGACTGCACTAGCCAGGCGGCACTTAATTCTTCAGGCTCAAGAAACCCCCCCCCCCCCCCCCCCCCCCCCCCCCCCCCCCGGTCCTACACCGCAAGGTGCTATAGGCAGTAAATGACAGTTTTTATTTTACTATATTAACATTCTTGTTACATGTCCAGGGAGATAATTACGTTATGAGAACGTGTGGTCCAAGTGCCAGGCTGCAACAGGAATGTACGCCATTCCTGTGCAGTCACTGAGGTGTAATATACCCCACCCCGCAAGCTACAAGTAATTAGAGCAGGCGAAGTGTGTGCCTGCGCAGAACAGTGGGGATGAAATGGTATGACAGAATCACTGATGTCGAGCTCATGGAGAGAACTAAACAAATCTCAGTCAACCATGAGGTGAGGAATAGACGGTGGCGTTGGATAGGGCATACACTGGGGGAAACGTGAGGACAATGTAACTAGACACTCTCTGATCTGGAACCCACAAGGCGAATGAAATAGAGTGGGGCGTGAAACACATGGAGAGGAGAATATGAATAATGTTGGGAGGACATGGGCGGGAGGGGGGGGGGGGGAGCTTCCGGAGATAGCAAGAGATAGGGCGGTTTGGCGTGGGTTAGTTGAGGGGCTATGTCCCATTGGGAAGAAGGATAATAAGGAGGGAGGAGGGGGAGGCAGACGAGAAGAAGAAGACGAAGAAGAAGAAGACGAAGAAGAAGAAGAAGAAGAAGAAGAAGAAGAAGATATTATGAGGAGGAGGAAAAGAAAAAGACATAATGAGGAGGAGGAAAAGAAGAAGACATAATGAGGAGGAGGAAAAGAAGAAGACATAATGAGGAGGAGGAAAAGAAGAAGACAAGAAGAGGAGGAGGAAAAGAAGAAGACATAACGAGGAGGAGGAAAAGAAGAAGACATAACGAGGAGGAGGAAAAGAAGAAGACATAACGAGGAGGAGGAAAAGAAGAAGACATAACGAGGAGGAGGAAAAGAAGAAGACATAACGAGGAGGAGGAAAAGAAGAAGACATGATGAGGAGGAGGAAAAGAAGAAGACATGATCAGGAGGAGGACAAGAAGAAGAGGACAAGGAAGAATAAGAAGAGGGGAGGAAAGGAGGCGGATACGGAATAATATGAGGAGGAGGAAAAGAGGAGAAGAAGGAAAAGCAGAAGAGGAAGAATAAAAAGATGAATAAAATGGAGAGGTGGAAGCAGATGCGGAAGACGATGGAGACATTACTAGCCGGGTCTATCACCCACCAGAGCCCACAATTATGTTGTCTGGGCAGAATTCGTGGCCAGTCTTCAGGTGGATGACAGACTTAAATGTTACACTGACCAGTTGCTCCGCGCATCATAAACCTTTCTTGTCTACGGGAAACTGGAAGTATTTCCGTCATTAAGGGATTCATTTCAAGGGTCATCTTACGGCAGACAAGGAACCTCCCAGGGTTGTCAAGATAAAGATCGTCATATATGCTAGTTCCTGACAATATTAGTTGAGGGGAAACGGTTCCCAACCCCTGACGCCTTCCCTTTTCAGAAACTCTTCTGGTGTCAATTTTATGTCAGGAACCCAATATCAACTAACCCAATATATAACTCCTGCATGACAGGAGTTAGCGGAGGACAACTCACGACAGGCGATCAGGACAGGCAGCCTGGTGTTACCAAGTACAGGTCAACTACTAACCAGTTGTAGCCCTGTGGTCATCGTGCCACATTACATCGCACTGGCGACACGAACTGTGAGAAGTGAAGGACTGACCGAACATAGGCTTCGAGACGGACGGACAGAGAGGGTTATGCTTGTGTTTCATGATCGTTGTGAGATGGCTGTAATGAGGGATAGCGTGACTGACTGATAGATTGAGATGTGCTTGAGCTGAGGCAGTGAGAGAGTTATTTTGTATTATTCTATTGTAAAATGTATAATGCCATGTATATACTGCTGTGATAATGTACGAGTTGCGCATGATTATGAGCGCAACCTCCAGGAATGTACCCAATATAGATAGGCTACGTGAATAAAAGGGTTTATTTCACGTTACCGCGTGTAAGAGTGTAATCATTGAATGCGTGTGATTGTTTCGGCCCTGTTCTGGAGAGCGAGCCAAATGTTAATATAAGTGAGTCCATGACAACCGTCATATATGCTAGTTCATGACAATATTAGTTGAGGGTAAACGGTTCCCAAGCCCTGACTCCTTCCCTTTTCAGAAACTCCTCTGGTATCAATTTTATGAGGTCGAATGGCACCAGAGATATCATCATCGTTGTCATGTTCCCTGCAAAGTCACGTGATAGTCTATGACTCTTGGCAGATCACAGTCTTTGGTATTCTGAACCAATGCCATTAATGATATCTTCTACAAGGTGTATTTTTAATGATTATGTCGCTTTTGAAATTATTGCGTTCCAAGTTTTGTATTTATCTTTTATGATGCATGAATATACTATACACTATAACATCTGTTAAAATCAAATGCGATATCTCATAACACCAAGATCACAATATACAAAACACTGATCAGACCAGTTGTGCTGTATGGCTCTGAAACCTGGAGTACAACTAAAGGAAACGAAGCCTTGTTACAAACCTTTGAGAACAAAGTCTTAAAACGCATCTTTGGGTCCATTAGGGATACACAAACTGGAGAGTGGAAAAGAAGAAGCAACAAAGACATTTATGATCTGTTTAAGTCCCCGTTAATCACTGGTATCATGAAGGCTAACAGACTGCAATGGCTGGGGCATATAGAAAGAATGGAAGATAATAGGGAAACAAACCTCGCTTACACTCAGGAAATAAATGACCGTAGACCCCGAGGTAGACCAAGAAGACGGTGGAGAGATAATATATATACAGACCTACGAGCACTTGGAATTAGCGACTGGCAAGAGAAGGTCAACCAGAGAGACGAATGGAGACGGCTTGTATCTGCAGCAAAGAACCTCAATGGCTCGGAATGAAGAAGAAGAAGAAGAAGAAGAAGAAGAAGAAGAAGAAGAAGAAGAAGAAGAAGAAGAAGAAGAAGAGGAAGTTGCATGCGCTCACAGAGGGTGAATACAAAACTTGAATTGCCTTCTTTTAGTCTATGGTGTATATATACATTTGGATCTTCGCCCCTGCTAAAGGCTTCGTGCACAGTACTGAGTAACTCCTTGTATGATCTTTGAGAGGAGACTGAAACACTTATGGAGATATCACAGTACAATGACAGTGATCCTTGACCTGTAACAAAAACAGGAAGAATGGACATAGAGTCCTGGACAAATAACATACGAGTGGGAATTTGTTTGGATTTTACTGGTCAGTGGTTTTATAAACGAAGGTAATGTAACGTCAGAATGTGCAGCTGTGGTTTTATAGCTTGCTTGCTTGTGTTCGTTGGCTTGAGCTCCAACGCGAAGTCCTGTATGTCGGATGAAGACATCCTGTTGTCCAACATCAGTGTGATGTCATACTGGACCTGAGGTTTGTGTGAGTATCCGTTGTCCCATGTCTGGCTTATTGGTGTGCAGACTGGTGGTTCCTCGCCGTACAGGCAGACACTCTCCGACTTCGGAGGAATCGGCGATCCTACTGACTTTAGCCATGACCTCGAAGGGACCTGTTGCCCAGGACGCTCGACGAGGACGCGTCAATAGGTCTTGGCCAGTATATAACCCGGCCCTGGTGCCTTGGAATCACCTCTGCGTCCCTGGTTTTATAGAAGATTGAGACGATATGGTTCTGTAGAATAATTTGAAGATGTGATTATATGGAAGATAATGTGAAAATGTGGTTCTGTGGAAGAATGTGAAAATGTGGTTCTAATGAAGAACTGGAAAATGTGGTTCTTTAGAAGAATTTGAAGATGTGGTTCTTTAGAAGAATGTGATGATATGGTTGTATAGAAGAAAGTTAAGATGTTCTCTATGGAAGAATGTGACCATGTGGTTCTATAGATGGAATGTAAAGATGTGATTCTACGGAAGAATGTGAAAAATATGGTTCTATAGAAAAATGTTATAAGTAGTTATATAGACCCATATGATGAGTGGTTCTATAGAACAATGTGATGATGTGGCTCTAGAGAAGAATCTGAAGATGTGATTCTATAGAAGAATGTGAAGATGTGCTACTCTTTAAAAATGTGATGAACGGGCTTATGGGAATGTCCCGAATGCTGTGATGTCGGTTCCTAAATCAATCCCCGGGAAGGTTAACCCGGTCAACAAATGCCCGCAGAAGTCGGATGTGTCGGCCTAACGGCGCAAGAACGCAGTTCTGCTGTAAACAGGCACAACGCAATCACATCCGAAAAAAAAAACTCCGGATGAACGAAGAAGAAGAATCAACCAATCAATCAATGTGATCTCCCCCGATGTGTCTCCACCTTGACGTGGTGGGGGAGCTTGCGTGTCCCATAGACCCCATTTGCTTGCCGATGGGTGAAAAATTACATATCGGACAGCTTATGGGATAGGGACCAGACTAAGAGAGACACAACCTGCTGCTCTGCAGGTGACTGAGGATAGCAGTCAAAAGTTTAAAAAGGTGCACGAAGGCACGAAGGCAGACGCTTTTGGTCCGGACAAAACTCTTAAGGCTCACTGTCGAGGGGTGTGGCTGAACGTCTCTAAGCCACAAACCTTCACATCTGAGAGCCAGGCCGATACCCGCCTACCGAAAAATATAAGCGTGATACTGAGCAAGCTACATGCTCAGTTCTATTACATGTTCGAAGGCTCTCAGCTGGGGAATATGAGAGATTCCCGGATGAGAGGGCCAGGCCGTTTCTCGTCCACTGCTGCACGAAGGTAAGGTGCTGAGCCGGCAGCACATGTAGCCTACCTGGTGAGCGAGTACGAAAAGTCAGAAAAGTGCCCCAGTCGAAGGAAATGGCTACGAAAACTGTCTGTATCCAGCTCACAGAGAGTATAGACAAAAGTGGAAGAACGTCTCAATGACGCAAAATGGAACGCACGGCGAGCGGACCTATTGCGTGGTCTGAAGTCAAAATAAAAGTTTACCGAGTGGATGTCGCTCGCAGTCTGACCGCTCCTGGTGTGTGTTTGAGCGATCAGTGGCAAACGGGTTGCCCAACACATGGAAGTGAGGAACTAAAGCAGCCATGAGCAGGACGTGGCAACTCCTCGGGTGAGCCCAGTCTCAGAGCAATATGTGCCGGCTCTGCAATTATGGAAGCCTCCTTGGATAGCAAGGGAATGCCCAAGGTCTGCCCCTGCCTTCCCTTGAGGGCCGACCTCGATGTCGCTGATCGTTCTATCTTGACCAGCTGAGATGTTGGCGACATCACAACAGTCTTACGTGCTACGAAACCAGAGGAAGGCTAACCTCATTAAAAAATGCCCGCCGGAAGTCGGAAGTGTCGTCCTACGGGTGGCAAACTAAAAATTGACACTACGCAATTACGTCCGAGTGAATTGTCTCGCCCGATTGTCTCTTGTGCTAGGAACAGCTCTGACTACCTAGTTTCCGAATGCCGCTCTTGTTCGGAACAGCTCTGACTAGGTAGTTTCCGAATGTCCGACGTGTCTGGAACAGCTCTGACGGACACAACGACAAGCACATGTCCGAAAAACTCGCTTAGTGGATACTGACTGCAGACCAGCCTGGTTTGTGCGGGAAAGGCTCGGGGTGAACGAAATGCCCAATATATTGAAGTGAGGAATTAAAGCAGCCATGAGCAGGACGTGACGATTCCCTCTGTGTGCCCAGTACCAGGGCGCTATGTGCCGGCCCTGCAATTATGGAAGCCACCCAGGATGGCGGAAAATGCTATGGACTGTCCCTGCCTTCATTTGAGGGATGACCGTGCAGTCTCCGACTCTTCCAACTTTACCAGCTGGGAGGTGGAAAGTACCACAACAGTGAGAGTCTCCCAGGAATGCTAACCTGGTCAAAAATGCACGCTAAAAGCCGGATGTGTTGGCCTTAGGGTTTCGATCCAAGGGTGCCTAACTAGACACACCGCAATCACATCTGAAAAAACACTCCGGATGAACGCAAAGAAGAAGAAGAATCAATGTGATGAACGGTTCTATAGAACAAAGTGAAGAGGTGGTTCTCTATGGAGGAATCTGAAGATGCAGTTCTATGGTACAATATTCAGATGTGGTTCTCTCTAAGATTGTGAAGATGTAGTTCTTATATAACAATTTGATGATGTGTTTCTCTATGGAAAAAAATTTGAGGACATGGTTCTATAGAAGAATACGAGGGCGTAGTTCTACAGAAGAATGCAAAGACATAGTTCTATAGAAGAATACGAGGGCGTAGTTCTACAAAAGAATGCAAAGACATAGTTCTATAGAAGAATACGAGGGCGTAGTTCTACAGAAGAATGCAAAGACATAGTTCTATAGAAGAATACGAGGGCGTAGTTCTACAGAAGAATGCAAAGACATAGTTCTATAGAAGGAATGTGTGGATGTGAATCCGGCTAAGATTTGGTTATACAAAAGTGAAGAGGAGGGGCGGAGAGAAGAGGGAGAAATGAAGAATGAAAAGATGAGAAAAAGACGAGACGACAAAGAGAAGATAAAGAGAAGATAAGAGTTCCTGTAATGAGTGTTTACACTTTCACAGCAGAAACTTGCGAAAAGAACAAAAAGAAAACAAAAACAAACAAATAAAAACCACCCAGGATCATTAGACGGGTATTGTGAAACACAGGCCGACGACCAATCAGGGTGCCAAATAGTACCATCAAAATGAGAACTCTGCGTTGGTTATTAAATAAGTGGGCGGAGCAGGTGCCAGAATGTTCCGCGGGCAATGATGCTGATTCTCGATTTAATATTTATGATTATCACCGTGTTTTCTGCCAACTGGCGTAGGTGGTCATGTCTCTCCGTAGATCTAGGGCCTTGGTGTTGTGGGTCAAGTCTGTTGATGATATTCCTACTCGCCACCGCCCCAGTATCATTTCTCTTTGTCTGCCTTACCTGATTTTCCCATTGATCTTTCCAGTTAACAGGATGTGCTCCAACGCCTCTCTTCTCATCACATGACCAAAGAAAGCTGTTTGTCTCTCTTATTGTTGTATATAATGTTCTACCATCATTGGCCTCTTCCAAGTAATCGTTGTTAGTTACCTTGGCAGTTTAAAGTATTCGCAACATTCGTTCCTGGAACTACATCAGCGTGTTTTCAAGTTCTTCCTAAAGTGTTCAATTACGTTCCAATTTCTTATTCATGTTGTAAAATTGGAAGCAACGGAGATGTGGTTTGTGAGACGAATGTTGCGAATTTCTTGGGCTGCCAGAGTAACCACTGCCTAAAAGAGGATAATAAAACTAGAAAATTATACTCAACAATAAAATGAGACAAACGGATTTCTTTGGTTATGTGATGAGAAGAGACACATTGGAGAACATCGTGACGACTGGAAAGATCGAGGGGAAGAGAGGCAGAGACCGACTAAGAGAAATGATGCTGGATAGACTGAGACAGTGGCATGGAGGAATATCATTAGCAGAGTTGATCCAGAACAACAAAGACAGAGATATGTGAAGAGACATAAACGCCTACGCCTGCTGTCAAGTCACTTGATGATGAAGATGATGATGATGATTGTATAATTTATTTCTGCTTACAACAATGGCAGCTGACAATTTCGTGACAAAGTAAGAATTTGAAGTTAGCGAGACAGGAGGACTAGAGAGATGACGTTGAACAGTTTGGCATTGTGTTAAGGAGAAGTGTCCATAAAGAAAATTTTTGGCAACAGACATAATTGGAGACTATAAACAAATATGACAACCAACGCAATACGACATAGTAGGTCAGCCCGGCCGAATGAATAAGAACGTGTGTTTTTAAACATCCGGTGTGCTGATGCCGAGGTAAAGGGGTTGACCCCTACACCGGAAGTCGAACTAAAATGTTGACCTATCGTCCTTGACTTGGGGACGTAAATTACAAGTACCTCTGAAGGCGGAGTGGGTTCGCCTGATGGCGAGGGACACTGAAAATCTGGAAAGCTAATCCACACGAAAAATTCAGTCCAGCACTACTAGAAGTAGTGTGTATGGACTACGCTTGAGTTCAAAAAGCGAGCGAGCGCAAAAATAAAAAAATACGACATACATTGGAAGTATTTTATCACCCTCCCCCTTCTTCCAATATGAGTCAGGTCTTAGATATGACTGAGCTACCGTATGACAGTAGCCGATACTACCTACCTGCATTCTGTTAGCGCCGAATGTTGGGTGGCGCCATCAAACCCAACACCCCACATTGTACCAACGGCTTCGGGCAGAGGAGCCCAATTGGGAGGGTATGAGCTTTAACCTAGGAAATGTAACCTAAAGACTAAATGTCATGGCAAGGCAGTCCGGGCCCTAAGCCTTGGTTGGCAACTGGTCTAGTATCGAAGCTCCGACAGACGGACATTTAGAGCATTGTTTTGTTGAGCCGGCAGCTTCTGCAGCTTGTCGTGTTCCCGCTGATGGAGGTGGCTGATGAGACAATACTTGTGAAATGGCTTACGGATATGAGGATATGACGTCATCATGAAGCTCGTGCTAATCAAGTACGAATCACGTTGTGAACTTTTGTGAGTTAAGTCAGCAAACGGTATCACAGTACTTGGGACATTCCCTGCGTGCTCCGGCCTCATCTTCAACAACCAGTGAAGATTGCTCATACTACTGGTATGTTAAATGTTAAGAACCATCATTATTTTTGTAGGAAGTGTGAATGGAGGAATGGGTCTCAGTAATTTCCTCCCGTAGCGAGTGATGAGATCTGGCATCAAATCCTACCCCTCGGCGCTCCGGCCATTGTCAGGGCAGTGTCCTAAACGTGACATATTTGCGCCGGCTCCTGGGAAGTGGGCCGGAAGTGAACTCTTCTCAGACAAAGTCTAACAATGTCACTCTTGTTAACAACTTCCTAGGCAGTTACAAATCGAAAAGGATAGGATGGATAAGCCTATGCTCGGGCAAATATGTTACCATTTTAAAAAATGAGAAAGCATGCCCAACAATACCAGACTAATCCATTACACCAGGTATGGCTCCAAATTATGCATTTTAGGATCATTACACACAGCGAACGAAAGAAGGAGAAGGGTCCTTACAGAGCGCAGCCCTAGCGCGACAGCTAGGCCTGCCTGCCCGATGGTCATGAGATCGAGTCTGCATCGTGCCAGATGTTTAAAATGTTACATGAGCTCCCTGGCCGACCCACTTTAGAATGGTTACAAGGAAATGTCTTGGAAGTAAAGGCGGCGGCTTGATTCTGACCACATCAGGCACTGAATGCAGACTGGGATATAGAATAATGGGTTTAGCACCATTTGCTCAGAAGGAGGTTCGTGCACTGAGTGAAATTCTCCTTGTGTGATCTATGACATGAGATCGAAGCTACCTGAGTGTGGTAATGGATTTTTTTTTAATTTTTTTGGCGCTCGCTCGCTTTGAACTCAAGCGTAATTTATACACATGCTACTACTTATGGTACAGTGAACTGGTTTGTTGTTTTTTTTAGCGTGGATTAGCTTTCCCTATTACCATTGTTCCTCGCCTCAGATGTATCATCAGGTGACTTCTGAAGTATTTGTAATTTACGTCCCCAAGTCAAGAACAACAAGTCAACATTTTAGTCTGACGGGTGTAGGGGTTGAACATGCTGCCTTGGCATTAGCACACCGGATGTTTAAGCATAAGAGCTCTTATCCATTCGGTCCTGCTGGCCTCCAATAATGGAAGTGATCCGTTACTGATTCAATGCCAAACAAAGAAGTAGGTTTCGACCAAACATGGTACACAATCAAATAAACAAGTATTATAATTTAAATCTGCATCCCCTGAGCATTGGCATTGCCGAAGATACCGCGAAACGAAACAAATAACACGATGACCCAGCGTGGCAATATATCCCCCCCCCCCCTTTTCTGTCTAAATGGGTGATCACATTTGGCGATATATTATCCCTCGGCCCTGAATCGGTTAACTCTCGAACCCACCAAGGAAATGCCAGCTCACACACCAGTACACGCTTGCCTACCGGTCCGGTGGGCATGTGTTCGGAGCCCCATCCAGACGAATTTTATGTTTAATTGTCGCGGTCTATGAGTCGACCCAGCCTCAAATGGGTACCAGGAAATATCGTGGGGAGGTAAAGGCGGCCGTTGTGATATTGATCACTGACTGACCGAGAACTGATCGGTCTATACAATGTGGGGTTAGCACCATATACTCAATACACACCCGGGACGGTTAACACGGTCAACAAATGCCCGCAGAAGTAGGATGTGTCGGCCTAAAGGCGCAGTTGAACAGGCACAACGCAATGACATCTGAAAAAACACTCCGGGTGAACGCAGAAGAAGAAGATACCCAAACACTTCAAGACATGTGCAAGAGTCCAGAATATACAAGTGGGTTAAATCATCGTCATCCAGTGCCTTGCCGGCTGGCGTGGAAATCATGCCTCTCCACAAATTACGATCTCCGACGTCATGGATCAATTCGTGTGTTGACTCCCTTCCATGCCATGACACAAGAATGTCAAGAATTTTCTCACGTTGTCTTCCCCTAACTCTCTTTCTGCAAATCTTTACGGTTGTCACAACATGTTCCAGTTTTTGTCTTCTCATAACGTGCTCAAACAATGACGACTGTCTCTATTTTTGATGTTTGTGATAAGTTGTCGTTGCGACTCAGCTTCCCTTAAAACGTCCTGATTGCTAATTTTGGCTGTGCAATTAATTTTAAATTTGGGTTCAATACACAGCTTAATTCACAAAGAAAGATACTTACGTTGCTGAGGGTGTGGAGTATGATTCCAAAGAAAACACCATGAATAACAACACTGAATATTGAGTTACTGAAAACACTAGAACTCGTAGTTTGAATTAGAACGGTATTCCACCAATGATACTCAATTTCACCAAAGATAAAGAAACACACAAATCCCGCACCTCAAGAAACCATTCACAAAGTAAACACAAGCTAAAACACAGCCAAGCGGTTACACACAGCTACACGGAGTATACGGGTTGCGAATACTAAACACAATAACAACACACCAACGCGCATACCGCACTAGCATTCTTGTCAGAAATACCAACCACCTAGTTCATAACACGCGACCTAAGCTTCTAGTTCTGCTACCCGCTGTGTTGTCAGCAACACAATTATCGTGGATGCGAAGCACACTGCCAACTACTGACTAAACTGGTGTTTACTGTGTACTAACCCTTCTGTTCAAGGTTAATGTGCTTAGTACGCTCCCATTCCCCCAGGTCGCAGCTGTGTTTTGATTTTTCGGCTTTTGGCCATGACCCAGTAAGTTCGTCCTGACGAGGACAGGTCGTATAGGAGATAAAAGTCTAAGAGAAGAAAGTAGACTTTTGTAATCCGTAAAACATGAACAGTTTTACCAACAGTTTACCGCTCAACTAGTCCAGCTGACGGCGAGGATTTATTTATTAAGAGCACACACAGAACACGGTAGAAAAACACACGCGCTGTGAGTACGATGAAACCAAGGCACGGACAGCGCCATGTCTGGACGAGTGAGGCCTGCAGGTTTTCCACAGAGCGGGGTGAACAATCAATAACTGAAACAAGTTGTCATGCAGTGGCAGGCGTGCACATGCGAGAGGCGCTCACTTTGTCTCCGAGCGGCTTTTACAACCACGTTTAGATAAAAAGTAGCCGATAGCAACTAGTACTTAATGCTTTGTTACACAAGACAGCAGGTAGCAACTAGTGGCACGCAGTAACAGGTAGCAACTAGTGCTTAATGCTTTGTTACACACAGTAGCCGGTAGCAACCAGTGCTTAATGCTTTGTTACACACAGTAGCAGGTAGCAACCAGTGCTTAATGCTTTGTTACACACAGTAGCAGGTAGCAACCAGTGCTTAATGCTTTGTAAAAAAAGACAGTTGCAACTAGTGTTTAATGCTTTGTTACATCCAATAGCAGGTAGCAGCTAGTACTTAATGCTTGTTACACACAGCAGCAGGTAGCAACCAGTGCTTAATGCTTGTTACACACAGTAGCAGGTAGCAACCAATGCTTAATGCTTTGTTACACACAGTAGCAGGTAGCAACTAGTGATTAATGCTTTGTTACACACAGTAGCGGGTAGCAACCACTGTTTAATGCTTTGTAAAAACAGTAGTAACTAGTGATTAATGCGTTGTTACACACAGTAGCAGGTAGCAGCTAGTACTTAATGCTTTGTTACACACAATAGCAGGTAGCAGCTAGTACTTAATGCTTTGTTACACATAGTAGCAGGTAGCAATTAGTACTTAATGCTTTATAACACTGTAGCAGACAGCAACTAGTGCTTGACGATTTGTTACACACAGTAGCAAGTAGCAACTAGTGATTAATGCTTTGTTACACACAGTAGCAGGTAGCAACCAGTGCTTAATGCTTTGTTAAAAAAAACAATAGCAACTAGTGATTAATGTGTTGTTACACACAGTAGCAGGTAGCAGATAGTAATTAATGCTTTGTTACACACGGTAGCATGTAGCAACTGGTACGTAATGCTTTGTTACACACAGTAGCAGGTAGCAACTAGTATTAATGTGTTGTTGACGTTGTATTAATGTACTAACGTAGCAGATAGCAATGGGCGCTTAATGCTTTGTTACAACGTATGCCTCTTACACCCATTCCGCTATCGTCATCATCATCCTGGCGTAGGCGTTCATGTCCTTCCACAGATCTCGGTCCTTGATGCTGTCTCTTATGTCACTGTTCTTTCGTCTCGTCACGGTCGTTTCCAGCGCCCCTCTTCTCATTAGGTTACCAAAGAATGCTATTTATTCTTTTTTTATATTTGAGTTGTAAATAATGTTCTACTATATTTGCCTTCTTCCGGGCAAGCAATTTTGCGAATTGCGCTCGTAACATCTTCGACACACTGCCGACTTCTTTGAAATAAACATGTTCTTAGGTTATTTTTTGTGTTTAAGAATTGCATATCCCTTACAGGACGTTGCAGTCAACACCATCATCTTACTGCCGTTGTTGATGTCTTGGCAAGTTTTACGTTCCGTAGTTTGTCATTGCTTTCTGAACGACCGGCTCCCATACCACCACGATAAGGACTGCTGCCAAATCGGTCGCCACTGTGTTTCGAAGGCGGGTAAGCGGCATTACGAATCGCGTCCGCAACGCCATCGCCACAGAGCGGCCTTAGATTATTGGAACCCTGCATTTCTTGGGGGGGGGGGGGGAGGGTTAGGTGGGTCAGAGAGAGTGAAAGTGCGCGCGAGAGAGAGCACGGCGAGAGTGAGAGTAAGGAGAGCGAGAGTGAGAGAGAGCACAAGAGAGAGAGCACGGCGAGGGTGAAAACGAGAGAGAGAGAGAGAGAGCACGAGAGTGAAAACGAGAGAGAGAGAGAGCACGAGAGAGAGCACGGCGAGAGTGAAAACGAGAGAGAGCACGAGAGAGAGAGAGAGAACACGGCGAGAGTGAAAACGAGAGAGAGAGCACGGCGAGAGTGAAAACGAGAGTAAGAGAGAGCACGAGAGAAAGAGAGTGCACGGCGAGAGTGAAAACGAGAGAGAGAGAGCATGAGAGAGAGAGAGCACGAGAGAGAGAGAGCACGGCGAGAGTGAAAACGAGAGAGAGAGAGAGAGCACGGCGAGAGTGGAAACGAGAGAGAGAGAGCACGAGAGAGAGAGAGAGCACGGCGAGAGTGAAAACGAGAGAGAGAGAGAGAGAGCACGGCGAGAGTGTAAATGAGAGAGAGAGCACGAGAGAGAGAGAGCACGGCGAGAGTGAAAACGAGAGAGAGCACGAGAGAGAGAGCACAGCGAGGGTGAAAACGAGAGAGAGAGCACGAGAGTGAAAACGAGAGAGAGAGAGAGAGAGCACGAGAGAGAGAGCACGGCGAGAGTGAAAACGAGAGAGAGAGAGAGCACGAGAGAGAGAGCACGGCGAGAGTGTAAAACGAGAGAGAGCACGAGAGAGAGAGCACGACGAGAGTGAAAACGAGAGAGAGAGAGCACGGCGAGAGTGAAAACGAGAGAGAGTACGAGAGAGAGAGAGCACAGCGAGAGTGAAAACGAGAGAGAGAGCACAGCGAGAGTGAAAACGAGAGAGAGCACGAGAGAGAGAGAGCACGAGAGAGAGAGCACGTCGAGAGTGAAAACGAGAGAGAGAGAGCACGTCGAGAGTGAAAACGAGAGAGAGAGAGCACAAGAGAGCACGGCGAGAGTTAAAACGAGAGAGAGAGAGAGCACGAGAGGGAGAGAGAGCACGAGAGAGAGAGCACGAGAAAGAGAGAGAGAGTACGAGAAAGAGAGAGAGCACGAGAGAGAGAGCATGGCGAGAGTTAAAACGAGAGAGAGAGAGCACAAGAGAGAGAGCATGAGAGAGAGAGAGAGAGCACGGCAAGAGTGAAAACGAGAGAGAGAGCACGAGAGAGAGAGCATGGCGAGAGTGAAAACGAGAGAGAGAGAGCACGAGAGAGAGAGCACGGCGAGAGTTAAAACGAGAGAGAGAGCACGAGAGAGAGAGCACGGCGAGAGTGAAAACGAGAGAGAGAGAGAGCACAAGAGAGAGCACATCGAGAGTTAAAACAAGAGAGAGAGAGCATGAGAAAGAGCACAGCGAGAGTGAAAACAAGAGAGAGAGAGCACGAGAGAGTGAGAGTAAGAGAGAGCGAGAGTGAGAGAGCATGAAAGAAAGAGAGAGAGAGCACGGCGAGAGTGAAAATGAGAGAGAGAGCACAGCGAGAGTGAAAATGAGAGAGAGAGCACGAGAGAATGAGAGTAAGAGAGAGCGAGAGAGAGAGAGAGCACGAGAGAGTGAGAGTAAGAGAGAGCGAGAGTGAGAGAGAGCACGAGAGAGAGAGCACGGCGAGAGTGAAAATGAGAGAGAGAGCACGAGAGAGTGAGAGTAAGGGAGAGCGAGAGTGAGAGAGAGCACGAAAGAGTGAGTGAGAGAGAGATAGAGAGAGAGATAGAGAGAGAGAGCTAGAGAGAGAGAGCGCGCGCTAGAGAGAGAGAGAGAGAGAGAGAGAGAGAGAGAGAGAGAGAGAGAGAGAGAGAGAGAGAGAGAGAGCGAAACTAACATGGAACAAACATTTCAACACTTTTCTGAAGTTAACCAGAGCCCGTAGGTTTTTGTATGGTGTATTAATATGGCTCAGGGTCAACGAACGCTTTTCATAATTTCACGACATTCAGAGTCCCATCATCTCGCCTCTTCTTAGTTCACTTGAACCTTGAGGTTAGTTAGTTAGTTAGTTAGTCGCAGTTCCAACTTCACAGCAACGGGTCGTACCCATTATGCTCCGTTCCTGTGCCAGTGAATATCACACAAAACGCTCCCCACTGCCCAATGTGAAAAGTGGAAAAGACAGGAGTCTCGACAAACAACAGCCCGCACCGATACACTGTGCATAATGCCGCCGCCAGAATGTCAACACACCAGTCCCCCACGAAACACCCAATTCATCTCTGATGGAATCGGCAGTCATTTTCCTATCTGGATGTTTCCTAGATGTTCACCTACACAGTCCACGAACATACAGTTCATCACCGACGGCAGTGGCAGTCAACCAGAAGCCCAGCAGCCACGCATTTCTGCATAAGGCAAAAACTGGTCACCTCTGGGACATAGCCACCTGTCATCGCTCCGAACATGCAGTCACATTCCAAAAATAAAAACTTGGGCAGATTCAAAAGCACTCCACACGAAACTCACAGCTCACAGTCGTGGTGTCGTGGTGAAGTATAAACAGCGGGAGAGTGCCCTTTTATGGGCTTCGTGTATCGAGATTTCCATTGACTCTGTTATTCTCTCTCTGTCCATCGTTTACGTTGTTGGCCTTTACTTCTGGTTCCATTTGGTCTATACATCATTGCTTGTTGTGGTATACTGTCAGATGGTAGCCTATGGTTATATGACTGAACCATTTAACTTGCTGTTTTATAATGAAATCTAGCGCTGCTATAACCCTCCTCACCTTAGTCATGATTTGATAATGTCTGATTTTCTCCCTTCTTGATACATTGCGTATTCTTCTCAAGAATCTCTTTTCCGTTGTTGTAATTTTTCTTTTCTCTTTTTTTTGGTCATTGTCCAGGTTGGCATTGGTAGCATAGAACTGGTGGTATTGTTGTGTTATACAGAGTGATTTTTTTTAAAGTATCAACTGACACGTGTTTGTTCTTTAATTCTGGTGCAATTTGTCCAATGAGTTGGTTTGCCTTGTTGCATACACGCCGAGTTGAGGTCTCGAAATCAGCTGCAGACGAATTGGAGGCAGACCGCCTCGGGTCGATTTCGATAATATAAGCGTTGTTGAGAAACCAATGGTAAACTACCGAACGTAAACATTGCTTAGTAAATCACAGTTAAAATAAAATGCTGAGGTTAATTTCAACGTACTTCAGTGGGCATGCAATTGTTTGTTGTATTATCGGGGTTAATCTCCCCACACAATGTCTAAAGTTGTCATTCCTGGCTAAGTATAGCCCGGGCGTGTCCTCGCGTTCACTTGCGACGGTTATAAATCATCAGCTTTTGGGGTTCAGCACGACAGAACGGATAACAGAGCTCGCTCTTAAACTTCTGGTGCGCTGATCCGATGTAGCGGGTTCAAACCCTACACCGGACAGTTGGACTAATATTCTGACCTCTCGTCCTTGACTTGTGGATGTAAATTGCAAGTACCTCTGAAGTCGGAGTCATCATCATCAAGTGCCGTGCCGACTGGCGTAGGCGTTCATGGCTCTCCATAGATCTCGGTCTTTGGTTTTCTGGATCAACTCTGCTGCTGATATTCCTCCATGCCACCGTCTCAATCCATCCAGCATCACTTCTCTTGGTCTACCTCTGCCTCTCTTCCCCTCGATCTTGCCAGTTGTTACGATGTTCTCCAATGCCTCTCTTCTCATCACATGACCGAGGAAAGCTGTTTGTCTCTGTCTTATTGTTGTATATAATGTTCTAGTTTCGTTAGCCTGTTTCAGGCAGTCGTCGTTAGTTACTCTGGCAGTCCAAGGAATTCGCAACATTCGTCTCAGGAACCACATCTCTGTTGCTTCTAATTTCTTCTTAATTTGTTCATTTACATTCCAAGATTCACTGCCATACAGCAAAACTGGTTCTACATAGCATTTCAGCACTCTCTTTCTTACATTCAGTGATAGTGACTTATTGCATAAGATACTCTTCATTTTCTGAAATGCGGCTTTTGCCTGCCCTATTCTGCTCCTAATCTCTGTTTTATATCTTCCATCTGATGTTATAAATGCCCCTAGGTATCTAAAATTATCCACTTGGTTAAGGATTTTCCCTTCTATTTCTATGTCACATTTTGGTGTCACCATTTTCTTTGATATTACCATTGTTACTGTTTTCTTGATATTCAAGGAGAGTCCTTTCCTTGCACTCTCTGTTACTACAACGTCTAATAATTGTTGTAGGTCTGTTGAATTATCCGCCACCAATACTGTGTCATCTGCATAGCGTATATTATTTATATTATAACCTCCAACTAGTATTCCTGGCATCTCTTTGATCTCTCTCATTATTACTTCGCTATACAGGGAGAAAAGATCTGGTGACAAGACACACCCTTGTCGTACTCCTAGCTTTATCTGTTCGTAACTACCCTCTTTATTTCCCATTTTAATTGCTGCTACTTGGTTCCAGTAAATATTCTTTATTATTCTTAAATCTTTTCCATCAGTGTTGATATCTTCCAACATTTTAATCAGTTTATCATGTTTTACTTTATCAAATGCCTTAGTATAATCTATGAAGCACAAATATATGTCTCTCTGTTTCTCTATTGACCTTTCTATTAGTGTCCGTAATGTATAAATTGCATTGTTTGTGCCCTTTCCTTCCACAAATCCATACTGTTCTTCACTAATTTCCATTTTTATTTTCTTTTTGGTTCTTCTCATTATGATTCTGAGTAGAAGCTTAGTGATATGGTTTATAAGGTTAATTGTACGAAAATCTTCACAATCAATTGCTCCTGGTCTTTTTGGTATAGCTATAAATACAGATTTCAGCATATCACTGGGTAAATATCCATGCTGTAAATATCATTCAACATTTTGGTTAATATATCTACTCCAAATTCTCCCAATACTTCTAATTCTTCTATTGTGATTTCATCTGGCCCAGTTGTTTTTCCTTTCTTCATACGTTTCATAGCGTCAGCGACTTCTTCTTTCAGAATAGGTGGACCTTCTAAGTTACTATCTTCTGTTAATTCTTCCCTTTCTCCTTCATATAATTCTCTTATATACTCATTCCACCTCTTCATTATAGCATCTTCCTCTAATATTATCTTTCCTGTTTTTGATTTCAAACACCCTGTATTTATTCTTATTTTTCTTCCTGTAAGCTCACTGATTTGTATGTGCATATTTTTTTTATCTTTAATGGAATTTAATTCAATTTTTTTGCATTGCTCGTTTAACCAACTTTCTTTAGCCTTCCCACATTTATCTTTTATTTCTTTATTTATCTTAGCGTATTCTTGTTTGTCATTTTTACTCTGTTTTCTTTTGTCCATCAGTATTAAGATATCTTCATTCATCCATTTTTTCTTAGCTATTTTGCCTCTCTCCGGTAATACTTCTTTGCTAGTTTGATGAATGGAGTCCCTTAACATTTCCCATTGTTCATCTATACTCTGTATTTTAGTTATTGCATTTTACCTATTTTTCACAGTCACTCTGTATTGTTCTTGCATTTCTTTATCTATTTTCAGAACCTCTTTATTAAGTCTCATGTTCTTAACCATTTTTTTCCCTCTCTTTAATCTTACTTTTATTTGTCCACATAGTGGTACATGATCACTATTACAGTCAGCCCCAGGCATTGTCTTTACATTAATTAAAGCATTTCTAAATCTTTTATTAATTAGTATGTAGTCAATTTGGTTGCGTATTTTCTTATCAGGGCTTATCCATGTGTACAGTCGTCTTTTATGGTGTTTAAACCATGTGTTTCCAATTATCATATCATTGATATTTGCCCATTCTATTAGCTTTTCCCCTCTTTCATTTC
This sequence comes from Cepaea nemoralis, assembly GCA_014155875.1. Lineage (NCBI taxonomy): Eukaryota > Metazoa > Mollusca > Gastropoda > Stylommatophora > Helicidae > Cepaea > Cepaea nemoralis. The sequence goes on from JACEFZ010011170.1 coordinate 22,572, forward strand.
TTGTACCTAAACCATAATTCCCCACTACATCCTCCATTTTTCCCTTTCCTACTTTTGCATTAAAATCACCAAGTATTATCTTTATTTCTTGTGATCCAATTTGAGCCATCGCCATTTCTATCTCGTCATAAAAGTGTTGTATTTCTTCATCACTACTGCTTGCTGTTGGTGCATATACTTGTATAATATTTATGTCTATTGGTTTGCCTTTGATTTTTACCATAATAACTCTTTCTGAAATACACCAGTATCCATTAATTGACTTGGCTGTTTTTTCGTCTAATATTATTCCTACACCTTTTTCATGTGTATCCCCTCCAGAATAAATTATTGTGTGATTGTCAGCTATAATTTTGCCCGATCACTTCCATCTCATCTCACTAACGCCTAGTATATTCATTTTCATGCTATCCATCTCTCTTAGAACATTGTTCAACTTTCCTAGCTCATTTAATGTCCTAACATTCCATGTTCCTACTCTATATTTATTTATTTTAGTTAAGTTTTTGCCATCAGTAGCTGGATGACGGTCTGGTGTCACCTGTGGCTCATGACTGTCCCTACCGGACGAGGATGCCCTAAGACAGCCATTAACGTCCTTCACTAACTTTGAAATATGTTTTGCCATGAAGTTTTGGGAAGATAATGTGGTGGTTTCCCCTTGCCTTCCACATTCACATGGTGGTCTTTTTACCTCTGCCTTTGACAGCCATTTCCGACTGTAAGGACAAGTGAGTGCCCTGCTCTGCTCAGCTGCAGAGTTGTCCACTTATTCCGGTGGATAAGTCGGAGTGGGTTCGCCTAATGACGAGGGACACTAGTAATATGGAAAGCTAATCCACACGCAAAGATCAGTCCAGTGCACTAGAAGTAGTAGCATGTGAATGAACTACGCCTGAGTTCAAAGCTAGCGTATGTACACAAACAAAATCACCATCTGAATGTGCCATGGATTACGTCACAAGCCATGAAGTTTCTCTTATCTGTCGTGTGTTTTTGGTAAGTTCCGTTATTGATTGTTTTCCGTGCCACCGTCTGACAATCCAGCATTTTCTCCATCTGGCGATCTCTGCCTCCAATATTTTCTACCCTCCCAGTTGTCACATTCTCCTCCATACCTTCTCATCTCTATAATGCAGAAATGATGATTACGTTGTCCCGATGACCTGGATAAGACGCACATTGAGACAACATGAAAATAGTATAACTAGAACATTGGGGCAACCTAAAAGTAATATAACAACATGAAAATAGTATAACTAGAACATTGGGACAACCTAAAATAATATAACATGAAAATAGTATAACTAGAACATTGAAACAACATGAAAATAGTATAACTAGAACATTGAGACAACATGAAAATAGTATAACTAGAACATTGGGACAACCTAAAAGTAATATAACAACATGAAAATAGTATAACTAGAACATTGGAAACATCCTGAAAAATAAGTATAACTAGAACATGAGACCACATGAAATATAATAACTAAACATTGAACAACATGAAATAGTATAACTAGAACATTGAGACAACATGAAAATAGTATAAACTAGAACATTGGGACGAACATGAAAATAGTATAACTAGAACTTGAGACAACATGAAAATAGTATGACTAAACATTGAGACAACATGAAAATAGTGCTAACTAGAACATTGATACAACTAAAATAGTATAACTAGAGACATTGAGACAACATGAAAATAGTATAAACTAGAACATTGGGACATCCTAAAATAATATAACAACATGAAAATAGTATAACTAGAACATTGGGACATCCTAAAATAATATAACAACATGAAAATAGTATAACTAGAACATTGGGACAACCTAAAAGTAATATAACAACATGAAAATAGTATAACTAGAACATTGAAACAACATGAAAATAGTATAACTAGAACATTGGGACAACCTAAAATAATATAACAACATGAAAATAGTATAACTAGAACATTGGGACAACCTAAAATAATATAACAACATGAAAATAGTATAACTAGAACATTGAAACAACATGAAAATAGTATAACTAGAACATTGGGACAACCTAAAATAATATAACAACATGAAAATAGTATAACTAGAACATTGGGACAACCTAAAATAATATAACAACATGAAAATAGTATAACTAGAACATTGAAACAACATGAAAATAGTATAACTAGAACATTGAGACAACATGAAAATAGTATAACTAGAACATTGAGACAACATGAAAATAGTATAACTAGAACATTGAGACAACATGAAAATAGTATAACTAGAACATTGAGACAACATGAAAATAGTATAACTAGAACATTGAGACAACATGAAAATAGTATAACTAGAACATTGAGACAACATGAAAATAGTATAACTAGAACATTGGGACAACATGAAAATAGTATAACTAGAACATTGAGACAACCTAAAAGTAATATAACAACATGAAAATAGTATAACTAGAACATTGGGACAACCTAAAATAATATAACAACATGAAAATAGTATAACTAGAACATTGAGACAACATGAAAATAGTATAACTAGAACATTGAGACAACATGAAAATAGTATAACTAGAACATTGAGACAACATGAAAATAGTATAACTAGAACATTGAGACAACATGAAAATAATATAACAACATGAAAATAGTATAACTAGAAAGTTCTTTGTCGGGAATCTACAGGGCAACAGAAATAGAGGAAACCCTAAAACACGCGGAGACATGTAGAAATGAATGAATAATACGGGGGTGGGGAGGGGGGCATGGACGGAGCTTCATGGGATTGATATTGGATAGCAGGGCTGGGAGTGAGCTGGTTGATGGGCTGTGTCCCTACGGGGAGGGGGGTGGTGAAGAAGAAGAAGAAGAAGAAGAAGAAGAAGGAGGAGGAGGAAGAAGAAGAAGAAGAAGGAGGATGAGGAGGAGGAAGAAGAAGAAGAAGAACAGCAACAGTAACAACAGCAGTAGTAGTACATATAGTAGAAGAAGTAGTAGAGACAGTGGATGTAGAAGAAGAAGACGAAGGAGGAGGAGGAGTTGGAGAATGCGGAGGTGGAAAAGGCCCTAATATGGTAATCAAATGTCTGTGGCAATTCTTCTCCTACTTCTCTGTTCTCGCCTTTGTAGTAGAGGCTTCAACCAACTCACCCCCCCCCTTCCCCCGCCTTTCCTATTTGGCTGCATCTCCCTCCATGTCCTTCCCAGTTTATTCGTCTCTCTCTCTCTCGTCCGTATGTTTTAAGTCTCCCTCTGTTTCTCTTGCTTCGTGAGTTCAAGAGGGACTTTCCAGATATGCTATTATAGTATTATCAGGTATTCTCAATGTGTCTCTAAAATGTGTTGGACTAAAATATTGACTTCTCGTTCTTGACTTTTGGACTTAGATTACAAGTACCTCAGAAGTCAGAGTGGGCTCACCTGATGGCGAGGGACACTGGTAATAGGGAAAGCTAATCCTCATGCAAACATCAGCCCAGTGCACTAGAAGTAGTAGCATGTGTATGGACTACGTTTGAGTTCAAATCGAGCGAGAGCAAGTAATTTCCAGAAATATCAATCGCTGGTGGACCCTGGACGTCACAAGAGAAATCAATTTATGTGTATTGATTTGCACACATAGAATGCACCAGTAAAACTAGTCCTATCGCAGACATCGCCTTTGTTGTGGTGCTCGGTAATCGGACTTTACATCAGCTAGGTCACGGAATTATGAGGAGAGTTTCTATCTTCCAATGACAAGAAAGAAAGAAAAATACATCCACGTGATTCCAAAGCAGTACGTGAACCGTACGAATATATATACCTAAGGATTGCACTTTAACTTTAACTCTTTCAATCCCCTCCAAAAAAAAAAAAAAAAAACGCGTGATGTGTCAGTGGATCTTTTACTTAAATCCCAACCAATGTACAATGTTTTCTCCCACTGTTCACAATTTCGAGAGAATACTTAAGACATCTGTGGAGTGGCTAGAACGCCGGATTCTCCTGTGGGAGTCTCGGGTTCGAATGCTCGGTAAGGTGTTGGTTGTTTTTCTTTTGGGGACAAAAAGAAAGTCCTAACCTGCACAGTTCGCGGCCACTGCACTAGCCAGGCGGTCTTAATTCCTCAGGCTCAAAGACCCCTCGCCATACACCGCAAGGTACTATACTGGCAGTAAATGACAGTTTTATGACTTAAGAAATCTGACTTCTCCGCTGGCTACTTCCACTGTGAGTTCAGACTCATTGATAATATTGCTTTCGTGATATTTCGTTTGTTCACAAGGCATTTGCTGCAAAGTGAACAAGGGTTGAAAGTGTTAATCACTACACTAGTATTTTTCTTAAATATGTTTTTTGCATATCCTATTTACCATGGCTGTCAACACCAGCATTTTACTGCTGTTGTTGATGTCTTGGCAAGTTTACGTTCAGTAGTTTGCCATTGCTTTCTGAACAAACAGCTCCCATACCAACACGTTAAGACCCAGCGCGACGCGGTCTGCTGCCAAATCGGTCGCAGCTGTGTTTCGAACGCTGGTAGCGGCTCACATATCCTGTGCACTAGTATTAAACAAACAAACAAACTACTACCACACCTTGAAGTGCACTGAATATATGGTAAAGCAGAAAGTATGTCGTACTGTAAAGTAGATAAGTCATATGGTAAAGTAGATAAGTCATACGATAAAGTAGATAAGTCATACGGTAACGTAGATAAGTCATATGGTAAAGTAGATAAGTCATATGGTAAAGTAGATAAGTCATATGGTAAAGTAGATAAGTCATATGGTAAAGTAGAAAGTATGTTATATGATAAAATAGATAAGTCATTTGGTAAAGTAGTATGTCGTACTGTAAAATAGATAAGTCATATGGTAAAGTAGTATGTCGTACTGTAAAGTAGATAAGTCATATGGTAAAGTATAAAGTGTGCCATATAGTAAAGTAGATAAGTCATATGGTAAAGTAGATAAGTCATATGGTAAAGTAGATAAGTCATATGGTAAAGTAGATAAGTCATATGGTAAAGTAGATAAGTCATATGGTAAAGTAGATAAGTCATATGGTAAAGTAGATAAGTCATATGGTAAAGTAGATAAGTCATATGGTAAAGTAGATAAGTCATATGGTAAAGTAGATAAGTCATATGGTAAAGTAGATAAGTCATATGGTAAAGTAGAAAGTATGTTACATGATAAAGTGGATAAGTCATATGGTAAAGTATAAAGTGTGCCATATGGTAAAGTAGATAAGCCATATGGTAAAGTAGATAAGTCATATGGTAAAGTAGATAAGTCATATGGTAAAGTAGATAAGTCATATGGTAAAGTAGATAAGTCATATGGTAAAGTAGATAAGTCATATGGTAAAGTATAAAGTGTGCCATATGGTAAAGTAGATAAGCCATATGGTAAAGTAGATAAGTCGTATGGTAAAGTAGATAAGTCATATGGTAAAGTAGATAAGTCAAATGGTAAAGTAGAAAGTATGTTACATGATAAAGTGGATAAGTCATATGGTAAAGTATAAAGTGTGCCATATGGTAAAGTAGATAAGTCATATGGTAAAGTAGATAAGTCATATGGTAAAGTATAAAGTGTGCCATATTGTAAAGTAGATAAGCCATATGGTAAAGTAGATAAGTCATATGGTAAAGTAGATAAGTCATATGGTAAAGTAGATAAGTCATATGGTAAAGTAGATAAGTCATATGGTAAAGTAGATAAGTCATATGGTAAAGTATAAAGTGTGCCATATGGTAAAGTAGATAAGCCATATGGTAAAGTAGATAAGTCATATGGTAAAGTAGATAAGTCAAATGGTAAAGTAGAAAGTATGTTACATGATAAAGTGGATAAGTCATATGGTAAAGTATAAAGTGTGCCATATGGTAAAGTAGATAAGTCATATGGTAAAGTATAAAGTGTGCCATATGGTAAAGTAGATAAGCCATATGGTAAAGTAGATAAGTCATATGGTAAAGTAGATAAGTCATATGGTAAAGTAGATAAGTCATATGGTAAAGTATAAAGTGTGCCATATGGTAAAGTAGATAAGCCATATGGTAAAGTAGATAAGTCATATGGTAAAGTAGATAAGTCATATGGTAAAGTAGAAAGTGTGCCATATGGTAAAGTAGATAAGTCATATGGTAAAGTATAAAGTGTGCCATATGGTAAAGTAGATAAGCCATATGGTAAAGTAGATAAGTCATATGGTAAAGTATAAAGTGTGCCATATGGTAAAGTAGATAAGCCATATGGTAAAGTAGATAAGTCATATGGTAAAGTAGATAAGTCATATGGTAAAGTAGATAAGTCATATGGTAAAGTAGATAAGCCAAATGGTAAAGTAGAAAGTATGCCATATAGTAGAGTAGAAAGTAGGTAATGGGGTAAAGTAGACAGTGTGTCATTCGCAATATTATGTAAAAACCATTACCTCCTATGGGCAACAATCCCTTTCAAATTAACTTCCGAAATGTGAATGATTTGGTCACACAGATATTAATCTGAGGTGGGCCCTAATTATAACTTCTCTTCTGAGGTTGAAAGGGAAGGCGGTGGTTCGAAGGGGGGATGGGGGGTGATGGAGAAATTACTGTACGTCATTTCCACGCCTTTAGGCGTTTTGGGCACATGGTGCTAGCCCCACTAATTTCTCGCCCTTACCTGAGAAGGAAAGGTTTCCGATCCCACTACCCAAGATATCAGCGGGACGTGTGATATCTTTAACATTAGTGGTTCTTGGGTGTGACAGCATTCCAGACACTCGTTCTTAAGTTTTCTTCACCTTGTAACTAACATTTCCGGAGAGTTCAAAGGGATATAACCACATTATTATCTTGCAAAGAGTTGTCTGTCCTGAATAAAGTAAGCACAGGAAATGATAAGGAAACTGGGTTCTAATTACTAATCTTCTGCTGTATCATAGATTTACAGAAAATTATATTACAATGTGGTTTGATACACAGAATAATGCAATTACAATTTATTGGCTCACACAACAATATTGCCACAATGGACTGACTTATTCAATAAATTAAACATTTTGGTTGGCCATGCAATAATTTAAACATTTTGTTTCGCCCATGCAATAATTTAAACATTTTGTTTCGTCCATGCAATAATTTAAACATTTTGTTTCATCCATGCAATAATTTAAACATTTTGGTTGGTCCATGCAATAATTTAAACATTTTGTTTCGTCCATGCAATAATTTAAACGTTTTGTTTCGTCCATACAATAATTTAAACGTTTTGGTTGGTCCATGCAATAATTTAAACATTTTGTTTCGTCTATGCAATAATTTATACATTTTGGCTGATGTATGCAATAATTTAAGCATTTTGGCTGGCCCATACAATAATTTATACATTTCAGCTGCACCATGCAATAATTTGTTCCTCTTCTTCTGCGTTCATCCGGAGTTTTCAGACGTGATTGCATTGTGCCTGTTTACAGCAGAGCTGCAAATACCTGCGCCTTTAGGCAGACACATCTGACTTCTGCTGGGATTTGTTGACCGGATTAACCTTCCTGGATGCAATAATTTAAACATTTTGGCTGGGCCATGCAATAATTGAAACATGTTGACTGATCCATGCAATGATTTAAACATTTTGGCTGGTCCATGCAATAATTTAAACATTTTGGCTGGGCCATGCAAAAATTTAAACATTTTGAGTAATGTGTGCAATGATTTAAACATTTTGGCTGGTCCATGCAATAATTTAAACATTTTGGCTGGGCCATGCAAAAATTTAAACATTTTGAGTAATGTGTGCAATGATTTAAACATTTTGGCTGGTCATTGCAATAATTTAAACATTTTGGTTGGTCCATGCAATAATTTAAACATTTTGGTTGGTCCATACAATAATGTATACATTTTGGCTGGTGTATGCAATAATTTAAACATTTTGGCTGGCCCATACAATAATTTATACATTTCAGCTGCACCATGCAATAATTTGTTCCTCTTCTTCTGCGTTCATCCGGAGTTTTCAGACGTGATTGCATTGTGCCTGTTTACAGCAGAGCTGCAAATACCTGCGCCTTTAGGCAGACACATCTGACTTCTGCTGAGATTTGTTGACCGGATTAACCTTCCTGGATGCAATAATTTAAACATTTTGGCTGGGCCATGCAATAATTGAAACATGTTGACTGATCCATGCAATGATTTAAACATTTTGGCTGGTCCATGCAATAATTTAAACATTTTGGCTGGGCCATGCAAAAATTTAAACATTTTGAGTAATGTGTGCAATGATTTAAACATTTTGGCTGGTCCATCCAATAATTTAAACATTTTGGCTGGGCCATGCAAAAATTTAAACATTTTGAGTAATGTGTGCAATGATTTAAACATTTTGGCTGGTCATTGCAATAATTTAAACATTTTGGTTGGTCCATGCAATAATTTAAACATTTTGGTTGGTCCATGCAATAATTTAAACATTTTGGTTGCTCCATGCAATAATTTAAACATTTTGTTTTGTCTATGCAGTAATTTAAACATTTTGTTTCGCCCATGCAATAATTTAACCATTTTGGTTGATCCATGCAATAATTTAAACATTTTGGCTGGTCCATGCAATAATTTATACATTTTGGCTGGTGTATGCAATAATTTAAACATTTTGGCTGGTCCATACAATAATTTATACATTTTGGCTGGTGTATGCAATAATTTAAACATTTTGGCTGGCCCATACAATAATTTATGCATTTCAGCTGCACCATGCAATAATTTGTTCTTCTTCTTCTGCGTTCATCCGGAGTCTTTTTTCAGAAGAGATTGCGTTGTGTCTGTTTACAGCAGAGCTGCGATATCTGCGCCTTCAGGCAGACACATCTGGCATTTGTTGACCGGATTAACCTTCCCGGATGCAATAATTTAAACATTTTGGCTGGTCCATGCAATAATTTAATAAACATTTTGGCTGGGCCATGCAAACATTTAAACATTTTTAGTAATGTATGCAATGATTTAAACATTTTGGATGGTCCATGCAATAATTTAAACATTTTGGCTGGTCCAAGCAGTAATTTAAACATTTTGACTGGATGATGCAATAAATTAAATATTTTGACTGATGCATGCATAATTTAAACATTTTGGCTGACTGATGAATTAATATAAAAACTCAACACACATTACAAGAAATCATGCAGAATATGTTTGGCTGCCTCAGTTTTAAAAATTAGTTCCATGTATTTTACTGGATGCCACTATGATCCCCAGCACTGATTGGTTGTTTTAAAAATTAGCTCCATGTATTTTATTGGATGCCACTATAATCCCCCACATTGATTGGTTGTTTTAAAAATTAGCTCCATGTATTTTACTGGATGTCACTACGATCCCTTGCGTTGATTGGTTGTTTGTGATTTTTTTTGTGGCCAGTTCTGTGGCGAAAGGATTATAGACGCAATTCGTAATCCTGTATACTGCGTTCGAAACACAGCCATGGGCGATTTATGAGCATACTGCCTTGTGTTGGTTTTCATATAATGGTATGAGTGCCGGCCATTCAGAAAGGAAAGGCAAACTACTGAATGTAACCTTGCCAAGAAATAACAAACAGCTAAAAAACGCTGGGGATATGCGGCGACGTCCTGTAAAGGATATGCAACTAACTTTTAACTTGTGATGTTTAGGCAATGTGACACAATCAATAGCTTGCCATTACTTTCTCAATGGTGAACACAAATACCACTGTGAAAATCAACACGAAACGATATAGGTCAATATGGCCGAATGGATAAGAATGAGTGTTCTTAAACATCCAGTGTGCTGATGCCGAGGTAAGGGGTTCAACTCCTACACTGGACAGTTGGACTAAAATGTTGACCTGTCATCCTTGACTTTGGGATGTAAATTACAAGTACCTCTGAAGTCAGAGTGGGTTCGTCTGATGGTGAGAGATACTGTTAATAGGGAAAGCTAATCCACACGCAAAATTCAATCCAGCATCACTAGAAGAAGTGTGTACGGACTACACTTAGGTTCAAAGCGAGCGAGCACCCAAAAAAAAACAATGCAAAGCGATCGGTTCCGAAATCACCTGCAACGGACTTCAAACCCGATATATCAGGATTATGAAACTGCGTTCACTAGACCCAAGCCATAGATCTCAATGTTCTGTTGGAGGTCAGCAATGGTGGCTGAATGGATAAGTATGCTCATTCTTAAACATCTGGTGTGCTGATATCGAGGTTAGGGGTTCAACCCCTACAATGATCAGTCAGACTAAAATGTTGACTTCTCGTCCTTGACTTTGGGACGTAAATTACAAGTACCTCAGAAGTCGGAGTGGGTTCGTCTGATGACAGGGAGGAAAAGCTAATTCACACGCAAACATCTGTCCAGTGCACTAAAAAAAGAAGTAGCATGTGTATGGACTACACTTGAGTTCAAAACGAGAGCCAATAAAACAAAAAGAAGAAAACTCTTCTGTCTGTCCATACGTGCACAAGGACCATATGCTGAATTATGTCCTGGCTACATCCTAAAATACCTCACTGTAGATGTGAAATTCCAGTACCAGTCATTCACACCCCACTGGCTTTTTGAGTTTGTGGAGGGGATCGGAAGCTCTGTAACATAGACCACCTCTCTAATTGTTGACTCATGTTATCTACGCATTCTCATTTCCTATTTCTGTCTTATATTAATTTATTTGCTTGTTAATTTATTTATTCAAACATCATGTCTCTTTATTGTGTATCCATTCTTTTACTTCTCCTGAATTCACTTAGATCTTTATTATTCTTTTTAGTTCTTTATGAATTCTTTTAATTATTAACCACTTCACTTAGCTATTCATACATTCTCTTATCATTGCATCACTTTTCTTAGTGCTTTATAAATTATTATCTTAGCTCTCATATATGTTCTAAGCTCTTTATCGATTCTCTTAGCTATTTACCCTTTCTCTCAGCCATGCACCAGTTTTCTTAGAACTTTATCAATTCTCTTGGCTGTATATCCTTTCTCTCAGCCTTGTACCAGTTGTTTCAGCTCTTTATCAATTCTCTTAGCTCTTTGTCCTTTCTCTCAGCCTTGCACCAGTTTTCTTAGCTCTTTATAAATTCTCTTAGTTGTTTATCCTTTCTCTCCGCCGTGCACCAATTTTCTTAGCTCTTTATCAATTCTCTTAGTAGTTTATCCTTTCTCTCAGCCTTGCACCAGTCTTCTTAGCTCTTTATCAAATCTCTTAGGTCTCATCAATTCTCAGCTGTTCATCAATTTTCTCTGTGCTTAACACATTTTCTTAACCCTTTATCATTTCATTTGGTATGTCATAAATTTTCCTTCATAAATTCATGCTGCTTTCCTTCAACTATCTTATCCTTAATTTTCTTCATCATTATCAGTTCTCTTATTGTTTACCAGATTCTCTTAGCTGTTTATCAATTCTTTAACCTGCCCATCAATTCTTTAAGCTGTTCAGGGCATATGGTTATAACATATTTGAGAGTGGTTGACTTAGGCAATGACATCAGATCTGCTGTTCTTCTGCCTCCAGTGGGCTGCTCTTCGGATCTCTGCGGGGCAACAGCTGAGATGAATACCAGGCGGTCCATAAAAACAACCTGAAAGAGTAAACAAAGACGTCAAAGTTAAAAATTATGGGATGCTGTTTTATGAGAAAAGGATAACTGAAGAATTAAATGTTATTTATGACAAGTTAGAAAATATCTGAACAGAATCTCAACAAATTCTAAAAATATGGCAGGAATACTACAGTAGAATGAATGATATGAATGACTGAGGATATGAATGAGATACATGAACCAATGACAGCAGAGACAGAACCTGAACCCTCATTAGATGAAATTGCATGGGCAATAAAGAACCTGAAGAATGATAAATCACCCGGATGTGATGAGATACCAGCTGCACTAATTAAAGCAGAGGAGAAAAAAGCATAGAAATATATCACACATTATGAAAAAAGATATGGAAACATTGTATATGACCAAAAGATTGGAAGAGAACTATCTTCATTCCAATATCAAAAAAGGGCAACTTAAAATTATGCACCAACTGTAGAACTGTTGCCCTGATCAGTCATGCAAGTAAAATTCTACTAAAAATCATAATGGGAATACTTCGTAAGAAAATGGAAGAAAAGATTAACATGGTTCAAGCTGGATTTAGATCAGGAAGAGGAACTGAAGAATCGGTGATTTAATTTAGCCGGATGAATTTATATATATAAGGGTTTTAAACAGTTTTTATAAATGACCCATTTTCTCACTTTGAGGCATGTTGGGCATATGGTGCCAGATCCATTATTTTATATCCTTATTCAATATCACACCAACCATCTTTACTTTCCAGAACATTTCCTGGAAATTATTTTAAACTGGGATTTCTAAAACTCCTTGTCTCGAGGGGGAATTGAACACATGAACACTGGGCCGGCATGCCAACAAGCATGCTAGCCACTGTGGTACCGCAGCTCCATATATAAAGGTTAAAATGTTAGTTGCATATCCTTTACAGGACGTCGCAGTTAACCCCAAAATTTTTTTGCTTACACATGGTCTCTACAATCCAGGCCAGGCTTTGTACCATGGCAAAGTTATTATGCCTTTTTAACCACTGTAACTATCATCTGTCAAGGTGCCAGTATTCTTGAAGAACAGCTGATGATACATGGTGTGTTTCATAGGTGAGAGTTTTTAAAAAGTCGAGAGGATTGACTTCATTGCCCCGGGTTTTATCCCATATGGCTCAGTCTCTTTCTGCAGGGTGGCCTGCCAAAAGCATCGCACAAAGCAGAACTCTGCAGCTCCAGCAATGACCCTCAGGAGTCTCTTAGAAAAATGCACTCGTGAACCGCAGGATGTAGCCCGGAATTGAACCCACAACCTTAGGAGCACGAGGCAGACAGCTTGACCACTTCATCATGGAGACTCCCTTTGGGTGGGAGTTAATGCTCCTGAAAACAGCACAACTACAGCTCAGCCAAGTGTTGACTTCACTCACACTCTATAAGGCTACCAATGAATATGAATAAATTAAGAAGAAATTAGTAGTAACAGAGTTGTGGTTCCTGAGACGAATGTTATGAATTCCTTGGACTGCTAGAGTAACTAACAACGACTGCCTGAAACAGTCTAATGAAACTAGAACAATAGATACAACAATAAGAAAGAGACAAACATCTTTCTTTGGTCATGTGATAAGAAGAGAGACATTGGAGAACATCGTGACAACTGAAAAGATCATGGGGAAGAGAGGCAGGGGCAGACAGAGAGAAATGATGCTGGATGGATTGAGATGGTGGCATGGAGGAATATCATCAGCAGAGTTGATCCAGAACACCAAAGACCGAGATCTGTGGAGAGCCATGAACGCCTACGCTAGCTGGCAGGGCACTTGATGATGATTTGTTTCCCATTGTTATATACATGGCTAACTAAATAGGTGCATGTTGGGTGAGGTTTCACCGAGGTAGACTGGGTTATCATTTTGTTTCACTGAGGTAGACTGGGTTATCAGGTTGCTTAGGGAGTCGCTGTGGTGAAGTTATTATGCTGCCTGCCTTGTTGGTTGGTAATTCAATTCCTGGCAATGTCTTTCAGTTCACATGCAATTTTCTTAAAGACTCCTGGGGTCCGTCGCTGGAGCTACACAGTTCATGTTCTTGCAACGCTTTCAACAGGTCGCCTTGCAGTAAGAAACCGAGCCAAGTGGGATAAAAATCAGTGCAATGAAGCTGACCCTGCTACCTTTAAAAGCCTTTCTTGTTTGATAATTTTGCTTAGTTTATTCTCATTATATTTATCTGCCCCCTATGATTATTTCTGGATTGATAATAACAAGCAAGACAAAACACTAGAACTAAATATAAAAAAGCACATCCGAGAATTTGGAGTGGGTTTGCCTGAAGGCGAGGAACACTAGTAATAGGGAAAGCTAATCCACACGCAAAAATCAGCCCAGTGCACTAGAAAGAGCAGCCCATATATGGACTACGCCTGAGTTCAAAGCAAGCAAATGCTCACAAAATTAATAAATAATAAAAAAGCAACATGACTTACCATATCTCCCTCATATTTCAGTATCCCTTCTGACAACTCTCTTATCCCAGAGACCACCTCCATTTCACTCAAGATCTCAGTTTGTGTGGGAAACTTGTCCTTCAGCATGGCCAGCCATTTTTTCTTGGGCATGCAGACGGGCAGGCACTCAACCTTCCAGGTCACATCAAGGTTACAAAGTTGAAGGTCTTTGATTATTTCTGCATAATGTATGTCATTGTCTGCTAGCCTGTGAAGAATGTGGTAGAGTTTTACACGGCTTCTGATGACTGGCACTGAAAGTGTGTGTGCGTGGGTATGTATACTTGTATCTGACTCTCAAAGACAGTCACAGATAATGTGTGTGTGTTTATGTTTAGCGGGCGTTTTGAAAAAGTTGATAGGAACCTGCGAAGATAATGTCATGATTACGGATGGATGAGGGTTTGACACTTGGGCTTGTCATCTGCTAAATGAGGAGATGATTGGCCTTTTATTTCCTGGTATACATAGACCTACAAAATGTGACAGCACTGTCACATCACAGACACATCATTGTCATATCACTGTCACATCACTGACATCACAGACACATCACAGACACATCACATACACATCACTGTCACATCACAGTCACATCACATACACATCACATCACTGTCACATCACAGACACATCACTATCACATCACAGTCACAACACAGACACATCACTGTCACATCACAGACACATCGCAGATAACTGCTTCAGGACAAATTTAACTTTAATTTAATGTTTATATTTATGTAATACATCCATGAAACTGACAATTATTACTTTTACTTCTTGTCAGCTGACCCATAAAGCTCGTGGCAATCAGTCTGGCTTTCTGGGCGTGAGGATTCAGTTTGATGTGTGTGGATCTTGAAAAAATAATACAACTCCAGGACTTCAGCTAAGCGACTGTTAAATATAGTTCTTTAAGTGTCTTGTACTCAAACCATTTTTATAAAAACCAAAACAAGGTGGCCTGCTGCCAAATAGTCCGCTGTCGTGTTTTGAACGCAGTATGCAGGATTACAAACTGCATCTGTAACCTCTTCGCCACAGAGTAGATATTACAATGAAACCAAGTTAAAAGTGCATATGTTTGTTCTAGAGCAGTGGTTCTCAACCAGTGGGGAATATCCCACACCCCAACCTCGGGGAAATTTTTGGGTTTCAAGGGAGGGGGGAGAGAATTAAGATTATTTTAAGATCGCGTTAATACAAGAACCGATTACTTGATATTGTTTTCCGATCCATACTTTACGGTTCTCTACTTCTCGCTTTTCTGAAATTTGTTTTATAATGTAAATAGACCTGCAAATCACGTTTCATGTAGAAGTCTAGACTTGTTCTAGTATGTGTTATTAAATTTAGCTTCCATTTTTACGTATACTGTGTAGGGGGAGGGGGTGGGTTATAGGGAGGAAATATGAGAGGGGGGGATGACATTCTGAACATATGGTGAAGGGGTGCATGGGCCAAAAACGGTTGAAAACCACTGTTCTAGACTGTCATTGATGGCACATGTGTACGCGTGTATGTCTTAAAGTGCGCAAGTGTGTGTATTTGTATAAGGCAAAATAACAAATAAGATTCTCAACTTAATTACCACTAATGTACTTTTCACAGAATAATGGTTTTTAGTTGATGTATGGAGCTTTGGCGAATCAGCCATGTACATAAGTGGTATGGGCAGATCAGAACAAATCATTACTCTTCACCTCAGAACAGGACATAATAGATGACGCAACCACATGTATACAAGATTCAAGATTGACAAATCTGCCATATGCACATGTGGTTTCGCACTGCAGAAAGCAGATAACATACTCCAGACTGTCCAAAATACGACATATCTACGCAAACCTTCTGGCCTAGAGAAACAACAGTGGTGAGGAGAATCGGCTAACATAGAAGTAAAATATGGTTACATATACATCACCCACATTGTGCCGTTTGGTCTAAAAAAATATGGGTCTGGCCCCATAAGCACAATGCACCTTAGGCATGTAAAACCTTCCTTCTTTACTTCCTTTACGGTAAAATACACACACAGATTAAACATAAAAATAAGAAAAAGAGAGTAAACAAATATGATCAGGCTGTACCGTTGAAGAGCATCGCTGAAGTAGGGCAATGTGTTAAGATCTCCATTTCGGTGAATTATCAGCAGTCTGCCTCCAGAAGCCAAGCTGGCAATCATGTTTCTGTAAGCAGTTCTTGGCTGTTCAAAATATCTGACACAGTTATTTACCAGAATTTTGTTATATCTGACATTGCTGGGCAAACTGTCTTCAGCTAAATTTCTGTGGAGTAACAAACGAATATTGTGAGCAGACCATTAGTTTTCAAATAAGCATGCACGTGTGCACATACACACACACACCTATACACACATACACACACACACCTACACACACACACATGTGGTGGCAGTGTTTGGCCATCAAGTATAATGATGACCATTCATTTCATCCAGTGAGGCTTCAAAGTTTTGAGCCATGAGTTCTAAGATGGCCTGCAAGGCCTATTTTAACTAGAAATGTTCTTTGACAACATGGGCAAAGAATGCTTGACATTTCAGGAGGAGGATCTCCTGCTGTTGTTTTTTGTCAAGTCTTTTTTTTTCCACAGCTTTTGCAGTCTTGTTTACTTCGCAAGTGACTATACCCTTGTGTAATGATGTACGCCATGAATTTCAGTCTATTGCAGCAGTCTCGCATGTGTCATGATAAATTCCAAAAGCTTAGAGCGATACCTTCAGAGTGTAATTAAAGTGTTTCCTCTAGTCGTCTTGGGAACGTTTACCACATCGAAACCGAAATTCACTGTAAAAATTTTTTGTTTGGGGAGCCTGTGATCTGGCATGCAAGTCAGGTGACCAACCCAGCTAATATGATTCTTCATTTCACACTATACAAGCGCATACATACACACAAACAGAGATACACAGAGAGAGTCATACCTTAAAATCTAGTATACTACGAGCCACTTGAATCGGTGTAGTATATATATTTTAACTCTTAAGGGAGAGTAGGCCAGTATGTGGGACAGACATTTACAAGCATACTTCTTCTTCTTCTTTTCGTTCATCCGGAGTGTTTTTTTTTTTTCAGATGTGATGGCGGTGTGTCTGTTATGCGCCCTTGGGCCGAAACCCGTAGGCCAACACATCGACTTTAGCGTGCTTTTTTGACCAGGTAGCATTCCTGGGAGACTCTCACTTTTGCGGTGCCATCTGCTACACCGCTGGCCAAGTAGGAACGGTCGAAGACAACGGACATCCCTCAAAGGAAGGCAGGGACAGTCCATAGCATTTTCCGCCATCCAAGGTTGCTTCCATGGTTGCAGGGCCGACACATAGCGCTCTGATGCTGGGCTTACCGAGGGAATCGTCACGTCCTGCTCATGGCTGCTTTGATTCCTCACTTCAATATATTGGGCATTTCGTTCGCCCCGGGCCGTTCCTGCACAAACCAGACAAGTCTGCAGATGGTATCCACTCAGTGAGTTTTCGGACATGTGCTTGTCCTTGCGCCCTTCAGAGCTGTTCCAGGCACGGCGGACATTCGGAAAACTACCTAGTCAGAACTGTTCCGAGCAAGAGCGGCATTCGGAAACTAGGTAGTCAGAGTTGTTCCTAGCACGAGAGACATTCGGACGAGACATTTCACTCGGACGTAAATGCATAGTGCCAGTTTTTATTTTGCCACCCGTAGGCCAGCACTTCCGGCTTCGGCGGGCATTTTTTAATGAGGTTAGCCTTCCTCGGGTTTCAAGGCACGTTAGACTTATTGTTGTGATGCCGCCCACATCTCAGCTGGTCAGGATAGAACGGTCAACGACATCATGGTCAACCCTCAAGAGAAGGCAGGGGCAGATCATGAGCATTCTCTCGCTATCCAAGGAGGCTTCCATACTTGCAGAGCCGGCACATATTGCTCTGAGACTGGGCTCACCCGAGGAGTTGCCACGTCCTGCTCATGGCTGATTTAGTTCCTCACTTCCATGTGTTGGGCATCTCAATTGCCATTGGCCGGTCAAGCACACACCAGGATCGGTCAGACTGTGGGCGTCATCCACTCGGTAAGCTTTGCTTTTGACTTCGGACCATGCAATGGGTTTGCTAGCCGTGCGTTCCATTTCGTGTTATTGAGACGTTTTTTCCACTTTTGTCTACACTCTCTATGAGTTAGATACAGACAGTTTTCGTAACCATTCCATTCGACTGGGGCCCTTCCTCTTTTTTGTACTCGCTCAAGAGGTAGGCTACATGTGCTGCCGGCTCAGCACCTTACCTCCGTGCAGCAGTGAACGAGAAACGGCCAGGCCCTCTCTTCCGGGAATCCCTCATATCCCCCAGCTGAGAGCCTTCGAACAAGTATCAGAACTGGGCATGTAGCTTGCACAGTATCTCACCTCTATTTTTCGGAGGGTGGGTATGGGCCCAGCTCTCGGATCCGAGGGTTTGTGGCTTAGAGGCGTTCAGCCTCAACCCTCGACAGAGAGCCTTAGATTATTGTCCGGACCAATTCTTTTGCCTTCGTGCGCCTGATTTAAATTTTTGACTGCTATCCTCAGTCTAACCTGCAGAGCAGCAGGTTGTGTCTCTCTTGGTCTGGTCCCTATCCCATAAGCTGTCCGATATGTAGTTTTTCATCCATCGGCAAGCAAATGGGGTCGATGGGACACGCAAGCTCCCCCACCACGTCAAGGTGGAGACACATCGGGGGAGATTTACAAGCATACAATAAGAAGGGATAATGTGTTGGTTCATTTGTTGGTTGGTTCACTGGATGGTTAGTCAGTCAGTGGCTTGGTTGGTTAGATGGCGGGTTAGTTGGTTGCATGGTTAGTTGGTTGGTTCACAGGTCTGTCAGTTGGTTGTTTGGTTGGTTATTTGGTTGGTGGGTCAGTTGGTTTGCCAGTTGGTTGGTTGGTTGGTTGGTTGGTCAGTCAGTTGGCCAGTCAGTTAGTCAATTAGTTGGCTAGTTAGCTGATTGGTTGAAGCCGATTGGTTGTTAGTGGATCTGTCAGTTGGCTAGATAGTCACTTGGTCGGCTGATTAGTTAGTTAGTCACTTCATTGGTCAGTCAATAGATTGGTTAATTAGTAGGTTGATTAGTCAGATGGTCGATAGATTAGTTAGCTGGTAATTTGTTTGGTCAGTCAATTGGTTGGTTGGTTAGTTGGTCGGTAGATTAGTTAGCTGGCCATTTGTTTGGTCACGCGGTCGCCCGTGTGTTGCCGGGGCCCTTACTGGGGAGCAAAGAATAGTAACACTGATGCCTACCATGTACGTCGTAAGAGGCGACTAAGGAGGCTATGGTTCCGTCGCCCTGCTACTTAGTGAGTGCATGGCGCGACACTGTGAGCTGTGAACTTCATGCGGAATGCTTTTACATCTGTACACAGTTTGTAGCGTGAACTGAATGTTCAGAACGATGGCGGCCGACTGTTGCTGGATTGACTGGTTTGCGTTTTCGGTTCACGAGTGCATTTTTCAAGAGACTCCTGAGAGTCATCGCTGGAGCTATGGAGTTCGTGCTTTGTGCGGGGCTTTCGGCGGGGTGCCCTGCGGAAAGAGGCCAAGCCATATGGGATAAAACCCGGGTCAATGAAGTCTTTCTGGTGACTGCCGTTTCCATCGACAATGAACTGTATTTCTCGTGGAAGACTTTTGTGTTGGCATTCTAACGGCGGCATTATGCAGTGTACCTTTGCGGGCTGTTGGCTCGCCAATACTCCTGTCTATTCCATTGTTCACATAGGGCAGTGAGGGGCATTTTGTGTGATATTCACTGGCACAAGAACGGAGCATAATGGGGACGACCCGTTGCCGTAAAGTTGGAACCGTGACTAACTAACTAACTTGTTTGGTAAGTCAATGGGTCGGTTGATTAGCTAGCTGATCATTGGTTTGGTCAGTCAATTGGTTGGTAGGTTAGTTGGTCAGTTGATTAGTTGGTCATTTATTTGGTCAGTCAATTAGTTGGTTAGTTAGTTGTATTTCATTGTCAGTAGTAACGCAATGTCCAGAGGGACAAAATAAGATGAAGAGACAACAAATACCATGTGTTTTAGGAACACGCCAGAGATTATTCCAAAACTCTTTTCAAATGCTCAGGAAATAGAAGAAGAAAAATAACAATTTCTATACATGATGAAACACATGAACACGTGATGTTTCCATTTTACCACAGAGATGTACCTGAAATACTCTTCGGCACCGACGTGAGAAACCCTGATTGGTAAGGTTTTGTGTCCATCAATGGTTTCAACATAGTGGAAATGTCCCGGTACCACTGTCTGAACTGGGTGAGTAAGACAGAAATGATCTTCCAAGTCCCTGGATATGCTGCCTTTCACATCACCCACGTAAAGCTGTGAATTAAAAATAAACATTATATATCACATAACTACTGGTTATTTCATTCAGTAAATTACTGCGCAAATTGGTCTGATCTGTCACGTTTGCTACCACCTGTTGTCCCTCATATTACTGCTCTAAATCCTTCTGCTTCTTTCCTCTCCTACTTATCATCCTCTCCTTCTCCTACTGCTTATTATTATTATTACTATTATTATTCATCCGTTTCACTTGATGAAAATAAAATTTGCTGCTCGCCTGTCAATACACAAGATACAAACCATGTCTTTCTCTAAATAAAAAGGAAGTCATTTGGCAGCTACTACCATTCCAGGCCATGACTTAATGAAGTAGGATAGTCAGGTCCCTTTCTTGACCCCTATTCATAGTTGGCTAGGGGGGATACGAGTAGGCCTAGGGGTCTTGAGGTATGGTGTTCACCTCGAGTGCTGGAGATCCCGGATTCAAGCCCTGGTGAGGGCCAGGATTTTTTCACGTGGACTTCTAGCAACAAAATTTCCCCTGGTCTCTGGGTAGTGAGATCGGACGCCCGTGTGTATTGTTGCGCACGTAAAAAATCCGTCAGTTGGGAAAATTTAAAAATCTACCCAAAGTATTTCAGGATCCTTGCCGGTGCTATGGATTTAGTGTACTGAGCTGAGATTTTCCAGACTCAGGCTTGAGTTAGGAGTAGAACGAAGCACTTATGGGTTACACTTGTGTGCTGTGATGTTGATCCGTCGACTAAACTAAACTAAACTAAACTAAACCATAGTTGACTATCTTTATCAAAACTCCAACACAGGAGAGCATGGTGTGAAAAACTCTCCATCATGATGGAAATATGTTTAGTAATGTGACAAAAGATCGTAGTCTGCACTGAGATAGTGTTCAAATAGGTTGCGATTGTATGTATAGGTGTTGGTGCCATTTTTGATTTCTTGATGAAGATTGTTCCACAGCCAAGCTACAGAGTACAGCAAGCTTAGTTTGTATAAGTCTATCCTTGAGTTGGAAATGAAGAACATTTTATGCAATAAGTCCTTGTCATTGGAAGTAAGAAGAATAATTCTTGAATTTTTCATAGAACCAGTTTTAACAAATGGCTGTGAATCCTGGACAATTAGTAAATAGGCCAAAAAATCCCTAGAATCCTTGGAGATCCGGTTTTATAGAAGAATGTTGAAAATTCATTGGACAGCCAAAATGAGCAACCTGGATATTTTGAGGGAGACTAAGTAGCAAAGACAGCTTATCATAAACATCAGAAAGAAGCAATCATTTTTTGGCCACATTATGAGAAGACAAAATCTGGAACACGTGACAACTGAAAAGATTTGTGGAAAAAGAGAATGAGGATGACAGCGAGAGAAAATTCTTGACATTCTTAGTCATGACACAGATGAGAATCAACACATGAATTGATCCATGCCGTCAGAGATCACAATTTGTGGAAAAGCATATTCACCCACCTCAGCAGGCAAGGCACTTGATGATGATAGGCTTGGGGATATATAGTATGTTTAGACTTTTGCTGTGTCTTGCATTATACTTGTAACAAAGCCAAATGTAAAAAAAAATTTAAGCACTCCGAAATCTGATTTTGTGAATTAGTTTGACCTTACTGAAATAGTAATAAGTAAAACTATGACCACCAACACAATCACTTAGACAACATGTGAATATATCACAAAATCTCAACAAGTGTCCTACCAATCTATCGGAAGTCTCCAACTCCGAGAGCTCATCAATAAGAGAGTACAACTTTTTCTCATATTCCGCTCCAAAACTGAACCTCTGCTCATCTTCAGGGCAAGCAATATTTAACTTGGTCTGATACTTTTCCGCAATCACCGCCAGTGGAATGTGGGATTCTGGTCCCAAAAATGCTGATGCCATTTCTCTCCTCGGAAAGGATAACGGAAACACCTGTGACTCTGTAAATAAGAAAATTAATTATAACTTTGGGTTTATTAACTTTTCCTGTTAGAAACATTTGTTATATTAGCTCTCTCTGTCCTTATTATTTATGTCATTCTGCCAGTCCCAGGCAGTTATTAATTAATCTTATGCCCAAGTCTTCACACATTGGCACCTTGCCGTCTTGACAGACGATAGTTTGTGCTCTAAAAAGGCATAATAACTTTTAACTATGGCGGTAGCGAGTGTGACTGATAAGGCCAATTTGCGCTGTAAATGTCCGTTCACAGTGGGTGCATGTGAACACGTGGTCATTTCCACCATCATGCACCATCTTACGTCTCAAACGCTTGGTGTGTGACTTTTCTGCAATAATTTTCTCCTTTGACTTTATTCCATTTCTGATATTTGCCCTCCATGCAACACGTTCAGCGGCGACTTGCTCCCAATGTGCATTATCAATGCCTGTATCAATCATGTCCCGCTTACACACATCTTTGTATCGTAGTAGAGGCCGACCCTGAGATCTCTTACCCATCTGTAATTCACCAAAAAAGATATCCTTTGGTATTCTACCATCATCCATCCTCCTAACATGTCCTATCCATCTAAGTCTACGAAGACTGAGCATGGAATAAACTGTCACACAACCTGATCTTTCCAATACTTCAGTATTTGTGATTTTGTCTTGCCACTTAATACCAAGAATTCTTCGCAGACACCGCATATGAAAGCTGTTTAAATTGTTCTCGTTGGTGTGAGTAAGTTGTCCAGGTTTCACTGCCATAGAGAAGAGTACTAAGGACACAGGCTTGATAGACAATGGACTTTTGTTTTGGCAGTAAGCTTCCTGTTCTCCCAGACTCTTTTTCTTAACCTGTTCATTGTTGTTGCTGCCTTACCAATCCGGATGTTGATTTCCTGATCTAGGGATAATTTGCTATTTACCACTGATCCTAGATATGTAAAATGGTCTACTATCTCTAGTTCGGCGTCGTCAATAAAGATTGATGGTACCCCATGTGCACATTGTGACATAATCTGTGTCTTCTTTTTGCTAATTGTTAAACCAAATTCAGAACAAGCATTGGAGAATGCAGATAGTAGACATTGCAATTCTTCCTCAGAGTGGGTCGTAACTGCAGCATCATCTGCAAAAAGCAACTCTCTGATCAGTACCCTCCTAATTTTGGTCTTAGCCCTTCAATCTCTGAGCATTGTAGAGGCCGCCATCTGAGCGTGAGTGAATGTATATACCACCATCCTGATCACGAAATGCATATTTCAGTAGAAGTGAAAAGTATATTCCAAAGAGGGTGGGAGCTAGTACACAACCTTGCTTAACTCCACTCTTGATTTCAAATTCTTCAGAAGTTGCACCATCAAACTTGATTATACCCTTCATGCCTGTGTGGAACGATTCCACAATGGACAGAAGAGTTGGTGGGCAGCCAATCTTCTTTAGTGCCTTGAACAGACCCTCACGACTGACCAAATCAAATGCCTTTGTGAGGTCGATGAAGGCAATAAACAGTGGTTGATTCTGTTCACGGCATTTTTCTTGCATTTGTCGCAATGAGAATATCATATCAGTGGTAGACCGGTTCTGTCGAAAGCCACACTGTGTTGTCTACTATATCTTTAACTCTTTCAGTTGTAGTGTCAATCAATCAATCAGATGCCGTCTCTGCAATGAAGGTTGGCCGCAATGGATCTCCAACATTGTTTGTCTCTCACCCTGACTGTACATTCTGTCAAACTGATGTTCATCCATCTCTTGATGTTATCTTCCCACTTGTATCGTTGTCTACCTCTTGCTCACTTTGCATTCAACCTTGCCCTCCAGAATGGTTTTTATTAATAGTATCATGTCTTTTAACATGGCCAAAATATTTCACTTGTCTCCTCTTATATCTTTCATCAATGCTCTCTTCATTCACAGTTTTTCTAGAACCTCTGGATTTGATTGTTTTTGTTTCCATGAAATCCTGGGAAGGTTAACCCGGTCAACAAATGCCCACAGAAGTCTGGTGTGTCGGCCTAACGGTGCGAGAACGCAGCTCTGCTGTAAACAGACACAACGCAATCACGTCCGGGGGGGGGGGGGGGGGGGAATTCTGGATGAACGCAGAAGAAGAGAAGAAGTTTCCATGAAATACGACATATTCGTCTGTACATCCACATCTTCACATCGTTCAAATCCCCGGGAAGATGGGGGATCATCATCATCAAATGTCATGCTGACTGGCGTAGACGTTTATGACTCTCCACAAATCTCGGTCTTTGGTTTTCTGGATGTAGAAGTCTAGAAGGGGATACTAAAAAAAAAATTCACTTAGGTAATCTCGGACGCATGGATGAATGTATGATTATTGTATGTGACACACATACATTGATCCATGCCGTCGGAAATCGCTTTGGTGATTTATTTATTTTTTTAAACTGTGTGTTGATCCCTTCCGTGCCATGACACAAGTTCAAGTTCAGACTCAAGAAATAAGAATGTTCACACGCTGTGTTTCTCTATCTCTCTTTACACAAATCTTTCCGGTTGTCACAGTTCAACCTGCTTCAATGTTTGTCCTCTCATAATGTGGCAAAAAAAATAAATGCTACATCTTTCTGAAGTTTGTGATAAGTATAAAGTTGTCTTTGCGACTTACGACTTAGCTTCCCTCCAAACATAACTAACGATTGCTCATTTCGTCTGTTCAAAGAAGTTCAGCATTCTTCTATAAAACAACAAAGCGATTAGCGATAGCGACTACTTTAACCTTACCTGTATCATTTACTAATAGTAACGGTGATTATCTATGGTGTCTACAGACTTATATACTATTACTATTAGTATTAACAGCCCACAGTTAAATCATCCTTCCCTTCATCCAGTTTTAGAATTCTGCAATAAATTGACTTTTCATGACAACATTTGTTTGCTTTCGAAATTTCATGTTTTGATAAAGCAGGTAGTTACCGTATATCCCATAATAAGTGCTTCTGAAAGCTTACTTATTTTTCTTTTCAATATCCTGTTTAACCCATCTGGGTCATAATTATTGGGATGTACATTAAATGTTTAATAGTTACGTATTCTTTTTTGTATATAATTTCACATAGATATAATGTTTCAGCATATTATATATTAATATTAATGTATCTATGTACTCACTATAATGTATGTATAACGAAGTTCTGTCTATCATTTAGTTGTGACTGTTTATACTGATAGTCATGCGTTATATTGTATTTTATATACAGTATAGACAGATAGACAGGCAGACAGACATACAGATATGTAGTATAAAGAGGTTATGTGGGGCAGCTGTTTGTTTGTCAGAAATGCTGCATCGAAGATCTGGCTGACATCAAGACTTCGAGAAGGGCCAGGCGGACACATAATCAAACTGCTACTGGTACCTTTAGTATTGGGAATCTTCGCTGGCTGTTGAAGTCGAGGGCGCAGAAAGGCGCATGAAAGGGTCCTTTAGTTTCCTTTTTATTATGGGGCTGGGTCGATCCCATTCCCATACTGGTCGGTGTTGAGTCAAGGACCGACATCACAAAACTCAGGACATTCCCATAGTGCTCCGTCCTTATCTTCCACGACCAGCGAAGAGTCTCAGTACTAATTCTCACTAATGGCACCATCTTACCAATATTAATAGCATCATCAGATGCCTTGCCGACTGGCATGGGCTATAATAAAGCCCTTTCATATCTTGCGACCTCCAATAGCATGTATCAGTTCGTGCGTTGAAACCTTTCCATACCTTGACAAGTGGCTGTCACCTATGTTCTCTTGTTGTCTGCCTCCATATCTCTTTCCATAAATGTTAACAGTTGCTACAGCATGTTTCAATTGTTCTGTTCTCATAATGTTGCCAAAAATGCCGAATGCCTCTTTCTCGTGATTGTGGGATTGTTAGTAATGTTAGTAATTAGTATTTTCTTCTTTGTCTTCGTACCAAGTTCTGTTAGTATCTCATTTGTAATTTATAAACCCACCTCTTTCCTGGTAAATAGTATTAGTGATCTGGCTACCTGTACCATTTCGTGTGAGTATGTGTGCATGCACACATGAGAGAGAGAGAGAGAGAGAGAGAGAGAGAGAGAGAGAGAGAGAGAGAGAGAGAGAGAGAGAGAGAGAGAGAGAGAGAGAGAGAGAGAGAGAGAGAGAGAGAGAGAGATTATGTATCCATTACTTAATTAGTAATCATACAAGTTTTTTTTTTTTAATAAGTACTTTTATTTCATACCAAACAGTGTGTATTTGCAAGATGCGATGTGTTTCTTTTGTTTATGTACATCACAGAGCGTTGCCGTTTGATAGTGTTAAGTGACATATCAGCGAATAAAACAAATACATACATATATATTTATGATACGATAACATTTTGTGGCAAAGTGCATGAAACCACTCATTTCTTGCATATGCTTCCTTTCCATCTCCACAAGTTAATATGGAATGTATGTTTCATCTGTCCATCTCTCTCTGTCTGTCTGTCTGCCTGCCCCCCCCTCTCTCTCTCTCTCTCTCTCTCTCTCTCTCTCTCTCTCTCTCTCTCTCTCTCTGTCTCTCTCTATCTATCTATCTATCTCGCGCTTTCTCGAGAGAGCAGCATATTGAATGCTGTGACCCCTCTGCCGTGCGTCCACCTTGACGAGGTAGAGGGGCTTGCGCGTTCCAATGACCCCAAGAGCTATGCCGACGGTAGCACAGCTACTGGTAGGGTCACCCATGTCGGACAGGTCAAGGGAGAGGGACCAGACCAAGCGACGTACAAACCTGCTGCCTTGTAGGTAGACTGGGGACAGTCAAAGGCTAGGGAAAGCATCCCGAACAAATGCTTGTCGAAATCGGATGTACTGAGCCACAGGCTTGACAAAGAAGTGCAACGTAACTTTATCATTTCATGATGCCACAGATGAAAATTAATCGTTATGGTGCTAATCCCGTGAAGTCCCATCAGGCGGTGATAGTGCCGGGCCCCCTGCCTCGAGGGGGTCCACCCATGACTACTGGTGGTCACCTTCCCCTGTGCTGTGGAGTCAAGGCACAGAGGAGTAGGTTAAGAGCTATTGACCAAACACCCCGGACACTCAACATACTACAATGGAATGCAGAAGGAGTTTATAACAAGAAAGCCTCCCTAACACAGCGTCTTCATAAAGATAGAATAGATGTGGCATGCATTCAAGAGACACACCTCAATGCCAATCGCACATTTTCAGTTCAGGGATATCAGGCCACACGTTTCGACCGTGAAGGACACAAAGGAGGAGTTGTAATACTTACACGAAATACAATACCTTGCAGCGAAGTATCTGTGATCTCTGACAACCAAACGGAAATTATAGGTGTTGATATAATGATAAAGGACGTGAAAATAAGAATTTACAATCTGTATAGCCCGGCAGATAAGGATCTTACACTCTCAAACATGGAAATAACTGACACAAATTGCATTGTTGTCGGAGACTTTAATAGCCGTTCAGAAAGATGGGGATACCCAGATACTGACAAAAGAGGAGATGAAGTGGAGGACTGGGAAATAGACTCAAATCTCCATCTACTCAACAAAGCGGATGACACACCGAGCTTCTACTCCAGAAGATGGCTTACCACTTCTACTCCAGACTTAGCTTTCTGCACAGGAGACATCCTCCACAAAATCGATCGCCATGTGCTTGACCAATTAGCAGGTAGTGACCACAGACCAATCAAGCTTGTAATAAATATGGAGTATGTTCCACAGGAGCAAAAGCCTTTGCCCCGTTGGAATTACAAACGAGCAGATTGGGACAGATTTGCCATACTAACAGACAAATATTGTGAAAACATAAATACACGATATGGCAACATGAAGCAAATGGTGGAAAGTCTAAACAGAGCAATAATACAGGCGGCCACTGAGTCTATTCCAAGAGGAGCGAGGAAAAATTACAAACCATACTGGACTGAAGAACTACAAATTTTGGAGGACAAAGTTGAAGATGCTAGGAAGACCGCAGAGAGAGAACAAACAACTGAAGCGAACATCTCTCTCAAAGCCATCTCAGCAAAATATAAAAGAACAGTAAATCAAACAACAAGAGATTGTTGGAGGAAAAAAACAGAAAACCTGAATTTTGACAGGGATGGAAACAAACTATGGAAACTAGTGAAAGCCATGAACAATGAAGGACCTAGAAACAAACAAATAACAATTAAACAAGGAAATGCCTTGCTTACAGGAAAAAAGGCTGCAAATGCACTAATGGAACACTATGCCAGTGCAAACCACATTGATATTACAGCCGAACAGAAGAAAGCAATCAAAGATAAACAGATACATCATAGATATACAGAGACAGCAGCAGAATATATGATGGCAAATCTAACAATGGAAGAAATGGAACAGGCAATGAATACCCTAAAAAAGAAGACATCACCAGGAAAGGATGGAATCACAAATGAAATGCTAATAGGACTAGGCACTAAGGCAAAAAAGAAACTACTAGCAGTCCTAAATTACAGCTGGAAGAGGGGAATAGTCCCACAGGCATGGAAGGAAGCTATACTAATACCAGTCCCAAAGAAAGGAAAAGACCTGGAAGAACCAAATGGCTATCGACCTATCAGTCTTCTTAGCTGTGTAGGAAAATTAATGGAACGCATTATCAATGGCAGGCTAACATGGCATCTGGAAGAAAACCAACTCTTAACACCTCACCAAGCAGGATTCAGAAAGTACAGATCCACTGAAGATCAAATAACCTATATAGCTCAGGAAATAGAGGATGCCTTCCAAGAGAAAAAGCACACACTAGCGGTCTGGATAGATTTAGAAAAAGCATTTGATAAAGTATGGAAGGAAGGACTGAAAGTAAAACTGCAAAAAATGCATGTTTGTGGGAAAATGTACAAATGGATCAGCCACTACCTTGAGAACAGAACTGCCAGGACAAAAGTACAAGGACAAACCAGCAAAATGATGCTATTGGAGCAAGGTGTCCCCCAAGGAGGAGTTCTTTCACCAACATTATTCCTAGCATATATAAATGACATCACGGAAAATTTTCCAGCCAGAGTACACACATCATCCTTTGCAGATGACCTAGCCATATGGACATCTGAAGAATATATTAGTACAGCTAACAGCAGAATACAGCAAGCCCTATTAGCGCTAGAGGACTGGTCAAAATCATGGCTAGTGAAGATAAGTGAGGAGAAAACAACATGCACAGTGTTCTCCCTCTCAACTAAAACTCAGCAACCTAAGCTGGTATTGAATGGAAAAATATTGCGCCATGAAGAAAATCCAAACTATCTAGGAGTCACCTTTGATCGTCGCCTGACATGGAAGACACAGGTTGAGAAAAATCGAACAAGAGCAAGGCAAAGAATGGCAATCATGAAAAAGCTTGCTGGTACAACATGGGGAGCAGATGAGAAAGTTCTCAAGAAGTTATATACTGGACGGGTGAGGCCAGTACTGGAATATGGCATTGCAGCTTGGGCAACAGCAGCTAAGTCAAACTTTAACAAAAT
This sequence comes from Cepaea nemoralis, assembly GCA_014155875.1. NCBI lineage: Eukaryota > Metazoa > Mollusca > Gastropoda > Stylommatophora > Helicidae > Cepaea > Cepaea nemoralis. The sequence goes on from JACEFZ010011170.1 coordinate 52,455, forward strand.
AAGTAGAGTCCAAAATCAAGGAATGCGAATCATAACTGGAAGCCTGAAGACAACGCCTATTAATGAATTAGAAAAGATCACTTGTTTACAACCAATGCAGGATAGAAGAGATAGCAGAGCCCAGCAACAAGCAGAAAAATTTAGAAGATTGACAGACCACCCTATGTACAACAGATTTAATGGTTTTGGAAAGGGAAGACTGAAGCGTAGCAACTTTGTAGAAACTGCAAAACGAAGGATTAGGTCAGATCCTATTCTTAACATATCAACAGTCAAGCCCATACACAATGCACACAAGTTCCCAGCTTGGAGACAGCAGCAACTGCCTGAGATGATAGAAAACATTCCTGGTATTGAGAAAAAGAACACTCAGCATGAAACCGAAAGAAGAGAAATAACCCTAAACTACATAAAAGAACATTACCCAAGCAGCAATTGGACCCATGCATATACAGATGGATCAGCCAAAAATTCAATAGAGAATGGAGGAGGAGGAATTCTCCTAAATTTAAAAAATGGAGCGAAAAAAACACATTCAATGGCAACTGGAAAATTTTCAAGTAACTTCAAAGCGGAGGTAGAGGCTCTGAAAACTGCAGCAGAAATGCTCCTGATGGAGGAAAATAAAGAGAAGCAAATAGCTATCTTCACAGATGCAAAGTCAGCTGTCTCAATACTGAAGAGCAATAACAGCACAGAACTAACTGACCTAAGAGCAGCACTCCATGGTCTATGCCAGAAATCCAAAAAAGTTGTAATACAGTGGATCCCATCACATTGCAGTATACCTGGAAACGAAGAGGCTGACAGACTGGCAAAAGAGGGCGGACGACTACCACAGCCTGACATAGACATAACCTATAATGAGGCAAAGAGGTTGATAAAAAGCACTTATAGAACCAAATGGGAATCAGAGCATCCAGGCCATCAGAAGGATGATGCATATTACAAACTCGACCGAAGAGAACAAGTAGCAATCTTCAGACTCCGCACAGGACATAACAGGCTGAAATACCACTTGTTCAATAAACTAAAGATAGGAGATACCGATGAATGTAATTGTAGAACTGGAAAAATGACAGCAAAACATTTGCTGCAGGATTGCCCAACGTATGCAGAACAGAGAAAGATATTTTGGCCCACACCTGCTTCATTTGAGGACAAGCTCTATGGAGATATCAACAAGCTAAAGTTGACCGCAGATTACTTTAACCATATACAGGTTGACATTTAAAGGTGCATGAAGACCCAGAGGCATGAAATGGAATATTGCTTGGATAGCAAATCCATTACGTGGAAAGTCCAAATCAAAAGCCCATTGTGTGGGCTTCATAAAAGGTGGAAAAGTGTCCTAGTGGCACGAAATGGAATATTGCTTGGATAGCAAATCCATTACGTGGAAAGTCCGAATCAAAAGCCCACTGTGTGGGCTTCATAAAAGGTGGAAAAGTGTCCTAGTGGCACGAAATGGAATATTGCTTGGATAGCAAATCCATTACGTGGAAAGTCTGAATCAAAAGCCCACTGTGTGGGCTTCATAAAAGGTGGAAAAGTGTCCTAGTGGCACGAAATGGAATATTGCTTGGCTAGCAAATCCATTACGTGGAAAGTCCGAATCGAAAGCTCACTGTGTGGATGTCATCTGCAGACTGCATACTTCTGGTTTCCGGAAGAACAGCCTATGGTGAACGGAAGGCCCAATATACGGAAGTGAGGCTAAGCAGCCATGTGCAGGACGTGACGATTCCTTGGGTGAGCCCAGTACCAGAGCGCTATGTATCGGCTCTGCAAGTATGGAAGCCTCCTTGGATGGCGGGGAATGCCCATGGTCTGCCCCTGCCTTCCCTTGAGGGCTGACCAGGATCTTTGGCTGTTCTATATGGACCAGCTGGGATGGGGGATAACACCACAACAGTGAGAGTCAAACGTCCTAAGAAACCCCCGGGAAGGTTAACCCGGTCAACAAATGCCCGCAGAAGTCGGATGTGTCGGCCTAACGGCGCAAGAACGCAGCTCTGCTGTAAACAGGCACAACGCAGTCACATCCGAAAAAAAACTCCGGATGAACGAAGAAGAAGAAGAAGAAGAATGCTGTGAGATTGCATTGTAACCTACACATTTTCATGTCCTGAAAATGCAGCTTCCTATAATGACTGAATCACTCAGTTACAAGGTGAAGGGTCACATTTTGTGTTGTTCAGTCCCCTGTCTATTCGAGAAAGGCTGTTGTGTATTCTTCCACATTGAAACCAAATCTTTTCGTTTGCTTCCAGGGGAGTTTCCTCTGGACCCAGTGAGTTGGTTGCCTGATATCAAATTACAGGGTGGCGTTCTAAAGCCTTGTAAATATCTAGGAAACTTGTTGTTTGGGAGACAAGATGTGGAGATTTATAACTAGCAATTAGAGGCCGTGACCTGTCTCCAGGGAGATAATGGGTCCAAAGTTTCAAACTTTCCCTTGTCTAGGCGTCCATTACAATGGGAAGGGTTGAAACCTGACCATGACAATCCTCTTAGCCCTTAGGTTACTAGGCATCTAAAGAGTCTACTTTAATTCATTTATACATGGTGGTCCATACTTCCTCTTTCGACCGTATCATTGCAGTAAAACATTATTTTAAGAGTTGAAGTAATTTAAAGACTGAAATACGGTAATGACCACAAAATAGTTGCAACCAAGGATACACCCATAACATATGCTCAGGGAGCAGTCATTGTAAAAAAATGTAACGTTGTTACGTAGATATAAAATATTCATCATCATCAAGTGCCCTGCCAGCTAGCGTAGGTGTTCATGGCTCTCCACAGATCTCGGTCTTTGATGTTCAGGATCAACTCTGCTGATGGTATTCCTCCAGTCCTTTCTTTGCACTCTCTGTCACTACAATGTCCAACAATTGTTGTAGGTCTGTTGCATTATCCGCCACCAATACTGTGTCATCTGCATAGCGTATATTGTTTATATTATAACCTCCGATTAGTATTCCTAGCTTCTCTTTGATCTCTCTCATTATTACTTCGCTATATAGGGAGAAGAGATCGGGTGACAAGACACACCCTTGTCGTACACCTAGCTTTATCCGTTCGTAACTACACTCTTTATTTCCCATTTTAATTGCTGCTACTTGGTTCCAGTAAATATTCTTTATTATTCTTAAATCTGTCCCACCAATGTTGATATTTTCCGACATTTTAATCAGTTCATCATGTTTTTTTACTTTACCAAATGCCTTAGTATAAGCTATGAAGCACAATATGTCTCTCTGTTTCTCTATTGACATCTCTATTAGTGTTCGTTATATAAATATATATATATATATATATATATATATATATATATATATATATATATATATATATATATATATATATATATAGAAAGAGAGAGAGAGAGAGAGAGAGAGAGAGAGAGAGAGAGAGAGAGCATTGTTTGTACCCTTTCCTTCCTCAAAACCATTCTGTTCTTCACAAATTTCCATTTTTATTTTCTTTCTTATTCTTCTCATTATAATTTTGAGTAGAAGCTTAGTAACATGGTTTATGAGGTTAATTGTACGAAAATTTTCGCATTCAATTGCCCCTGGTCTTTTTGGTATTGCAATAAATACAGATTTCAGCATAACGCTCGGTAAATATCCACTGCTGTAATTATCATTCAACATTTTGGTTAATATATCTACTCCAAATTCTCCCAATTCTTCTAATTCTTCTATTGTGATTTCATCTAGCCCAGCTGTTTTTCTTTTCTTCATTTGTTGCATAGCGTCAGCGACGTTTTCTTTTAGAATAGGTGGGCCTTCTAAGTTACTTTCTTCTGTTAATTCTTCCCTTTCTCCATCATATAATTCTCTTATATACTCATTCCACCTCTTCATTATAGCACCTTTCTCCAGTAATATCGTTCCTGTTTTTGATTTCAAATACCCTGTATTTCTTCTCATTTTCCGTCCGGTGAGCTTATTGATTTGTCTGTCCATATTTTTTTTTTTATCTTTAATGGAATTTAATTCAATTTCTTTTCATTGCTCATTTAACCAACTTTCTTTTGTCATCACACATTTATCTCTTATTTCTTTATTTATCTTAGCATATTCTTGTTTGTCATTTTTATTCTGATTCCTTTTGTCCATCAGCATTAAAATTTCTTCATTCATCCATTTTTTCTTATCTTTTTGGCTTCTCTCTGGTAATATTTCTTTGCTAGTTTGATGAATAGAATCCCTTAACATTTGTTCATTTATACTCTGTATTTTAGCTATTGCATTGTACCTATTTTTCATAGTCACTCTGTATTGTTCTTGAATGTCTTTATCTACTTTCAGAACCTCTTTATTAAGTCTCAAGTTCTTAACCATTTTTCTCCCTCTCTTTAATCTTACTTTTATTTGTCTACACAGTGGTACATGATCACTATTACAGTCAGCATCAGGCATTCTTTACATTAATTAACGCATTTCTAAATCTTTTATTAATAAGTATGTAGTCAATTTGGTTGCGTATTTTCAAATCAGGGCTTTCCCGTGTGTATAGTCGTCTTTTTGGTGTTCAAACCATGTGTTTTCAATTATCATTTCATTAATATTTGCCCATTCTATTAGTTTCTCTCCTCTTTCATTTCTTGGACCTAAACCATACTTCCCCACTATACCCTCTATTTTTCCCTTTCCTAATTTTTCATTAAAATCTCCTAGTATTATTTTTATTTCTTGTGATCCTATTTGAGCTATCACCTTTTCTACTCCACCGTAATAGTGTTGTATTTCTTCATCACTACTGCTTGTTGTTGGTGCATATACTTGTATAATATTTATATCTATTGGTTTGCCTTTGATTTTGACCATTATAACTCTATCTGAAATACCCCAGTATCCATTCATAGATTTGGCTGGGTTTTTTTTAAATCAAATATTATTCCTACATCTTTTTCATGTGTATCCCCTCCAGAATAAATTATTGTGTGTTTGTCTGTTATAATTTGCAAGATCCTTTCTACCTCATCTTACTTATGCCTAGTATATTTATTTTAATGCTTTCCATTTCTCTTAGAACATTGTTTAACTTTCCTAGCTCATTTAATGTCCTAACATCCCATGTTCCTACTCTAAATTTATTTAGTTTAGTTATAGTTTTAGTTTTACCAACAGTAGCTGGATGACGGTCTGGTGTCACCTGTGGCTCATGACTGTCCATACCTGACGAGGATGTCCTAAGACAGCCATTAACACCGTTCACTATCTCTGAAAATTGTGTTGCCATGAAATCTTGGGAAGATAATGTGGTGGTTTCCCGTTGCCTTCCCCATCTACACGGTGGTCTTTTACTTCTGCCTTTGGCAGCCATTTCCGACTGTCAGGACAAGTGAGTGCCCTGCTCTGCTCAGCTGCAGAGTTGTCCACTTATTCCGGTGGATACTCGGTCCCCAGAGCTGTGTTAGCCACACCGTAGTGTGTTTCCATCCTCTACCACGTGGAGGTGCAGTTGGGATTTTCCCTTCATAAAGTTATGGTCTATGACCAAAACTCTCCAGTACTTTTAGAGGACATTATATTATCGTTGATATTCTAATGACCCGGAATTTCTTACTCTCGAGTAACGACGCTGCAGTAGATTACAAGGTTAAACAGTTAAAAGGCACAATCACAGGGCGGATAAATACTCCGCAAAAGTGTGAAATATTGGGTCTTCATATAAAGTAAAGTTGAGGCGGGTTCTGTACGCAGACAGCAGATTAAATGTGAATTAATGAATCACTGTGGAAGTCTGTTGTCCTTAGTCAGCTTCGTCTTCGTTCCAGGACATGCGGGAGTTGAGGGAAAAGAACGAGCTGATAAACTTGCCGGCTCTGCATCCTCCTGCAGATTGCCAGCCCATGGATCATGCCGATGTTATTAACATCTTAGAGAGATATCCAGAGCAGAGGACGTTAAGATCAGTGAATCCACATCATTGTCTAGAATGAGAGACTCGGGAGTAAGAATTGGTCCGGCCAGTCACGAGAAGAAAATCGGGAAAATGAATGGCCTCTTCAACCAGCACAGAACTGGCACTATTAGACAACGGACGCTGATGTATATGTTGAGGGGGGGGGGGAGAGTCTGAACACCTTTGGACTTGTCCGGAGGGCAAGGATTATAACCAGATAACTAAAATATTTAAAATTTAAAATTAGCCAATTTGCTGGTAAATAGAAACAATAGTCGCTCCCCCGTATTACGGAGGTCCATCTTTTACTTCCATGAGCGCCAAGCAATACAGAATACACACGTGTTATTTAATGAATTTAGTTCTACTTCGAATCCTCGGTGAGATGGGAGTTTTTCTGTCGGGGGCAAAAAGAAAACCCTAACCTGTACAGTTCGCGGCGACTGCACTAGTCAGGCGGCCTTAATTCCTCAATACCAAGACTCCCCTGCCCTACACTGCAAGATACTATAGACCAGTGGTTCTCAACCAGTGGGGAACTCCCTCCAAGGGGGAAATTTTAGGGTTTCCAGGGGGGAATTAAGACCACAGATTGGTAGACTCAAAATGGCTTTAGACACAATATCCTTGTTTTCTATTGAGCGTTTTGTTTGATGAAGCACAATTTATGGAATTCTGGTGTGGTGTATTAAGTGACAATTCTTTGACGTTTTAACTCCTATTGTGAATGCACCTTTTGAGGATGACAACTTTGGAAATGGGGGAATTCTTCTTCTTTCGTTCGCTGGAAAAGGGGAGGGGGGGGGATGACATTCTGACATATGGAGAAAGAGTGCATGGGTAAAAAAAAAGTTGAGAACCACTGATATAGACAGTAGATGACAGTGACCTCAATGAACTCAATGGGTTCCCCGATTGATATTCCTTGTGTAAACTTCACTGTCTATATTTTAGTTCAGTTAGTGTTCCATAAAATTTATCTTCCAGTAAGAGGATCAAAGGACAGCAACATTGTAACCCCTGAAGCATGTCGTAAAAGGTGATTGATTGATTGATTGATTTAGGAACCGACATCACAGCATTCGTGACATTCCCATAAGCGCTCCGTCCCCATCCTCAGCAGCCAGCGAAGAGTTCCAACACTAATAGTTCCAGTAGCAATCTGATTATATGTCCGCCTCGCCTTTCCTCTGAGCGTCGAGCGTCGGCCAGATCCCCTCGTCACACCTCGCTGTCTCATTCTTACCAGACCATGGTGATTCATTTGCTCCTCCGAGGTGTACACGTGCTCCCACAAGGCCGCAATCACGTCTGCCTTGTCATGCATCAATGTAAAAGGTGATTAAGGAGTGTTAGCGTGAGATTGGCCACTTCACCCCGTAGGAAACTTTCGTTGCACAATGCAACCAGTCACTCATCATCATCAAGTGCCGTGCCGGCTGGCGTAGACGTTCATGGCTCTCCACAGATCTCGGCCTTTGGTGTTCTGGATCAACTCTGCTGATGATATTCCTCCATGCCACCGTCTCAATCCGTCCAGCATCATTTCTCTTGGTCTGCCTCTGCCTCTCTTCCCCTCGATCTTTCCAGTTGTCACGATGTTCTCCAATGCCTCTCTTCTCATCACATGACCAAAGAAAGCTGTTTGTCTCTTTCTTATTGTTGTATATAATGTTCTGGTTTCATTAGCCTCTTTCAGGCAATCATTGTTAAGTTACTCTGGCAGTTTCGCAACATTCGTCTTAAAAACCACATCTCTGTTGCTGCTAAGTTCTTCCTAATTTGTTCATTTATATTCCAAGATTCGCTGCCATACAGCAAAACTGGTTCTATATAGCATTTTAGCACTCTCTTTCTTACACTCACATTTTGGCAACCAGTCACTAATAAGTCTATAAAGTCATAGGGTTTGGTGTGAGTTGATTGAGAACCTATGCTCCAATGAGAGATGAAAGTCGCAAGAAGAAAAAACAAAAGTCGCTTAAAAGTCGACAGGGTCGACTTCACAGCACCGGGTTTTATCCCATATGGCTCGGTCTCTTTCCGCAGCGCGGATAGCGTCGCATAAAGCACGATCTCCGTAGCTCTAGCGACGACCCACAGGAGTCTCCGAAAAATTTAACTCGTGAACCGAAGGACAGCAGGCAATAGGGAAAACAAAAGCTGCATTTCTGAAAAGGAAATGTATTCTTTGCAATAAATCACTATCGTTGAATGTAAGAAAGAGAGTGCTGAAGTGTTACATAGAACTGTTTTGCTGTATGATGGCAGTGGATCTTGTAACGCGTAAATAAACAAATAAGGAAGAACTTGGAAGCAACAGAGATGTGTTTCATAAGACGAAAGTTGCAAATTCTTTAGACTGTCAGAGTAAATATCAACGGCTATCTTAGAAGAGGCTAATAAATCTAGAATATTATATACAACTATTAGAAAGTGACAAACAGCTTTCTTTGTTCATATCGCGAGAAGAGGGGCAACAGAGAACGTTTTCATAGCTGGAAAGATCAGTGGGGAAAAAGATACAGGCAGACCGAGAAATTATGCTGAATGGACTGAGGCGGTACATGGAGGAATCTCATCAACAGAGGTGATCCAGAACAATAAAGACCGAGATCTGTGGAGAGATATGGACACCTTCGTCAGCTGGCAGTGCACATGATGACGAGTGGCAATTGTAAAACATATTTTAAACACAGGCGCCACAAACAATATGTTGCACGATTTATTGCCATGCCATATTTCGCTGCATCTTGTCAGGTATTGTTCGATCACGGAGCATTAGTTATCCCCACGGTAATTTCGAATTTAACACGAACTCTTTCTGTTTGCATAAAACCGGCTGGAGCCAGCTAACTGCTAGCGCCTCACTATATTTGAGCAATCGTTTTTCAAATACAGTGCTCTCTGGGTAGTTATGTCTGTTTGCATTATCCGCCTCTTGGGTTGCGATTCGGGGCCGCTTTTGGGGAAGTTCTGCTTTAATTTAACTATCCTGAGTGGTGTCTTTGTTAGCACCGACTCCCTCCAGGCAGCCAGTTCCCTTTTGTATGCAGGAAACCCCTTGTATCTTGCACCGTGATTACCCTTGCAGTTGGCGCATGTTCTTTTGGGATTGTGTTCTGCGTATTTTGTTTCATTTTTTGCGAGCTGGCAGTCGCTCCTCCAGTGCGGTTCTCCACAGAACTTGCACGTTGGCACTTTCTGTCTGCAACTTTGCCGGAAGTGGCAAAATTTCTGGCAAAGTGTGCACTGTGCTAACGGGGGAACATATGCTTCGATGTGCTTGGGTTCCTTGTTTAGTGATATCTGCCTCGGTGGGTCTTGTCCTTCACATTTGATTTTTATCACCGATGTGGGTTTTCCTTGCCCGTTCGTTATTCTTTCTCCGTCTAGTATCTGTGCATGTTTTGTTTTCTTTCCTAAGGTCCTTTAGGATCTTAGGCATATCCCATTGAGGGCTGATGCCTTTGACCACTATGTCGCAGGATGGTTTGCAGATATCGATGTCTACATTGATCTCATGGTCCAGTTTGGTATTGTGGGGTTTCTGTGTATCTTTAATTTTTTTAATGATGTCCTCCATTTCTTCTGTTTTGTTGGCGTGTACGAATACCTTCCCTTGCTTTGTTTTATATGCTTTCTCGATGTTTTTTTTTCCTAGTGCGTTATCAAGCATCGTTCTTATCTGAGAATTATTCAGCGATGTGATGGTGTTACTACTAGTCGAGTCTTCTCGCGGTCGAGAAGTCTTCTTCTTGGTCTGTTCGTTAGCATTGGTGAAAAATGACCGCTGCCTGGTCAGAGAACTTTCTTTTTTAGCTATGAAATCTTTTCTTAACTCCAAATTGATCAGATATTATCATTTATGTCTGAATGTGTGGTCGTGAAGTGTCGTTCCAGATTAAATTGTTTTGTAACAGAAACAACACAAAACCCGCAGATTAAGCAAACTGGTTTACCACTACGGCTAGGCATAAACATAAATTTCTGCATCCAATTTTGGATGAATTCACAAGCATCGTCTTCACATTTTCGCTTTTTGCCGTTTGATTTTAGATTTTCCACACTTATGTTTACAAGCTTTAACGGTAAATTTTTATTTGAAAACAATCTAATTTCAACACAATACTACCGACTCTGCTAAACAGTTAACAGACCAACATGGTGCTTTGCGCTCTCTGATTGGTCGACAAGGCTGGGATATGGGAACTTCATAACGTTTCGTTGCGAACTGAACAGGCGGATTCGATAATATCTGAGCTTAACAAGCACGAGCAGAGTAAATTATCGCACGCTGACGGGGCGCTCTGAGTGCATTTTTGAAATTATTAAAATATATTATATTAAATAACGAGGCCTCGCATGCCACTTTCTGACAGCTGGCGGGACACAAGTGGCCCACGGGCCGTGGTTTGGGAACCTCTGCTCTAGAACAAGTGAGCATATTATAACCTTGAAACACGCAAACATTAAAAGTTCACAAAACAGCTTTCAACATAAACAGATAACATGACATGTTCATACATCAGCTTTCAACATAAACAAATGACGTGTTCATACATCAACTGTTTTCTACATAAACAGATAACATGACATGTTCATACATCTACAATTTCAAGATAAACAGATGACATGTTCATACATCTACAGCTTTCAACATATACAGATAACATAACGTGTTCATACATCAACAGCCTTCAACATAAAGAGATAACATGACATGTTCATACATCAACAGCCTTCAACATAAGAGATAACATGACATGTTCATACATCAACAGCTTTCAACGTAAACAGATGACATGTTCATACATCAACAGTTTTGAACACAAATTCAGATAACATGCTCGTAATTTTTATTTGTCAAACATGTACATTTGATGCAACAAATCAAGCCATCATTTGAAAAGGACCATTCATGTATAGTAACTGCAGCGGTCACCACCTCACCCTCCCTCTCCTTAAAGTGCCATGTGATAAAAGACTATTGTGCTGCTGTTGCAGAACATTGCAATCAACCCCAACTTGATTTACAATGCAATTTTACATTCAGTAGTTTGCCGGTGCTTTCTGAACGAGAAGTCAAAGATGGAGTTTAACCGACTGACCGGTGTGAGGACTGAACCCACACGTCAGTGCACCGGAAGTTTAAATGCAAGCTCATTAAGCCACGATGACCTCTGATAAATAATATAAGTACTTCAATTTGTAATTGAAAAGATGTCAGGGATTTTACAGTATGGAAGACACACACTCTTTAACAATAACAGTAACAATAACAACAGTGCAAAGTGCTGGAAGTAGTTTATAATGCTGAACTGTTAGTAACAACACACATAGCTGTTAGTAACAACACATGGAGCTGTTAATAACAACACATGGAGTTGTTAGTAACAACATACTGAGCTGTTAGTAACAACACAAGGAGTTGTTAGTAACAACATCTCAAGTTAATAACAATCCTCTGAGTCATGGTCAATGTATCACATCAGGAACAGCTAGAGATATCACATCAGGAACAGCTAAAGATGTCACATCAGGAACAGCTGAAGATGTCACATCAGGAACAGCTAGAGATGTCACATCAGGAACAGCTAGAGATGTCACATCAGGAACAGCTAAAGATGTCACATCAGGAACAGCTAGAGATGTCACATCAGGAACAGCTAAAGATGTCACATCAGGAACAGCTAGAGATGTCACATCAGGAACAGCTGAAGATGTCACATCAGGAACAGCTAGAGATGTCACATCAGGAACAGCTGAAGATGTCACATCAGGAACAGCTAGAGATGTCACATCAGGAACAGCTAGAGATGTCACATCAGGAACAGCTAAAGATGTCACATCAGGAACAGCTAAAGATGTCACATCAGGAACAGCTAGAGATGTCACATCAGGAACAGCTAAAGATGTCACATCAGGAACAGCTAGAGATGTCACATCAGGAACAGCTAGAGATGTCACATCAGGAACAGCTAGAGATGTCACATCAGGAACAGCTAGAGATGTCACATCAGGAACAGCTAAAGATGCCACATCAGGAACAGCTAAAGATGCCACATCAGGAACAGCTAAAGATGTCACATCAGGAACAGCTAGAGATGTCACATCAGGAACAGCTAGAGATGTCACATCAGGAACAGCTAGAGATGTCACATCAGGAACAGCTAAAGATGTCACATCAGGAACAGCTAGAGATGTCACATCAGGAACAGCTAGAGATGTCACATCAGGAACAGCTAGAGATGTCACATCAGGAACAGCTAGAGATGTCACATCAGGAACAGCTAAAGATGCCACATCAGGAACAGCTAAAGATGTCACATCAGGAACAGCTAGAGATGTCACATCAGGAACAGCTAGAGATGTCACATCAGGAACAGCTAGAGATGTCACATCAGGAACAGCTAAAGATGCCACATCAGGAACAGCTAGAGATGTCACATCAGGAACAGCTAGAGATGTCACATCAGGAACAGCTAGAGATGTCACATCAGGAACAGCTAGAGATGTCACATCAGGAACAGCTAGAGATGTCACATCAGGAACAGCTAGAGATGTCACATCAGGAACAGCTAGAGATGTCACATCAGGAACAGCTAGAGATGTCACATCAGGAACAGCTAGAGATGTCACATCAGGAACAGCTAAAGATGTCACATCAGGAACAGCTAAAGATGCCACATCAGGAACAGCTAAAGATGCCACATCAGGAACAGCTAAAGATGTCACATCAGGAACAGCTAGAGATGTCACATCCTGAACAGCTAGAAATGTCACATCCTGAACAGCTAAAGATGTCACATCATGAACAGCTAAAGATGTCACATCATGAACAAGTAATGATGCCCTATTGTAAACAGCTAAAGATGACAATTCATAAACAGCTCAAGATGCCACAGATAAGTTGTAACTCAGTCGACACAAAGGTTTCTCCAATTTTTGGACTTCAGAAGCCAGTTTCTTTAAATGAAAAGATAGAAAATGAAAGAAGAAGAAGATGAAAAAACAGACAGAAAAAGGGCGCTAATGAAGGATTACAAAGGAAAAAGAAAGGTACTATGGCCACCTAGTTTGGTCCAATGTTTGGGTCAGGATTTGTTAAAATGTGGCTCTTCAAAAGGCTGGAAAGATTTTCGTAGACATGGAGGGAAATTTGTAAAAATAAAGAAAAAGTTCCAGAACTCGATATAAAAAAGGCGATGAAGGAAATAAAAATGAAAAAAGACAAATGATGGTAAGAAAGGGGAAATGATCAGGAAAGGGGATGGAGAGAGAGGGGGAATGAAAAAAAAAAAAAAGGAAAAGCGGGAGGAGAACAAATGAACGAACAAATTTTATTTTCAAAGGAGTCAGAATTAAGCCCACAGGCCCGTCTGACATTCTGCTTTTCTTATCGCTCTGCTCTTATACATTATTTCATTCATATGTCATTTATGACAACAATTACACAAACAATATGCAATAAAACGCATGGAAACTGTGCAATAATCAATAATACATGACTCACTAAAACTAATTTTTGACAAGGCAATTACAAGTGGCTAAAGTAGATGTAATAATACCACAGTTAGGGAAATGGTTATTATACAAGTTGTCCTTTGAGGTTATAATTATGTTTGGTATTTTTCTTTTTTAAAGGAGAATGTAGTCTGTACTGGGATAGTGTTTGAATAGATTGCGACTGTATGTATAGGGATTGGGTTGTATCTATAAGGATTTGTGGTGTCTTTGATTACTTGAGGAAGATTGTTCCACAGCTAAACTGTGGAGTACACTAAGCTCAGTTAGTTAGTTGCAGTTCCAACTTCACGGCAATGGGTCGTCCCCATATTGCTCCGTTCCTGTGCCAGTGAATATCACAAAATGCTCCTCACTGCCCCATGTGAACAATTGAATAGACAGGATGTCGGTAAGCCAACAGCCCGCATAAGTACACTGTGCATAATGCCGCCGCCAGAATGCCAACACAAACGTCCACGAAAAATACAGTTCATCATCGATGAAAATGGCAGTCACCAGAAAGACTTCATTGACCGGGGTTTTATCCCCTAGGCTTGTTTTGTGTAAGCCTTAGTCATTCGCTATGTCTTGTGTTATATTTAAACAATGGCCAAAGGTAGCTTGGAGCATTTTGCTATAGGATTTTGTTAATTAGTTTGGCCGTATGTAAGCGTTTGTGGAGTGGCTGTAACTAAGACGTTTATGTAGGTTAGAATTGATGGTTTACAACAGCCCTTTTTTTGTGTGGATTGAATAAAGGCGTTTTGTTATTGATTTGGATCATCCATCCCAGATTGTGCAGTAATAGTCAGTAAGTGTCTGTATATGTGAGTGAGAGAGAGAGTGTGTGTGTGAGAGAGAGAGAGAGAGAGAGAGAGAGAGAGAGAGAGAGAGAGAGAGAGAGAGAGAGAGAGAGAGAGAGAGAGAGAGAGAGAGAGAGAGAGAGAGAGAGAGAGAGAGAGAGAGAGAGAGAGAGAGAGAGAGAGAGAGAGAGAGGAGAGAGAGAGAGAGAGAGAGAGAGAGAGAGAGAGAGAGAGAGAGAGAGAGAGAGAGAGAGAGAGAGAGAGAGAGAGAGAGAGAGAGAGAGAGAGAGAGAGAGAGAGAGAGAGAGAGAGAGAGAGAGAGAGAGAGAGAGAGAGAGAGAGAGAGAGAGAGAGAGAGAGAGAGAGAGAGAGAGAGAGAGAGAGAGAGAGAGAGAGAGAGAGAGAATCTCCCACAGCAATAATAATAATTAAAAATTTTTCAAACAAAAAAAAAAAAACATAATAAGAAATGATATTTTCTTTTTCTTGTGCCAGTGCCTAGTTGGTTGAGAAACCCAGAAACACTAAGCTGCAACTCTTAAGGCCAATGCCTTGGTGTTCGGTCACCTATGCCCTGTGAGGGACTGATCTTTCGGCATTTAACGCTAAAATTAAACCAATACTCATATATGGATTATAATCATGAAGACCGACTATAACAATTACAAATAAACTACAAAATTCGCTACCAGGTGCCTGCTCACAACTGGTCTAAAAAGATGTAACAAAATCACTAATACAGAGCTTACAACAAGAACTAAACATATTTCAGCAAATCAAGAGGTGAAGAATAGATGCTGGCGCTGGATAGGATGCACAGTGAGAAAATCTGAGAACAGCTACAACTAGAAAGTCCATTCACTGGAAACCACAGGGCAAACAGAATAGAGGGAGCCACAGACACACATGGGAGAATGGAATTAAAGATACACATGAATAGTATAGAGCGAACATGGAGGCAGCTGCAGAAGATAGCAAAAGATCGGACCTGGTGTGAGTTGGTTGAGGCGCCATGTTCCAACAGGTCATAAAATGTGGAAGAATAACACCTTCTACGATGCTCATACTTGCGCTTATGTTTGCGTGACCCATTAAAGAAGCGAAGAATAGCAACACTATAATCCAGCAAGCATGTTGTAAGAAGTGACGAAGGAAGTTAGGCTGTTGCAGTCATGAAAGACTGCATGTGGCATTTCTGGAAAAGTGGGCCTTACCAGCCAAAGAAAGGTAAGGAAGTAGAGCATTTATCAGCTTTCCTACTAGTGACAAATGGCATTGAAATACAGTGATTTCTCCTCACTTCCAAGATTCATAGCCTCCTTTGTGATGAAGCCTGCCAAACAAGCTTGGAGACCAAAAGAATCATAGCAAATTTCCACAAATTGTAAACATTCAGCAGTCAAGTCGTGCAAACACAAGTGAAGACCTCATGTGTATGACTGGAAATGTGTTTAGTTTGCCTACTGGGATTAGAAACAAAATCATCAATGCTTCCCAAATCCTTCATGTCATTTTAAAGCGAATAACTTCAACAGGATTCTGTTCCTATACCAACTCAATCAATCATGTGCCATGCCGGAAAGCGTGGGCGGTCATGACTCGCCATTTCACTCGATCACCAGAGTCGTGGATCAGCTCAGTGTTCCTGTCTCGTCCATGCCATGTGGCCAAGCCATCAAGATATTTTCCTCTCGGTCTTCCTCTTGGTCTGTTCCCTTCGATCTTGCCAGTTGTCACTAAGTTCTCCAGTCCATTTCTTCTCATAACATGTCCAAAAATTTTTGACTGTCTACGTCTAATTTCTCTAATCAATCTACGATTTTCATTTGTCTCCTGTAGTACTTGGTCATTGGTTTTTCTATCTGTCCATGGTATTCTTTGCATTTTCCTCAGAAACCACATTTCTGCAGCCATCAGATGTTTTTCAGCTTGACTGCACATTGTCCAAGTTTCACATCCATACAAAAGAACAGGCTCTATGTATCCCCTCAACACTCTTTTTCTCATTTCAATTGACATCTTTTTATTGGTCAGAATGTTTTTCATCTTGCTAAAGGCTACTTTTGCCATGGCGATTCTTGTTCTAATCTCTTCAAGGCATCTCCCATCAGATGTTATGACTGTTCTGAGATAATTGTACTGATTCACTTGTTGAAGAATATTCCCATTTACTTGTATATTACATTGTGGTACTTTGTTCTTCCTAGTGACTGACCATAACCTGTGCCTTCAATTCCAACCCCAGCTGCTCACTGTGGACAACAATCGCGTCTACTAATTGTTGCAGATCCTGTGCATTGTCTGCAATCAATACTGTATCATCTGCATATCTAATGTTATTTATGTTTCGTCCTCCAATGCTGATTCCATTATGTCTTCTACATTTCTGAAAATATTTTCACTGTATAGGGAAAAAAGATCTGGAGACATTACACATCCCTGCCTAACACCTTTCTTAATAGGTTGATATTGTCCCACTTAATTATCAATCCTTATGGCAGCTTGTTGTTTCCAATATATGTTTTTTATAAGTCTAATGTCTATACCAACTACCTCTCTTCTAAACCACCCTAATACCTACATCATCTGTGATAGAACAATTGTTTCAGTAAAAAAAAAATCCAACTGTACTTAAATTCCAAGCAACTTGCACAGGTAGAACTGAACAACAATTAGCAAATCGAGTAACTGAACTCACACCAGTGTGGGTGGAAAAGAGAGTTAATCAGTCTTTAGGAATCCTGTGCAGCTAACAAGTTATAAAATGCCAGGCTCAGGTCATCTTGAAAACACCTGCTTAACAGCAAGCTGAAGTTTGACAAATAAAAAGGTGTTTTGTATATTGTATGTGACGAACAATAAACAATTGCTCAAATACATCAAGGCACTAGCAACTCCGGCCAGTTTTGTGCAAACAGAAAGACTTCATTATAAATTTGTGATTACCGTGAGATTAACTAAAGCTCCACACTTGAACATTATCAGTGACTATGTGTTTTAAGTATTTCAGCCGCGGTCAGATTGATTTATTCACTTCATATGATACTCTGCAGTATGCCCCTGATGAGATGCAGTGAAATATGCCAGGCAATAAATCGTGAAACTGTTTGTGGCTTCTGTGTTGACATTTCCTTCGTCTATTAGTTGAGTCGAGATGAGCTAAGAAACGTCATCACTGCACTCAGGACATTCCAACACGCACTGTCCCCACTATCAACAGCCAGCAAAGAGTCATACTGCTCATTGTTCCAACTGCCACTGGATTGAAAGTTCTCCTTGTCTTCACTCTCAGTTTTGAGATTCATTCGGAGTCCCTGCCAAATCATTCTCTCCACATATGGGTGCTCAGTTTGTTCCCCTGCTTTCTCCACTTGGTCCTACAGGTGCCCGACTACCCCTCCCTTGTCCATAGGTAATCTTACTACCGAAAGGTGCATTCCCTGCCAGCCTACCAGCCTGTTCATTCTCCCCACATGAACAGGGCAGAAAGTCCATACAATTCTCACAATCTGTGACCTCTAAAGCGAGGCAAGCCATTCTACACAGAACATTCCCTTTGTCACCTTACTAAGCATACTCTGTGAGTCCACAATAAATACAATGTGTGTTGCAGAGGTCTCCTCCAACCATCAGATGGCTGCTGTCACTGGTTTCATCTCCATTCTCATGCTGGAGGTTGTAGTCTCATGTTGGAGTTAGTAAAACCATTAGTAAACTAGTAATAAAAACCCCACCACTGAGCAAGCACAATAGGAGTCTTCTTCTTATCAGAAGAGAACCATCGGAAGGCTGCTGTTACTACTCCTTCTTCTATTAATCCATGTATGGCTGGTGGCTGGCTCTGAATACTCAGGAAAAGTTGAGTTTAAACTTATGCATGGCCATTCAGATCACTTGAAGCTATCGAGCAGGTTGATATACAGACTTTTCTTCCAACCCACCGCCATGGGAACTGGGTTGCAGGACTTTCCTTCCTCTCTCCAAGCTCGAGGTGTGCAAGAAAGGTATTGTAACTTCACATCTACAGTGTCATATTAGGATGTAAATAGGCACAGTACACATGGAAAGGTTGGGATTAGAAACAGATATGAGTACTTCATTGTCAAACATGTTGAAATGCTATATAGGATCTAATTTTCTGTATGGTAGTTAATCTTGAAACATAAATGAGCAAATTAGGAAGAATTTAGAAGCAACAGAAATGTGGTTCCTGAGACAAATGTGAATTCTTTGGACTGCCAGAGTATTTAGTGATTGACTGAAAGAGGCAAATGAAACTGGAACATTATATGTACCAACAAGAAGGAGGCAAACAGCTTTCTTTGGTCATGTGATGAGAAGAAAGGCACGGGACAACATTCATGACAACTGAAAAGATCAACGGAAAAAAAGGCAGAGGCAGACCAAGAGAAATGATTCCTAAATAAACACACGTGTATTGATTGGTGCTCACAGAAGTAGAAGATAGAAGCAGATGCTTGAGGAGACACTAGACAACATTCAAATTGAAAACTATAGTTAACGACCGGCTTTCAACTTATGTTGTCTAGTGCTTCCTCAAGTATCTACACTCTTCTACATCTATGAGCGAGAAACCAATACTGTGTGTTTATTTATGAACTGTCTTGGTGGCCTCAAAGGGTTTCCCAATTGATATTTGCAAGAGAAATGATATTGAATTGAACTGACATGGTAGCATGGAGGAATATCATCAGCAGAGTTGACACAGAACACCAAGGTCTGAGATCTGTGAAGAGACATGGACGTCTACGCCAGCTGGCAGGGTACTTGGATAATCATTGTCAAACGAACCCCTACCTGAGAGAAATTTAACTATGCTAAACTTAACTGCTGACCTTTCTTATGTCGTGATACAAAATGCTATCCAGTATCTTTAATTCCCCGCCATCCTCCTATCGCTACACAACTACTACAGAATAATGCATAGCTACAGTAATAACAGCCATTGCCAAAGCACTTTTGTGTAATATAAAAATTTTGCTAACTAAATAACTGCAGTCAAATATATATATTTATACTCTAATAAAAAACACTAAGCAACCTATATATACAAATAAATTGTACAGCAATAAAAATATTAAAGATATATGGCATTTAGGCAGTGATGAGGAAGATGGCATCATATTGGAGTGGTGGATTATAATCTAGTGTGCCATGATAATTATGAATGTTCTACTGTCTAGTCTTCTCTGTTAATCTATTTATCCCCTCAAATTGTCAGTGCTAATGAATACTTATGTATCTCACATACTTTATTGCTTAACTGAATCAACGCTGAAAGATAATAATCACCAAATGATACCACATATTTAGACAGAAGGACAATATATCGCCATAGTAGGGTCATCGTGTAATTTATTTTGTTTTGTGGTATCTTCCGCAATTTCAATGCTCTGTGAACAAAAATTTACATTATAATATTTGTTCATGTGATTGTGTGACGTGTTTGGTCCAATCCTACTTTTCGTTTGGCATTGGATCCGTTAAGTCAGGGTTTCCAGTGCAGCAGACCTTATGAAAATGCTGACCTGATGCTCCGACATCCCACGCCTAAAAGCAGGAGTACTTCACTTTACAGGTAATGCACTAGGGGTGAGACCTATGAGGCCTTCCATAGAACAAAAGAGGGTGTTGAAGACTATACAGCTGACTTTCAATGTGGAGATGGCACTTGATGATGATGATGATAGCTATGATACTTCACATATGATTTCACCGGTAGGTATATTTCCAGACAACAATGATGACACTTAATATAACGTGATCTATGATGTCTGATGGTGGGCAAAAATGTGACATTAGTTTATCTATGGTACTACATATATACTGAAAATATTAACATTAGTTTGGTTATGGTACTACATACATACAGACTGAAAATGTTACATTAGTTTATCTATGATACTAAAACAGACTGAAAATGTTACATTAGTTTGGCTTTGGTACTACATACAGACTGAAAATGTTACATTAGTTTATCTATGATACTACATACAGACTGAATATGCTACATTAGTTTGAATGATTCTACATACAGACTGAAAATGTTACATTAGTTTATCTATGGAACTACATACAGACTGAAAATGTTACATTAGTTTATCTATGACACTAATAGACTGAAAATGTTACATATGATTGGCTATAATATGCAGACTGAAAACATTACATTAGTTTACCTATGATACTCCATACAGACTGAAAATGTTACATTAGTTTATCTATGATACTACATACAGACTGAAAATGTTACATTAGTTTGGCTTTGGTACTACATACAGACTGAAAATGTTACATTAGTTTGACTATGATTCTACATACAGAGTGAAAATGTTACATTAGTTTATCTATGAAACTACATACAGACTGAATGTCATATTTGTTTGGCTATGATATATACAGACTGAAAACGTTACATTAGTTTATCTATAGTACTGCATACAGACTGAATGTTACATTAGTTTAGCTATGGTACTGCATTCAGACTGAAAATGTTACATTAGTTAGATACTACATAGACAGAAAATGTTAGGGGGGCTGAGTGGTCTCGAGGTATGGTGTCTGCCTCGAGTGCTGGAGGTCCCGTGTTCAGGCCCCGGTGAGGACCGGGATTTATTTAAAGAATCCACTTGGACTTCCAGTAACAAAATTTCCCCTGGTCTCTGTGTAGTGAGATCGGACGCCCGTGTATTGATGCGCACGTAAAAAAATCCCTTGGCAGTTGGAAATCGAAAAAGAGTAGCCTAATGGCGCTGCTCGGGCAAAATTTCGAGTTAAAAATCTACTCAAAGTATTTCAGGATCCTCGCTGATGCAACGGAGTTCGTGCATTGAGCTGAGTTTCTCCAGACTCAGGTTTGAGTTAGGAGGAAAACGGAGCACTTATGGGTTAAACCGTGTGCCCTGATGTTGATCCAACGACTAAACTAAACATGTTACATTAGTTTATCTATGACACTAACACATACTAAAAATGTTACATTAGTTTATCTATGATACTAACACATACTAAAAATGTTACATTTGACTGGCTATGATATACAGACTGAAAACATTACATTAGTTTATCTATGAAACTACATACAGACTGAAAATGTTACATTAATTTATCTATGGTACTACATACAGACTGATAACGTTACATTAGTTTATCTATGGTACTACATACAGACTGAAAATGTTACATTAGTTTATCTATGGAACTACATACAGGCTGAAAATGTTACAATAGTTTATCCATGGTACTAAATAATAATTTCACCGGTCTGAGAAATTCCGGACTACAACGAAGATATGAATATGTCCCCCTCTTCAGCATATCCATGGGCGCAAATCTGTAAATGTGTACAACATTACGAGGGCGAGTCAATAAGTAAGTAACACAGTTCTGCGGGATGGCAGGTAAATGTAGTTGGTGTTTTCTACAGGTGTCATTAGGTGACAGCAACATCGAACTTTATATTTTCGTTCGTCAGGTGGCGCTCTGTGTCTCACATGCATGCGCAGCGCATAAACAAAATGGCGACTGTACTTACAGAGTGTACAACCAAAGAGCAATGTGCTGTTGTGCGTTTTTTGTGGGCAAAAGGACTGCCTGCAAAGGACATTCATAAGGAAATGCTTCCTGTTTATGCTGACAAATGGTTGTCCCGCATAGCTGGGTAGAAAAATGTTCTCAAGGACGCTCTAAAATTGATGAAATCCGATCTGGTCGTCCTGTTGAGATTGCAACAGAAGCATACGTGCAATGGGTGGAGATGATTAGAGGTGACATGTGAGTAACAACAGACGCTGTAACATTTGCAATAGGGTGCTCACATGATTCACCATACAGCATAATGCATGATCGATTGAAATTTAAGAAAGTGTGCTCAAGGTGGGTACCCAGACAATTGAAGGAGAAACACAGAATGAACCAATTTGGTCTGTCCTTGCATCATCTCTGTCGAAACAAAGATGTACGAGAAGACATGCTGAACAGGATTGTTACTGGGGATGAATCATGGGTGCATCACTACCAGCCCGAATCAAAGTGTGCTTCAATGCAATGGCATCATCCTTCTTCGCCTTGTGTCCAAAAATTCAAGGTTACACCATCAGCAGGGAAGGTTATGCTGACAGTGTTCTGGGATTGTCAAGGAGTGCTTTTAACTAATTTCCAGAAGAAAGGTGACAATGTGACTTCTGAATCGTACTGTGAAGTTCTATCGATGCTTTATGGTGCAATTTGAAGAAAACATCCAGGATAACTGACTAGAGGAGTGTTGCTTCTTCATGACAATGCCAGACCACATACGGCTCAATTAACCAACTAAGGTGGGAGGTTCTGGAACATCCACCTTACAGCCCCGACTTAGCCCCTAGCGATTTCCACCTTTTTGGTCCACTGAAAACCCACCTTGGCGGGAGACATTTTGCAAATGACGCCGAAGTTGAATGTGAAGTGAAAACGTGGTTTAGAAAACAGATCACGCAGTTCTATGCAGCCGGTTTGGGAAGACTGATAAAACGATAGGATAAGTACATCAATGTTGGGGGAAATTATGTTGAGAAATAAAGGGACAATGTATGTATAAAAATAAACTGGTTTCAAGTTGTTATATTTAGTTATTTTTCCACAGCCATGTGTGACTTACTTATTGACTTCCCCTTGTATATGACATATAGGAATGACACAATCTCTTTATATTTTGACTAATGTTCCCTCAATCCTGTGGTAGCGCAAATGTGTACATTATGTGAAGTACAGCTGTGACTCAATGGCTGTATATTGTGACAAATATTTCCACAAAGCTGCAGTAGGGTAAATGAGTACAACATTATGTGACATATAGCTATGGCACAATGGCTTTATATTATGACAAATGTTTCCACAAAGTTGTGATAGGGTAAAGACTAGCAAATGTGTACAACATTATGTGACGTATAGCTATGATACTTTGGCTTATATTATGACAAATGTTCTTTCAATGTTACGACAGGGTGAAGACTAATGAGATGTATTCACTATGGCTTTATATTGTGACAATTCTTCCCTTAATGTTGCAATAGGGTGAGTACTAATGTGACGTATAGCTATGACAATATGGCTTTATATTGTGACAATTCTTCCCTTAATGTTGCGATAGGGTGAGGACTAATGTGACATATAGCTATGACAATATGGCTTTATATTGCGACAAATCTTCCCTTAATGTTGCGATAGGGTGAGGACTAATGTGACGTATAGCTATGACAATATGGCTTTATATTGTGACAAATCTTCCCTTAATGTTGTGATATGGTAAAGACTTATGTGACGTATAACTATAACACTGGCTTCATATTGTGATAAATATTCCCTCAATGTTGCGATAGGGTGAACTAGTCCACAAGCCTCCAGCCCTTAAATCCCATATTTTTGTGAACAGTATTCAAGCTGATATAGGACACCATATAGGCAATAATCAAAAGTAGGTCAGTGCACACATTTAAAACTTTCAGTCTCAGGTAGCTGTGACTTCAAGACTTTCTATTCCAAAGTATGTATACTTTCTGACGTTCAAGCTGTGTTCACGGTATGGTTGGATACGGAATTAAACAAACAGTAACGCATCTATGCTCTTCAAATATCATACGAGGGGAAGTCAATAAGGAAGCCACAAATGGCTGTAGAAAAATAACTAAATATGATAACTTGAAACCAGTTTATTTTTATACATACATTGTCCCTTTATTTCTCAACATAATTTCCATCAACATTGATGCACTTATCCCATCGTTTTATCAGTCCTCCCAAACCGGCTGCATAGAACTGTGTGCTCTGTTGTCTAAACCATGTTTTCACTTCACATTCAACTTCGACATCATTCGCGAAATGTCTCCCGCCAAGGTGAGTTTTCAGCATTTATGCTGACAGATGTTTGTCCCGTAAAGCAGTGCATAGCTGGGTAGAAAAAGTTACGAGGACGAGTCAATAAGTCAGTCACTAAGTTCTGTGGGATGGCAGGCAAATGAAAACAAATCACACAGCAGTATGCAACAGGTTTGGGAGCACTAATAAAACGATGGGATAAGTGCATCAATGTTGGTGGGAATTATGTTGAGAAATAAAGGGACAATGTATGTATAAAAATAAACTGGTTTCAAGTTGTTATCATAGTAAAGTTATTTTTCTACAGCCACTTGTGGCTTACTTATTAACTTACCCTCGTAAAAACATGTCTTGAATTGACACACTGAAATGATGTATGATTTTATATTGTGACAAATGTTTCCACAATACTGTGATAGGGTGAATACTAGTAGATGTCTCACGTGCTTGAACAATATAACTAAATTAGTCTTAGATGCATAGGACACATTTGGAGGATATACGACGGTTGAATACCAAAGGATATCATTTTCGACATCTGATGGCAGATGCCTTGAAGAGATAAGAACAAGAATCGCCATTGCGAAGCCTTTAGCAAGATGAAAAACATTCTGACCAATAAAATGATGTCAATTGAAACGAGAAAAAGAGTGTTGAGGGGATACATAGAGCCTGTTCTTTTGTATGGATGTGAAACTTGGACAATGTGCAGTCAAGCTGAAAAACATCTGATGGCTGCAGAAATGTGGTTTCTGAGGAAAATGCAAAGAATACCATGGACAGATAGAAAAACCAATGACCAAGTACTACAAGAGACAAATGAAAATCGTAGATTAATTAGAGAAATTAGACGTAGACAGTCAAAATTTTTTGGACATGTTATGAGAAAAAATGGACTGGAGAACTTAGTGACAGCTGGCAAGATCGAAGGGAACAGACCAAGAGGAAGACCGAGAGGAAAATACCTGGATGGCTTGGCCACATGGCATGGACGAGACAGGAACACTGAGCTGATCCACGACTCTGGTGATCGAGTGAAATGGCGAATCATGACCGCCCACGCTTTCCGGCATGGCACATGATTGATCGATCATTTTTGATGAATTACAGATGGGTAAAAGATCTCGGAGTCTCGGTATAAAGATATCTGTAAGTATAACGTGAATGATACAGGCACTGATATTGCACCTTGGGAGCAGCAGGCTGCCACTGATCACTTTGCATGGAGGGAAAAGATTAGGAATGGAATATTGACAAAGGAGAAAACAATTGCGATAGGTCACACACTGAGCGTGTGAGGTGTCAGATGGTGCATGATGGCCATGTGTTCACATTGATCCATTGTGGACTAACATTTACCGTGAGAATTGGTCTGATGAGACACATTCGCTACCGCCATGGGTTGTAGTTATTATGCCTTTTGAAGCACAATGTACCAAACTATCATCTGTCAAGACAGCACGGTGCCAATATCAGTAGTTTAACTAAACTCACTCTGTCAAAGCATTGCTCACAGAAGTAACAATCTCTTGTAACACAGTGGGTCCCGTCACACTGCAGCATATCTGGAAATGAAGAGGCTGACAAACTGGCAAAGGAGGATGGGAAACTACCTCAGCCTGATATAGCCACAAGTTTAAGAAAAGTAAAAAATCAACACACTGAAATATAGTGATATACATTAGACAGAAGTATCTTAAAGTGAAAAATATATGAGGCCCTTTTAAATGAAGGTATTGAACTATACAGAAATGCCTATAGAACCAAGTTGGAATCGGAGCATCCAGACAAGCAGACAGATGATGCATATTACCAACCCAACTGAAGTGAACAAGCAGTAATCTTCAAGCTCCACGCTGGACATTCATTTATAGGAGATAATGATTCATTGATTGTAGAATTGCTAAAATTACAGCTGACCATTTACTGCATGGGTGACCAACATATACAGATTAGAGAGAAATTAATTTGGTCTACACCCGCTCCACAAACTCAATGGAGATGTCAACAACCCCAAGTTGAATACATCTGAAAGTGTTTAAAGAAGAGTAGCAATCATTGAGTCTTGGTGAGTTAATGCAACAGAAGGCGCTGAAATAATAAGTAACATAAAATGTAAGAGTTAAAGTAACAACTAACGTAACTGTGTTAATGTAACAAGAATGGGACATAAAGAGTTAAAGTAATTAGCACAAAATGTATTAATGTAACAGAAGAACGGGACAGAAATAGACAGTAACAACCAACTTAAATATATTAATGTAACAAGAATGGGACATAAGGAGTAATTAACATAAAACGTATTAATGTAAGAAAGGAATGGGAGATAGAAGGTTCAGAAATGTGCACACTGCATAGAGCAACCACAAACACACTGACCTGTCTGGTACTGAAAGCAAGTACAGGACCCTCTTCCATGCCTAAGAGTATGTAGGGTACTATGGTGCTAATCTAATCTTTTTATACAGCAATCGGTGCTCAATGGGCAGCGTGGTCAGTATAGTACTTGTTATCTTTACCTTCCAATATTTCCTGCTACCCATTTTAATTTTAGACAAAGTCGACCTGGGAAGATGCATACAATTTTTTTTTTAAATCTGCCGCGATGGGGGGATTCTAACACATGATCACTGGGCCGGCTCTCGAGTTCGGAAAGAGTTAATGCTTATACTTTACAAAGTAAAATGTTGCTCAAAACACTCAAGAGCATAGAGGGAGCACTGATAGGGAATGAAGATGTTAACTGACTGGTGAACTTCCACAAGCTTACGACAATGTTAACTGACTGGTGAACTTCCATAAGCTTATAGCAATGTTAACCGACTGATGAACTTCCACAATCTTACAACAATGTTAACTGACTGATGAACTTCTATTATCTTACAGCAATGTTAACTGACTGATGAACTTCTATTATCTAACAGCAATGTTAACTGACTGGTGAACTTCCATAAGCTTACGACAATGTTAACTAACTGATGAACTTCTATTATCTTACAGCAATGTTAACTGACTGGTGAACTTCCATAAGCGTACGACAATGTTAACTGACTGATGAACTTCCACAATCTTACAACAATGTTAACTGATTGATGAACTTCCATTATCTTACAACAATGTTAATTGATTGATGAACTTCCAACATCTTAAAGCAATGTTAACTGACTAATGAACTTCCACCATCTTACAACTTAGTTAACTGGCTGATGAATTTCTATTGTCTTACAACAATGCTAACTGATTGATGAATTTCCATCATCTTACAACACTACTAGCTGATTGATGAACTTGTATCATTTTATAATAATGTTAATTGACTGATGAACTTGTATCATTTTATAATAATGTTAACTGACTGATGAACTTGTATCATTTTACAATAATGTTAACTACAGTGAGATTAAACCTTTGATGTAGTTAAGTAGACATATATGCAGGTTAACATGCAACAAAAAGATGTTACAAATGGCGGCAACACATATGTTTTTGATCTGATTATATCTAAACATTATATCACATAGGATTAAGTTATTCAGCACAGCATTACAGTGTGATTGATGTACTCAAATGGAGGGTGATATGTCTAGATGTTTCATCAAATTTGACTATGATGATAAACATTACATGACTATAATGCTAAACACGATGTTGACCAAGATACTAAACATCTAATATTTATTATGCTAAACATCACATGTGACTATGATGCTAGACATCACATGTGACTATGATGCTAGACATCACATGTGACTATGATGCTAGACATCACATGTGACTATGATGCTAGACATCACATGTGACTATGATGCTAGACATCACATGTGACTATGATGCTAGACATCGCATGTGACTATGATGCTAGACATCGCATGTGACTATGATGCTAGACATCACATGTGACTATGATGCTAAGCATCACATGTGACTATGATGCTAAGCATCACATGTGACTATGATGCTAAGCATCACACGTGACTATGATGCTAGACATCACACGTGACTATGATGCTAGACATCACATGTGACTATGATGCTAGACATCACATGTGACTATGATGCTAGACATCACATGTGACTATGATGCTAAACATCACATGTGACTATGATGCTAAACATCACATGTGACTATGATGCTAAACATCACATGTGACTATGATGCTAGACATCACATGTGACTATGATGCTAAACATCACACGTGACTATGATGCTAGAATCACATGTGACTATGATGATGCTAAATATAACATGTGACTATGATGCTAAATATAACATGTGACTATGATGCTAAATATAACATGTGACTATGATGCTAAATATAACATGTGACTATACACATCACATGTGACTATAATGCTAAATAAGATTTAATTGTGGCTGCTTTATACGTATAAACAATGTCATATATTATAATAATGCTGACTGAGATTAATTTACTGAAAATGTAAATAGCGAGGACACAAACAATAGGTAGCACTATTTACTGCCTGGATTATTTAACTTCATCTTGCCAGATTCATACTGCAGAAGTCAACATAACACAAAGCAAACAATGTATCCTTAAAGTTTAAATACACAACATATAATGCCCTGAAAGTTCTAACCGATTATAATTTTTCTTTGTTTACAAAGTGAAGAGTTAACTATTCGGATAGCAGCCGCTCCAGCAAATCAAATTTTGCATTAATTTTGTGAACACGATAGTGTTTAAAATGTTTGCGATAGTGTTTAAAATGTTTGCGCAGACATGAATGTTGTGTATTTCAGCTTTAAAGATTCACTGTTTGCTTTAACAGTAATTACCTGACAAGATGCAACGAAATATGGCAGGAAATAAACATTTATGTCTTCATTTTCAAAATTCACAATGGGAACATGTTTTATTTTACTTAGGGTTTTAATTTGCTTGTGCCTATGTTTTCTGACGATAGATAGATGTATGGATGGACAGATGGATGGATGAATAGGTAGGTAGATATGTCTGAACATATTATGTGTAACTGCTATGGGATTGATTGATTTATGTAAATCCAGACATTGTACCGGGTATCTCCACAGGGTTATATACTTATGTACAAACATTAAACCATGTATAGCTATTACTAGATATGAGATTACACTTTGTGGCTGACATATATCCAACCATGGCATCACATATAATTACGCTGCATTTGATTTATTTGTAATTGCCATTACTTCTGTTTCTGATTTTAATACCATGTTATGTCTGCATTGAGAAATCTGTGCTTGACTTTGTCACACATGTTTTCCTTATATACTCCATCTTTTCCCCACAATCTGCTTTTCACTACTCTCTTTAGCGATTCTTCATGTCATAATGTGCAACTATGTCATGAGTCTTTGCTTTTTATATATGTTGAGTTGAGCCAAGAATCGACATTACTGCACTCAGGATATTCCCATACGCGCTTCGTCCCCTCGCTAAACAGCCAACGAGTTTACTACTAATCGTTCCCACCGCTATCTGACTGAAAGTTCTCCTGGTCTTCCCTCCCAGTTTTAAGATTCTTCCAGAACCCCTGCAATCTCATTCTTTCTACATACAGCTTCTCAGTATGTTCCCCCGCCTTCATTTGGTCTCACAGGCACATGATCACCTCTCTCTTGTTGAGAGGTAATCTATCACCAAGGTACATTCCTTGCGAGCCAATCAGCCTGTTTGCTTTTTATATATTACTTTAAGAATTGTTCTTTGTTGTGTTATTTTTTCAACCCAGCTGGCTGGGGTTCATGTTTTGATAACACCACACTTCAAATTCCTCTATGCACTTTCTATCACATTTATCCATTTTTCATATATGGAATGAGTTTCTGGCGGATGTTATACTATACACTCTAAATGACATGCTAATCTACAGACTAAATAATGGGACGTGACAATCTAGACTAAATGACAGACACGACACAACAATCTTCAGACTAAATAACAGGCATGACATAATCTTTAGACTAAATAACTGGACATGACAATCTACAGACTAATAATCAGCATGACAACAATCTACAGACTAAATCACCTGACATGACATAACAGTCTAGACTAAATCATCAGACATGACATCATTTTCAGACTAAATCACCTGACCTGATAGACTATTTGTTCCTTATCTTTACACTTGTTTATGGTTGGTGACATTTTGCAGCTGTTTTATAAGGAATGGGGCAGCCAGCCCCAGTACCAAGCCTCCTTAGTTGCCTTGTACGACAAGCACGTTACGTTACAGGGTTACTATAATTTTCATTTTCTCATCATTATTCTCTATTTCATCTTTTCATTCTTCTTCTCATCCCATTCTTATGCCTTAATGTAGTCACTGGAGGGTCTTCTCTGTGAGTATATGTTGTGTTTTGTGTATGTACTTGTTTGCTGATAAAGGCTAGTCACCCCAACGGCCTGTATTTTTCATAATTCTGTTCTGTAAAGCTGCATTACTTTGTGTTATTTTATATTGTTTGTTTTCCCTAAAGAGCACTGGTAATGCACGGGCTATAAATGATGCTACTTTTCATGACTGTATGGGGGTCCTGTTGTGTAAAGGATTACCTTCACTGCACACATATATATCTTCATAAGAGCTAAGTCTTCTCCCATAGACCACCACAAGGAGAAACTCAACACAGTGCATACAGTTCTGTAGCACCAGCAAATGTTTCAGGTCAAGAGTACAACAGAATCACACAAGCTCCAAAAATTTTGTTTTGTTTTGTGGGTAGGGTTTCTCATTTTTTAAAATCTAGTCCGGACAAGAGCCTACCTGACATACTCTCTACTATTTCCATCTGTAGGATCGGGAACAAGCCCTGGTTTTCTGTACTTATCCAAGAAGCCATCCGCTACACTATCCTGAGGTGTATAACATCCCTGGGTTCCTTAACTTGTAAAATAAACCATCACTAACATCCGGCAGTTACAGCCAGGTGCTACACTTCCTGCCCTTTGGGTTCTACACTTAGAAGAGTTACAAACAAAAAATAGCAGCCATACAGAAAATAAAAATTTATTTCAAAGGCATCTTAAATAGCATGCAATGTAAGTAATGGTCTTGCCAAAAACAAAATGACACAAGCTGACACATGAATGTCATGTCATGATTTAATTCTGTTGATTCTATCAGTTAAAGCTGCATGTCCTCTTGTTGGAGGTTGCAATCAACCCCAGGTTGATTTCTCTAGGCAACTGTATGCTCAGTAGCTTGTCCATTACTTTCTGAACGCCGGTGTAGTGGTTGAACCACCAACCTCACTATCAGATACCGTAAGATCAAGCAAGCCACTCATTCTTTCCACCACATCAACTTCAGCTGGAGTTTTTTTTCGCTCGCTCACTTTGAACTCAAGCAGTCCATACAAACTACTTCTAGTAGTGCTGGACTGAAGTTTTCATATGGATTATATTTCCCTATTAACAGTGTCCCTCACCACCAGGCGAACCCATTCCGACTTCAGAGGTACTTGCAATTTACATCCCCAAGTCAAGGACGACAGGCCAACATTTTAGTCCAACTAGTTCGGTGTAGGAGTGAAGCCCTTACCTCGGTATCAGCACACTGGATGTTTAAGAACATGCATTCTTATCCATTCAGCCATGCTGACCTACTGAGTAATAAGCATTCTTCTTTTCTCTGAAGTCCTGGGGAGAAAGGCATTGGAGGAGACTAAAAAACACATGTAGAAGAGAAATAGATGGTAGAATTGAAATGGATTACATGGCGGTGCTGCCGAAAACAGCACAAGATTGGCGGCTTGGCATGAGTTTATTGAGTGTCTGTGTTCCATTAGGGGATAAACAGCAGAGGGAATATTTGGATCATTTCAATCATTTTGATTTATTTGGTTGTTTCGGGATTTGAAGTTTGAAGATTGAGCACAACCCACTACTGGCAACACTGATCATATTCCGTCACGAACCTTGGGCCTATAGCCTACAATAGGTGACGCAAATATTCTACTATGTTAATTTGGTTGCGTCTAGCATGAGCAGAGTGGTCTAGTGGTTACACACTTGCCTCATATGCCAGTGATCGAGTTCGATACCGGGCCCAGTCAGGGATACACACTATTGGTGAGTTAAAACGGAGAGCAAAACTTGAGTCTAGTGCTTTCAATCTAACGTAGACAAGACCCAAGGTTTGTGCCGGAATGCAATCAGCGTTGCCAGTAGTGGGTTGTGCTCAATCTTTAAATCTTCATTTTGCAAATCAATGTGGGGGAAAAAAACTATCTCTAGCACATCTATATAGGATCCAAACAAATCTTTATTACGCACATATTAACATATCCTTCTTCACATAAATTATCCGTAAATACAAAGTTATGCACATCTAAAGATTTATATTAGTCTAGAACCAAACATTCAAATGTACAGGCATCTATGTGATAAAAATCTGCCTAAAATTCTAACATCCATAAACAATACAATACAGCGACTAATGCCTGATATATTGTTCATATGATGAAAACATAACTGACTACAGCTCAACATATGGCAACAAAAATATTTTAATTCAGAACACATTTTTCAATATATCAAGAAAATTTTTTTGCTTCAATGTCCAACACATTTAACAAAACATTTGTGGAATCCAACCTCGCAGTAAAATTTATAGCATAGAAATAATGAAACATTATCTGCTGGCGAAAACAATACAGACAATAGAATTGTCAGTAAAATTAAATCAAGCAAGCTGCCATATTTCTTAATCTATACAATGCCATTTATGTAAACTGAATAGAGGATGATAAGGCATTGTTTAACTATTACATCGGAACTGCCAGTGATCTGTCAGGAAAGTTACATCGGAACTGATATTGGTCGATACAGGAATTAATCCACTTACTTCCAAACTGAAACTGATGCGAACAACAATGACCCAGTTACGTCCAAACTGAAACTGATGCAAACAAGAATTACTCGGTTACAACCAACCTGGCACTACCATGTACAGAAATTACCTAGTTACATCCAAATGTATCTGGTATAGAAATTACCCAGTTACATCTAAACATATCTGGTATAGAAATTACCCAGTTACACCTAAACTGACATTATCTGGTATAGAAATTACCCAATTATATCAAGTTATTATCTGGTACAGAAATTACCTAGTTACAACCAAACTGGGTCTGACATGTTCAGGAATTGTCATAATACTTTAAGCAAGTACAGACAAGTGCAGTGACCTCACACTTCACAGAAGCAATAACAATGCCACAGTAGAACACAAACACCAAGTATCAGTTTTACATAACACAACGCACACACACAAACAATCACAAATTTCAGAGCATTATGGAATCAATGCTGACATATACAGACAATTTGCAAGACAATTCACTTCTGATAATAAGTGCAACACAATTCACTTCATGATACGACAACTTAGTGCAACATAATTCACTTCATACCATGACAACTGTATGCACGACGATTCACTTGATGATATGACAACACACAAGCACATTTTACACAAGCAGACGCATGTTCATATCAGTAATGGCACCAGGAAGCATGCTGGGTGGTTAAAAATGCACGCCTTCATATTTACAGACCAGAAAACAAAAATCATACTATAAAACACAGCCATTGATAATTGACATGTGTCAACTGTGACAAATTGGCACTCCATAGCAGACTGTGACGAGGAGACTGAGCCCAGGGGGATTGTACCAAGTGCTATCAAGTATCCTCTTGCATTTATCTATTACTTTTAGCTGTGCCAAATTCTTCAACGCGCAATTTCCGCTAATTTCAAACATTTCTGGGATAAAATAACGCTGCAGCATACTGTACCGGTACCACTACCTGCCTGGATGGCATTCCTGGAGACAGAGAATTACAGACAACAGACCGCTTTCACAAGCAGTCAGGGTTACAGACCAGGTGTTTATCTGAGGGTAGCAAAACCCTTATTGTCGTTGCGCTTGGAAATTTGTACCTGACACCTGAATTTTTTACGGTTTTTATAGCCTGTATTTGCACACACAAAATGTTAGCTCCTTAGGAAAAAAAAAGGTTCCTGAATTGTGTTTAGTCTTTTCTACCTCTCCATTATTAATTATTAAGTTTAAGTTAAGGCTCCATTATTAAGTTTATTTGCCTTTCTGGGAAATAAAATCTGTGCCTGGGACATAAGAACGCAGTGTCTTAACAGTTTGGCCACTGGTTATCTTAAATTTCTAAATATATTCTCATCAAGGTGTCACACTGCTGCCACGCGATTCAAATTTCTAATTAAAGACAAATAATGAGGCAGGAATATTTATTACACACTGTCTAACACACCAAATTATCACAGTGTTCTCTTTGCCTTCACCTTCTAAAACTTCATGCTCACTGGCTAGCTAATTGTATAGGGTGTATTTTAAATGGCTGTGAAGTGTTTGAAAATATTGCCGATCCAAGTTTTGTATTTACCCTCTGTAAAGTTCATGCAACATAATAGGTATATAGAAAACTTGGGCCGGCAATATTTTAAATCACTGCACAGTCATTAAAAATTCACCCTGTACTTCGTCCACCTTAGGCCACACATGTATACAGCAATGAACCAAAGCAAGTGAAGACATTAAAAATTTATAAATAACTGACCAAGGCCAAGAACGAACAGAGCTGTTGTTTTAAAAATACATTAAGGCACGATTCCCAGTCAGGACAAATACAAAATGGGTTGGGAATAAAAATAAAAGCCAGCCAAAAAACAAAAACATTCAAATTGCAAAGTCAAATTAGCACAAACGAAAGCGTTGAAAGAATTAAACGACAACAAATAAATAGCTCTCACTTTTGCATGACAATTCCCTGCAGAATAGCCTCCACACCAGCCCACCCCTGCTCGCTCGCTCTCTTTGTGAGTGTGTATGTTAAAGACAACTTTCATCCATAAACTCCATAATTTGGCATCAACTACAGTTCAGACTTTCATCTCTGTACCTCATGGATATCTTATTTTTGTCTTCTTTCCTTAGAACTACAAACACCGATTACAAAATCGCTGTGACAACCCCATTCAAATGTACAGGAAAACCAGGCTTGTTCAGTCACAAAGTAACGAAACAAAAATCTTATAGGTGCACTATTCCCATGAAAATCCCCCATCACATATGCCATGCACAGAAGACCGCAGGTGGTATCTTTCAAACTCCAAAATACATCAGATAAACATACCGCAACCTGAAATGAAAGCCCATACTGGTCATCCATTCTAGAAGACAAGCAGTTTCGCTGAACGCTGCATGTTTAATTTCCATCTATAACCTGCGGTAGCTAGCAGTTAATTTAAAAACTGCTAATCCGAAACACAAGCAGTCATTTCATTTCTTAATGTCTTGCAGATTTTAGAGCATTAATTTGCCCAGATTTATCAAGCGGCTTCACGGCGTGCTCATGTATCAACTAAATGATGCTAATATCTCAGGAGAATATATAAACATGTCACAAAACAACTTGGTATTCTTTTCAGGACAAGTGAGGAGATGTTAAGAGGGGAAGAAATCGGAAAACCATGTTCCCGAGTCATGCATTTATACTATGTTGATAAAAATTTTAATAACAGAATTTAAATTGTTTATTATAAATTTCTAACGTGTGTGTGTGTGTGTGTTTAAAACGATAGTCTTTAGAGAAACTATGTATAAATTGCATCCACCGTAATTTTAAAAATCATACTGTAAAAGAATTGATTTTGTTAGGACCAGAAGTGTGATAATCATTTCAGATGTCAATTTCACCACTTTTATCAGATGTTTCACACTGCTTCCAAGTGAAAGACTCAATCTCTTGTGACGTTTCAAATACTTGCAGTAAGTTACAATCAAATAGGTGCCATTTTCACAACGAAGTTAGCTGCAATGGATCTTCCAACAGTGTCTGTGGATTCTGTCAGACTTCTGTTCATCCATCTCTTGACGTTTTCCAGTTTGCATCGTCTTTACTTGTACCATATTGTTTTTATAAGGGTGTGTATGTTAATAAATGTCAAAATATTTCATTTGCCTCTTTTTCTATTTCTTTCATCATGAATTACAGGCTATATTTAATTAATATTTTTCTTACTACAAATACAAAAAGGCAATTTGGGCATTTTATAAGGAGAAATAGAATTAGGCATGTTATGAGGAGAAATAGAATTTAAAACATGGGTGCTCTTTTCTCATCAAAACTTCAGAGAATAAGAGGAAGAAGAGAAGAAGAAGAAGAAGAAGAAGAAGTAGAAGAAGCAGAAGAAGAGGAGGAAGAAGAAGAAGAAGAAAGGTCCTCTTTGCCATCACAATTCTAAGTCTCACACCACCCATCTTTGTATAGTTTGTCCTAGGTTAAATTCTGTGCTATTTTGCTTATGGTAAATAAAGAGGTACAAAAGAAATTACTAAAAGTACCTAATCATGTGAATGTTAAGCATGCAATCTAAGAAGTCACATTATAACTGAACAAGCCTGATTTGCTCACATCAATGACATACACTCACATACAGTACTATCCCCAAGCATGCACTGTGTTGTATTGTGACATGAATTTTTTTTTACCAAAGGAAGTATCAGGGAAACGTCTAAAAACTAGAGAATCACACTTGAACTGTCATTCCTGCCATTCTTTAGTAATCCAGTCTGAAAACGAACAACAGAATCCACATCTTTGAACTTTATCAGAATCCACGCCTGCGAAGGTATCACAATAGCCATCAGTCCAAGAAATCCAGAATCTTGTAGAAACATGGAGCAATACAATCTCTCTCTTGCCAGTTTCAAACACAGGGTCATTAATCAAATTGTTTTACTCATGAAACAACCTTCACGGATATTCAAAATGTAGGGACCATCCAGATGGTATAGAGAGCAAATAGTTTTGTCAAATCCACTTGAAAGCCGTTAAAATGTAGATTTTGTTAAATCTCCCATACGGCCATTCAAATAAAGATTTCATCACATCCACCCAGTAGGCTGTATATTTCGTCAAATCCCCCAGAAAGCCGTTCGAATGAAGATTCTATCAAATCCACCGTGAAGGTCGTTCAATGAAGCAGTTTCAATGTCCCTGAAAAAGTACTCATCAACATGGAATTGGGGTGTGGGCTGTCTATAATCCTAGGTCGTAAGCATCGAGCAGCTCGGTGAAATTGCTGTCAACATTGAAGAAGTAGTCGTCATCGAGGTTGAATGTGGGGTTTATGTGCATGAAAGGCATGTCCTGGTCTGTGGTCGTGTGCAGGAAGGAGCCACACATCGGGGATATCTCAGTTCTCAACACAGCTGCTGAAAAAATGTGAAACGTTTCAGAATTACACACAAAATAAAATAGTACTTCTTTGGACTCCAGATAAAGATAAAAACACTACAAACATAACAAGATAATTAACATTCCTGACTTCAACTATGACCTGTGCAGGACAATGCAACCAACCTCAACCCCAGATTAATTTAGTAGGTAATTTTATGTTAGTTTGCCAGTGCTTTCTGAACGAAAAGTCTGACTAGCAGTGAAGCGAACAATTCCACTAATTCACCACCAGCACACAGGAAGTGTAATTGCAAATGCATTATGCCACTTGGCCATGTTGACTCTTTTTAACATTACACTTCACCTATATTTAGCATCGCACAGCGGTTCTACCCCTTCACCACAAAGTTGGACTATTCATTCTCAATAGCTAGGCAAACTATTGAATTTTGGGATGCAGAGGTGTTTCCAAGGCACCAGGGCCGGGTTATATACTGGCCAAGACGCGTCCTCGTCGAGCGTCCTGGGCAACAGGTCCCTTCGGGGTCCTGGCTGAAGTCAATAGGATCGCTGATTCCTCTGAAGTCGGAGAGTGTCTGCCTGTACGGCGAGGAACCACCAGTCTGCACACCAATAAGCCAGACATGGAACAACGGATACTCACGCAAACCTCAGGTCCTGTATGACATCACACTGATGTTGGACAACAGGATGTCTTCAACCGACATACAGGACTTCGCGTTGGAGCTCAAGCCAACGAACACAAGCAAGCAAGCAAGTATACCAAAGTTGGACCACTCCTCCTGAAAGCTATGGCAAGCTGCTGAACGTATAATTACCTAGAATATCAACCTGGGGTTGATCGCAGTGTCCTGCAAAGGACAAACGATGACCACTGGAGAGAGTCAGATATCCAAAACATACATATACACAGGGAACTATCTACACCAGGAAACCAAAATGTCAAGATATAAAAATACACATAACTACCTACATAAGGAAACTAAGCTGTCTAAACATACATACACATAAGCAACTACCAGACAGACATAAAAATCCATGGAGCTAAGATGTCATATATTTATACAAAGTATGCAAAAACGACAGACATCACTCACTATCATCAGCAGACGTGGACTCCTCTGAGAAGAGCTCCTGCTTGATTGATTCAATGCTGGTCAGCCGGTCAGACAAGCACTCACAAGCCAGGCTAGATGGACCAGACTCCGCTGCGGTCACTGCTGCCGCCAGATCAGGCTTGGACTCCAGGCCAAAGTCCAGGAGACCATCCACCTTTGTTTCAAATAGGATTAATCATTATTACTAATACCATCCACCTGTACTTCATATAAGATTAATCATTATTACTAAGACCATCCACCTGTATTTCAAATAGGATTAATCATTATTACTAAAATCATCCACCTGTATTTCAAATAGGATTAATCATTATTACTAACACTTATCTTCTTCTTCTTTGACACAACTTGCAACCTTTAAGATATGCTACAACTGCCATCACATTACACAAAGCAATGCCATGGACAAACAAACAGCATGCAGTTTGTGGTAATTTTGGTCTCAACCTGCTTTTGTCATGCTTTGGAAGCAAAGCATCACATCTGCAGTTGCTTCCTTTTAAAACCTGCTGCTAAATTAGATAAAATAATACAAACCAGCTGTTAAATTAGACAAAACTAGCAAACCTGCTGTTAAATTAATGACAATATAACATAACACAAACCTGATGCTAAATTATATTACATAACACAAACCTCGTGCTAATATTAAACACAAACCGTGCTAAATTAGAGACAATATAGAATAACACAAAACAGTGCAGCTTTACAGAACATTACAAAAAATATGGCAGCGACTAGCCTTCATCAGCGAACAAATACACACAACATAACATATAAACACACGCAAGGCACTAGTGACTACATTACGCTAAATTACATTAATTTACTAAATTACATTATGCTAAATTAGAACAGAAGCATAGTGGTTAGTGCACTTGCTTGTCAAAACAGTGAGCAGGGTTCAGTCCACAGCAGCCAAGGATTACTTTTGTCTTCAACCAGCATGGCTCGGAGCTCAACTCAGCCTCATTAAATTAGTGATAGATAAGTCTGATACTATTAGCTGCTGGGCGCTGTTAGCGGTGAGGGCTTTGGGTATCGGAGCACTTATGGACTTGTCCGGAGTGCAAGGATGATACCCCAACAGTTAACAAGATGAGATAACAATTCTGATAATTTTCTGGAAAGCCCAGGTGGAGAGAACTGGCAATGAAAATCGAAGTATGTCAAAGCCTAGATTATCTGAAAGTGTAATCCCTTCACTGATTTTTAAAAAAAAACCGGATAACAAAACACGGCTCCTCTTTGGTGCATGTCAAAAGTGGGGTGGTCATCTTTAAACTGTCATTATGTCATCTTGCTCGTCTGCACCATGATGCCACTTACATAACATTCTTGACAACCTTAACAACAATATTGACAGGTAACAAGACAATGGCATGGTTACTGTAATTTCTATCACACTTTTAAGACATGTGGTACACACCTCATCTTGGCCGGCAGCAGACGTCGTAGATTCTGAACTGGAGCTGGATTCTTCACCCGGTAAATCATCAGGGCACAGGAAGACATCAATGGGCCCTCGAGAACTTTTCAACCAAATCTGGATGTTCTTTAAAGGGAAGAACAAAGACAAATAAGCTACAACGGGAGGAAATAGGGAATTAACTTGTAGCATCTCACCTCAGTCACAAGAAACAAACGTTACACTGAGAATACACACTCAGTTAATTCCTTTTACATTTCTTTTACCAAACATTTACTATTTCTCCAGGTTATACCGTTTATTCCATCAAGGTCTATCATACTTTTATAACATTTTCCCCTCATTTTACTTTCTTTCATTTTAAATACTTTCTGGGGTGTCAGCATGACCAAATGAACAAGAGCATTCGTTCTTGAAAACTTTTAGGGTGCTGATCCCGAGGAAGGGGGTTAAACACTACACTAATCATTGACTTCCCAGCCCTGACCTGTGGACGTAAATTACAAGTACCTCAGAAGTCAAAATGGGTTCGCCTGATGGCAAGGGACACTGGTAATAGCTCGTCCACAAGCAAAAATCAACGAGCATGAAAAAACACTTTTCTTTTTATTAGTTTATAGTTACAATTAATGTAAACATATTACAAAATATAATTTTCATGTTCACTTGAAACTGGAAATACCCTTTCAGAAGGTGACACATCGATTCCTCTAAGTATTTCATTTACCATTTTTCTGGCTTGCATATTTTATTGCATCACGATTGTGTTATACAACAGAGTTCATCGGTTGATCATCACCCAGATATCAGTAGGCTTTAACTACTCAGATCAGTAGGCAATAAATACTCAGTTCATTGAACAAATCATTACCCAAAGATCAGTGGACAAGCAATGCCTAGAGCTCATAAAATGATCTTTCCATCAGGATGGGTATGATGTTCCGGATGCCTTTCAAACTATTTGTGAATACCATCCAAAAACAGAAAACAAACCCTGCACCTTTTCCATCAGCACAGTGGTTCTCAACCGGTGAGGAATTCCCCCCCCCCTCCCACAGGGGGGAATTTTAGGGTTTCCAGGGGGGAATGAAGACCATTTCAAGATCGTGTTAATACAAGAACCGTTTACTTAATATTGTTTTTCCCTTCATACTTTACTGTTATGTACGTCTCATCCTTCTAAAACTCATTTTATAAAGTAAGTAGACGCACAAATCATGTTTTATGTGGATGTCTAGACTTGTTTTAGTATATCTAATTACATTTACCTTCCATTTTTACGTATACTGTGTAGGGGTGGGGGGATTTTTAGGTAGGAAATATGAAAGGGGGGAATGACGTTCTGAAAATATGGTGAAGGGGGCACGGGCCAAATTTTTGATAGGAAGGGAGGAATCTTCTTCTTCTTCTGCGTTCATCCAGAGTTTTTTTTTCGGATGTGATTGCGTTGTGCCTGTTTACAGCAAAGCTGCATCCTTGCGCCGTTAGGCCGACACATTTGACTTCTGCGGGCATTTGTTGACCGGGTTAACCATCCCGGGGGGAAATGACGTTCTGAAAATATGGTGAAGGGGGCCACGAGCCAAAAAAGTTGAGAACCACTGCATTAGCAGGAAAGTAAAATAAATAACTATCCCTGCCTCGTAATTGGCATTCAAAGAACCTACCTAAGACCCAATTAGCAAAGGTTACCATGACTAAATGGATAAGCGCATTCACTCTTAAACTTCAGTTGTTGACTTAGGGACATAAATTACAAACACCTCAGAATTCAGAGTGGGTTCGCCTAATGGTGAGGGACACTGGTAAAAGGGAAAGATAATCCATGCACATAGATCTAGCAGTGGAAACCGCTTAAGGTAATCTTGGATGTGGTGAAGTTCTGTTATCAAGGGTTGCTTCTCTGGACACTTTTAAGAGGAATTTCTAATAAGAAGAACAATATCTTGGGTCCCAGGTGAGTTCGCCTTATCAGGTCTGCACGTAGTAGTCCATGTCCGGACTATGCTTCAGCAAACATATACACAAAAGTCAACCCGTTAGTTACAGCTACTTACATTTTCTGGATCTGGCACCTCCAGCCTCGTTTCCGGTGGTGCTTTGATGGCTATCACCGTCTGCTCTTTCAAAGAACTGAGGCTTCTGATATCTTGATATGTCACGTATGCTAATGTACGTCAGTTAAGGAAAGTAGGCTACAATTCAACTAGACATTTGGTTTGAGAGTTTACATAGTTCTTTTATACCATTCTCACAACACGGCACATTTCAAATATAGTCTTTTTACATGATTTATTACACTGTGCAGGGTCACAAGAAATGTTTCACATCAATATAGATAGTGAACTCTTTTTATTTAATTTAGGTGGCACATTTCAAACATTTATTACACTGTAAAGAGTCACAAGAAATGTTTCACATCAATATAGATAGTGAACTCTTTTTATTTAATTTAGGTGGCACATTTCAAACATTTATTACACTGTAAAGAGTCACAAGAAATGTTTCACATCAATATAGATATGAACTCTTTTTATTTCATTTAGGTGGCACATTTCAAACATTTATTACACTGTAAAGAGTCACAAGAAATGTTTCACATCAATATAGATAGTGAACTCTTTTTATTTCATTTAGGTGGCACATTTCAAACATTTATTACACTGTAAAGAGTCACAAGAAATGTTTCACATCAATATAGATAGTGAACTCTTAATTCATTTAGGTTTCTCAGGTGTTGTCATTAACTTGGGCGTAAAAGTTTATGGTCAATATTGCACATTTACGGTGCATAGTGAATAACCAGTGCTACAGGGAGTAGTGTGTATGGACTACGCTTGTGTTCTAAGCGAGCAAACGCCCGAAAAAACTTTAAAAAAATTTTTAATAATAAGATTTTTTTCTAAACATAACCTGGTCTCCCAGGTCAGCGAAGACTAAAATGGGTGCACCAGTAAATGTTCCGGAAAGTGAAAGCGGGCGACGTGCTAATGACCATATCACACATCGAGTGTCGATTGGTCTTTTAAAGATGTGGCTAGCATATTATGCCCACAGCACTTCAAGGCATGTCAAAGAGTCCTCACTCCATTTTAACAAAATAAATCTCTTTACTCAAGCAACAGTGGCAGGTCTGCATGGCCGAATGAGTAAGAACGTGTGTTCTTAAATATTTGTTGTGCTGATGCCGAGCTAAGTGGTTCAACCCCCTACACCAGACAGTTGGACTAAAATGTTGACCTGTCGTCCTTGACTTGGGGACGTAAATTATAAGTACCTCTGAAGTCAGAGTGGATTCGCATGATGGTAAGGGACACTGTTAATAGGGAAAGCTAATCCACACGCAAAATTCAGTCCATCACTACTATAGATAGTGTGTATGGACTACGCTTGAGTTCAAAGCGAGTGAGCGAGCAAAAAATAACAAAAAAAAAAAAAAAAAAAAGCAGCAGTGCACATGGCACAAACCCCACTTCGACAGCAATGTTCTAATATTACACGTTTCAAGAAATAAAAGGATATCTGGCATTTTCTGAATCCTCTGTCATCAATCTGAGCTGTCTCGTGGTGTTTGCTATTAACTTATCCAAGACTGACTCTTTCGACCTCAGCTCAGCCATATCTACAAAACGTGGGCAAAAAAATGTCTCACAATTTGCATGTCATGAAAACAACATCAAAAAACTAGAGAACACACAGTAACAAAAGTGTACATATACAACTGACCACACGTTAAATTTTTTTAGTTGCATATCCTTTACAGGACATCGCTATCAATGCCGGCATTTTTTGGCTGTTTGTGATTTCCTGGCCAGTTAGCGATCAGTAGTTTTGCCATTGCTTTCTAAACAACCAACACTCATACCATTGTATGAAAACCAGTGTAAGGTGGTCTTCCAAATCACCCACTGATGTGTGTCGAACACAGTACGCAGGTTTGTGAATTGCATTCTTAAGCCTTCGGCACAACTCCACCAATGCTCTATACAATACACATATCATACTGTGTGTATTAAGTCTTCACAACTGACATAGCTCAAATTATGTGTACAAGTCTTTTTTTTTTTACAACTGACAGAGCTCATGCTGTATATAATCTTCACAACTGACAAGAGCTCATGCTGTATATAATCTTCACAACTGACAAGAGCTCATGCTGTATATAATCTTCACAACTGACAAGAGCTCATGCTGTATATAATCTTCACAACTGACAAGAGCTCATACTGTGTGTATAAGTCTGCTTCACAAGTGACAAGTTCATGCTATGTATTATAAGTCTTCTTGGCAACTGACAGAGCTCATGCTGTGTGTATAAGTCTTCTATTTCGTTCATCTTCAAGGGGTGGGTGTCACATCTAGTTAACCAGCTTGAACGGTCAGCGTATCCAAATGCAGCATGCATCTATGGTTTGCTTTCATAGATTCCATCCAACATAACGGCACCTCCCATGGATAGGTTCCCTTTCAAACAATTTTGCCATGGACAGCTTATACTTTGCAATTTCAAACTGCAGTGGGATTTTTTACCTGAGCAATTTCCACACTGGACCTTCTGTTCACCCTTATCCAAAATGATTAGCTATCTGGTCTCATTACCGGAGAGATCAGGGAGGCAATGATATCATTAGTTCTTGGGAAAATTCCCTGCCCCATTAGTTAGTTAGTTATTCCTCTTGAGCCTAAGTCGGCGCATAGGGCAGAAGTCATGGTTCTCCATGTCCGGCTACCTGTTGTAGATCTTGGATGGCCGTTGAATGAGCGTTCTCTGATGATGGTTCAACGCAGGGTCTCTCTTGGTCTTCCCCGT
This sequence comes from Cepaea nemoralis, assembly GCA_014155875.1. Classification (NCBI taxonomy): domain Eukaryota; kingdom Metazoa; phylum Mollusca; class Gastropoda; order Stylommatophora; family Helicidae; genus Cepaea; species Cepaea nemoralis. The sequence goes on from JACEFZ010011170.1 coordinate 97,172, forward strand.
TTTCTGTTCTCTACTGGTGAAAATATGAGGGCTTGGTAGGGGAGTCTTGTCTTGTCCATTCTGAGTACATGGCCGATGTAGTTCCAACGGCGTTTTCTTATAAAATTGGATACAATATCTTGCTTAGTCTCTTGTCTTATCTGCACATTGGTTTCGAAATCTGTTCACTGGAAGTTTAGAATTCTTCTAAGACACTTGTCTTGCCCCATGCTGAGATTAAATTCAGTATGTGGACAGTCATATCAATAGTTCTTGGAAAAATTCCCTGCCGCCTGCCGAGATCAAACCCAGTAATCTGTATAAATAAAACCGGTATATTCAATCATGTGCTACATTTTATAGATACAGAATTTTTTTTTTTAAATGTTGCATATCCCTTACAGGACGTTGCAGTCAACACCAGCATCTTTCAGCTGCTGTTGATGTACTAGACAAGATTACGCTCAGTAATTTGTCACTGCTTTCTGAGCAACCGGCTCACATACCCCTGTTAAGTAACAAGCGCAGAGCAATCCGTTGCCAATTCTCACGCAGCTGCGTTACTCGCTAGAAATACAGGATTACGGAGAAAGACAATCCCTAGGAAAGGGAGACCGGCTGAAGACCAGATATAGAATAGAGAGGCTGAATATGGCCAGGCTGATACCAAAAATCGGATTCCCAACACATGCATAGGCACAAGCAAATGTATAGAACATTTTGTGCGAACGAACTGACCAACGTCTTAACTATCATAACCATCTTCCACATTTTACTGTCAAGCTCCGTGGGCAGGAATAGCTGACTTTCCCTCGCTCGATGAGTGGCACTGGATGGCATCATGTACAATGTCTTTGATGTCATCAATCTATTTAGTTCTATTGCGTCAGCTTTTCTTGTATCAGATCTTTTGATGCAGCGCCAGAGCTGGCATTGATGGCATTTCCCTCTGTCTGCTTTTGTACTTTAGTTGTTTACTTGTTCAGTGTGTTCTAGTATTTTTTTAAAATATATTCTAATTTTTATATATTCTTATTATTCTTGGCTCTGAAACCTGGAGTACAACTAAAGGAGATGAAGCCTTGATACAAACCTTTGAGAACAAAGTCTTCAGACGCATCTTTGGGCCCATTAGGGATACACAAAGTGGAGAGTGGAAAAGAAGAAGGAACAAAGACATTTATGATCTGTTTAACTTCCCGCTAATCACTGGTATCATGAAGGCTAATAGACTGCAATGGCTGGGGCACATAGAAAGAATGGAAGATAATAGGGAAACAAAACTTGCTCACACTCAAGAAATAAATGACCGTAGACCCCGAGGTAGACCAAGAAGACGGTGGATAGATAATATACATACAGATCTACAAGCACTTGGAATCACCGACTGGCATGAGAAGGTCAACCAGAGAGATGAATGGAGATGGCTTGTATCTGCAGCAAAGAACCTCAATGTCTCGGAATGCTAAAGAAGATATATTCTTATTTGTCCGCAAAACAACAGATAAAAAACAGCATATTCACACCAACCCTATGCTACCAATCTCAAACATCCAAATCACACTTTCGCAAAATCAACACCTGCAAGATGAGATGCCTGAGGAGAGCTGCCAACTTAACAATCCGAGACCGAGTAAGAAATGCTGTTATCAGACAGACAGTGGGATCAACAACTTGTGCCACATTTATTGAAAGACAGAAGATCAAGTGGTCTGGTCATGTCGTTAGAATGTAACACCAACTACCATCACTGGCCTTAGACGTGATGAAACCAAGAGGACGTCCAAGAAGAAAATGGATTGACGACATTGCACAATCACACGGAATGACACTATTCGGTGCCGCCCACCTGGCGCTGGAGCGCAAATTCCCCCCCAGAAATGGAAGATGATGATTCTTATCGTTCACTTGTATATGTGTGTTTTCCTTCCGTTGAACTTTCTAGTCATATTTTATGTTTATTCATTTCACATATCAAGGTTGATTGCTGTCTTCCTTAGCCACACTGCTCAAACAAATCATATTGTGTGACAATAATTGAAATGTACTTCACTTAAAGCTAAGATGATTTAAATTTGACAATACTGTGTACAAAACAAAGGTGCCCACAAGGAGAAAGAGGTTTTTGTGTTTGAATTACCGTAGTTTTTTTTAGAACGCAGAAAACATGCATCTTTACCAGAGTGCAGGTCTACACTTGTGGTGGTGAGTTGTGTGACTTGGGGAATGGAAGGCTCTCCTGATGCAGTGAATGTACTGGCTGCACCCCTGCAAGGAGATTGTTTTAAAAATATGAATGAGGAATGCCAATACTAGAGGAAATTATCTACACAGGAATACAATGATAAAGAAAATTATCAACACTTGGAATACAATACTAGAGAAAATTAATCTACACAGGAATACAATACTAAAGAAAATTATCAACACTTGGAATACAATACTAGAGAAACTTTCTACAAAATAATACAAAATTTACACAGGAATACAATACTAGAGAAACTTTCTACAAAATAATACAAAATTTACACAGGAATACAATACTAAAGAAAATTAATCTACACAGGAATATCAATACTAAAGAAAATCATCAACAAAAGTTTTTTATGTGCAAGAGTATAACTACACTGAAAAAAGTACTACAATGAAAACAGTACAACTGTATTACTTTCAAAAACAATACATACTACTCTGCTCATTAACAGATCTAGCCAGATTTCTTAATATGCTCATACCAAACGTAAAATATAAAATACTATGTGTCACTTGATATGGACAGCAGCTGAGCATATGAGGTGCGTTGTTTGAGATATAAATAGATAGTTAAAAATAAGCTTTTCATTCTCAGTATATGCTCTAATCTCAACTAGCAAGAATGTTCACGTTACCTCCATTGTATGTTATTTTTGGACTTTTTCTGTATGAGGTTGATGCCTTCTAGAACATTTGTTATGTCGTATATTCTTCTTTTCTGAACTTCTAACACTTCAGAAGCTTTATTTAAGTCAACAACCTGCAATCAAGCATCAAGTTTTCACATGTAAAAACAATAAAACAAAACTGGCTTCAAATTAAGTCGCAACTTCAAAACCTTTTCTCAAGATGCCAGAGATGACGACTGACAATACAAGTATGAAGATATTCATAAACATGCAGTACGCTATTAAAGTTTCATAGGAAGCAATTCACCGATTTCACTTTGGAAAAGTGAAAATAAGTTTGTCCAGATATTTTTACGTTTCAGAATTCCACACATACTTTCCTCTTCTTCTGCCTCTTATCTCTAGGGGTTCAATAATATTTAGTTTAGTTTCACATACTTACATCATTTACCCACACAGTTATGCACCCACTCAACAACAGTTTAGTTTAGTTGATGGATCAACATCACAGCACACAGGTGTAACCCATAAAGGCTCCGTTCTACTCCTAACTCAAGCCTGAGTCTGGAGAATCTCAGCTCAGTGCACGAACTCTATAGCACCGGCGAGGATCCTGAAATACCTTGGGTAGATTTTTAACTCAAAAGTTTGCCCGGCAGCGCTGTTAGGCCACTCGTTTTCGATTTCCAACTGCCAAGGGATTTTTTACGTGCGCAACAATACACACGGGCGTCCGATCTCACCACCCAGAGACCAGGGGAAATTTTGTTACCAGAAGTCCATGTGAAAACATCCCGGCCTTCACCGGGGCTTGAACCCAGGACCTCCAGCACTCGAGGCAGACGCCATACCTTGAGACCACTCAGCCCCCTTGGTTCAATATTGGAATAAAGTCTCATGCGAGATTTCATGTCTTGTTTCTTCCTTTGTCCTTTATTCTCAAGCCCTCCTGTCCCTTGCCATCTCCTGCAGTTCCTCCATTATCCTATCCGTGTATCCTTCAATTTCTCTTTGCCTTGTTTTTTTCTGCGTTTTTTTTTAAAGTTAAAAAATACCTAAAAGGACACTTTTACACATCTTTAGACACATTGGGAAGGAATATAATGGCAGCCCCATGTTTTTAATAGACCAACTGACACCGTGCGGGTGATTTGGTCATTATCATACAAGTCATTTTCTGGTTCATTTCAGGCTGGGTAGAAATGAGCCGTGTCAATTTTTGAAAATCGCCATCAATGGGGGATTCCATCACATGACAACCTGGCCAGGGGTGAAACTGCTACTGCAGCCCCCCTAGTATATGTGATGCCTTTTGTCACCTCATACCCCTACGTAAGTACAACATATTTATGTAAGATCACATGTCTTCACATTTTACCATATCATATTACAGCAATACTCACACTCACTTCATTTGCACAGTGAATCAATTAAGTGCCATCTCCACAATGAAAGCTGGCTGCAATGATCTCAAACACGTTATTGCCTCAGGCTTTGATTACATTCCGACAAAACTGCCATTCTTCCCACTTGTAATGCTACCTAACCTCGCCTTGTCCCTCCACAAATCATCATCATGTGCCATGTCGATAAGAGTGAGTGGTCATGTTTCACCATCTTACACAATTACCAGAGTCATGGATCTGCTCTGTGTTCTTGTCCCAACCATGTCATGTGATCAAGCCAACCAGTTATTTACTTCTCTGCCTTCCCCTTGTTCTTTTTTCCTCAATCTTGCCAGTTGTCACCAAGTTATCTATTTCTTCTCATGTGTCCAAAAAATGTAGACTGCGTCTAATTAGCTTACAGTTTTTATTTGCTTCTTGTATGACTTGCTCATTGGTTTTTCTGTTGGCCCATGATATTCTTTGCATTTTCCTCAGAAACCACATTTCCACAGCCATCAATATTAATTAACTTCCACAAACATGACATACAAAAGCTTATACAGGATGTATTTTTAATAACCATGCAGTGTTTGAAAATATTACCAGTCCAAGTTTTGTATTTACCTATTATGCTGCATGAACTTTACAGAGGGTGAATACAAAACTTGGACCGGCAATATTTTCAAACACTACACAGCCATTAAAAATACACCCTATATGACCATCCAGAAAACGCACACCTGCCCAGAGATCCAGCCCCTGCAGACCCAAATGAAGCTGTACCTGGTGAAATCATCTGGTCATGTCAGCAGAGTGGGAAAAGATCATCAATGAGGTATCAAGAATCAGAGCCGTCATGACTGGCTTGATAACAACAACCAGCAGCCACATAGGGAGCAAGGATTTGATTTGAAACAAGGAAAGGAAAATGACAAAAAGGCAGTTTTTGTATGCAATTTACTACCACCAAAGTAGAAGAGCAATAAAGTAACTGACATAAGGTAACAGAATACATTGTCACACCATCGCGGCACACTGTATTAATGGTGCAAGATCTGTTTGGCACTCAATGGCAGATGGTCACATCACGTTGGCTGCCTTATCTTGCAAAGAAAAGTTCTTAGTCATGAATGCACTAGACTTGAATAAAAACTCTTCCAGAGGATTCATAATCAACCAGACAATAATGAAGTTGAGTCCTCCCTGCCCAGAGCCATATATGACTACAACATTGCAAAATCCACACAACTCCTTCATCAGAACTAATCAAGAAAAATAAGGTAGTTTACAAGAGCATACAAACTTACCCCATCACTAATAATTTTACCCTGTAAAGACATAATAAACTTACCCCATCACAACAACTAACAATTTTACCCTGTGAAGACAACTAATAAACTTACCCCATCACTACAGCCAACAATTTTACCCTATGAAGACAGCTAATAAACTTACCCCATCACTACAACTAACAATTTTACCCTGTGAAGACAGCTAATAAACTTACCCCATCACTACAACTAACAATTTTACCCTGTGAAGACAGCTAATAAACTTACCCCATCACTACAACCAACAATTTTACCCTATGAAGACAGCTAATAAACTTACCCCATCACTACAACTAACAATTTTACCCTATGAAGACAGCTAATAAACTTACCCCATCAGGAGAGCTCCGCAACAAACCAACAAACTTCTTGGTCAGCAAGCCCAAGGAGGTGTCATACCTGGTCTTCTCCACAGGTGACCTTTGCCCTGTTGATAAACAGACACCAGGTGCTGTACATATCTACTTAACTATTCAGATGTTTTATAATACCCACTGGCTTATTCTGGAATGCCCACCTTTCTAGTGTCTTCTATTTGCTGTTATGGTAAAAGTTACTTGTGTATCCTTTCACAAGACGTGTCAACCCCAGCATTTTTTAGGCTGTTCGTAATTTCTTTTATATTCAATAGTTTGCTTTTTGAACAACTAGCAGGCACACCACTGTATGAAACCCAATAAAAGGCTGTCAGCTTCTAAGTTGCCCACAGGTGTGTTTTGATTTTGCGTTCGTAACCCCTTCGCCACATCCCTGGCTAGGAATCCACGTCTAATACCAGCCGGTCCATACATGATGAGCTGAATCGTGACCTAGTTACATCTTAATTTCTATTATCCAGTTTTTGATCAGTGGATGGGTGAAATCTATAGAAAGTCATCTGCGAATGGGTGAAACCTATAGAAAGTCATCTGCGAATGGGTGAAACCTATAGAAAGTCATCAGAGAATGGGTGAAACCTATAGAAAGTCATCAGAGAATGGGTGAAACCTATAGAAAGTCATCAGCGAATGAAAGTCCAGTATGGATGCCTGTCGGTCCAGCAGGTGTGAGTAGAAGTTTCAGAACGGTGTGACTTCGTTCACGGCCAGGTCAAGCGCACTGAGTAGCGACCCCACCCACACACAAAAAACATTTACAGCTTTCATTTGAAGCCCCCTCGTAAATTGATCTGGGTTAGACGAACCCAACATAAAATGAGTACCAGAAATTGGTGAATCAGCCACGTACACGTGGATTAGTGCCGCAAACAACAGATCACATACTCTGCCCAAAATACAACATATCTAGGCAAACTCTCTGGCCTAGAGAAAAAAAGTGAAAGATAAACAAGAGAACATTAAAGTTATAGACAAATTTCAAGCGAACAAAAGAAATACTAGAAAATGGTATGGGAAGTAAAGATAGCCAGCCAGCACAATACAATACAGACTATATTATATCACCCAGCGAGTGTCACTTGGTCTATCAATATATGAGACTAGCATCACACACACAAAATGACTCAATGTCCTCCACTCTTTTCTGTACATCTTCTGTTGGCTAGTAAGAGATCCGTATGTTTTCTTGCCTACTGAGGTATAGGTATTTATTTATCTTCCCTGTCAAGAAATTGTCACTTATTACCCTTGTCCATCAAGACATCATTGTCTTACCTAACAAGAATTTATTATCTATTTCTCGCCTGCCTACAAAGAAATTACTAGCTATTTCTCTTGCGTGCACAGATTATTTACTTCTCTGAGATAAGATCAGATAAACCTCAGACAGGTCTGACCGCATGGCTTCATGCACCAACCACTCCAGGAGCTCAGACCTGACGGCGTGGGTGGAACACACACAGCAACAAACAGGAAAACCTGTTCTGCCAGTCTGATCATATAAAATAGAAAATCCCGGACACTACCACAATCTGACACGTATTCAGCAATAAGAGGCAAGATCATTTACTACTGGAGGCTGCAGATGTAAATAAAGGACCTCTTTTTCATGCAGTGAAATGGATTAGGTATATATGGTGCAAGCCCCTATTGGGAAAGACGAATCACTTTGTGGATGAAGTGGTCAGTATCTTGCTTCCCATTATAAGCTGGATCAATTTATTTTAAAATTCCTAGCGCCTTGCCGTCTTGACAATGATTTGTTGCATTGTGCTTCAAACAAGCCATAATTACAACCCATGGCGTAGCGAATGTGACAAGTGACTGATCACACCAATTCCTGTTGTAAATGTTCATCCACAATGGATGCATGCGAACACCACAATGGATGCATGTGAACACCACAATGGATGCATGTGAACACCACAATGGATGCATGTGAACACCACAATGGATGCATGCGAACACCACAATGGATGCATGCGAACACCACAATGGATGCATGCGAACACCACAATGGATGCATGTGAACACCACAATGGATGCATGCGAACACCACAATGGATGCATGCAAACACCACAATGGATGCATGCGAACACCACAATGGATGCATGTGAACACCACAATGGATGCATGTGAACACCACAATGGTTGCATGTGAACACCACAATGGTTGCATGTGAACACCACAATGGTTGCATGTGAACACCACAATGGTTGCATGTGAACACCAGCATGCACCATTTGGCGACCCACGCTCTTATCAGTATCTGCAATCATTTTCTTGTGCCATTTCTGATCTTTGCCCAACACGCAACATGATCAGTTGCAACTAGCTCTCAAGGTACAATATCAATGCCTGTATCAATCATGTCATGCTTACGCACATCTTTGTACCGCAGTAGAAACCGACTCACAGACCTCGTACCTATATATGTAATTCATCAAAAAAGATATCCTTTAGTATTCTAACTTGTCCATACTCCTAATGTAACCTATCCGTCTAAGCCTACGAAAACTGAGCATGGAACAATCCCGATATTTTAATACCTTAGTATTTGTGATTTTATCTTGATATTAAAATGGGCTGTGAGGTTGGATGAAGAATGACTTGCGCGATGACTTGGATTAAAGTGAGGAAGAGTTGCACAATTTGTCGACCTCACTCTCTCGCCTGAGTCCATCTGAGTCCAGTGGCAAGACAAGTCAAGACGACTGGAGACGAATACAGGTGCAGTGGATGACCAGGGCGCTCTACGTGCCTTGCCGTGCTCATTACGTTCCACAACGCTTTGCAGGTAAACGCCGTCTTGCCAGTTGAATCAGGAATGATTTCTTCCGCGCAGTCTGCCGAATCCTGTCTTCACATGCTGGGTAGGCATATCCTAGTTTACCTCTTGGTTTGACACCAAATCGGATACCCATGCATGGTTTAGCCAGCCTCTCACAGCTGTTGCCCAGGGGGCTGGATATAATGGTATAATATATATAATCTGGCATAATGAACAAGAAAAACTACTGTGTGGCATTTAAGCAACAACAACGAAAAACAGAATGTATATCTGTACACATTCTTCTTTATCTTCTGTGTTCATCCAGTAATGTTTTTTTTAATGCTGAACATTCATGCTGCATCTGTCTATAATATTTGCACCATTCGGCCAAGGCATCTAAATCCCCTCTGGACATTGGTATTCATGTTTTCTGGCAGTTAGTACATTCCACAGTGGGGACACCCCCCCCCCCCCCCCCAAATATTTGCTCCATTCATCCAAGAGGCCATGCAGAACAGCTCCATGCACAATGTTCGGTCCTCGGGTGCATTCTCTGCTATCTAAAGAGGTTTCCAATATGCTGAGCCAACACATAATGCTCTGGTTGTGGGCTCACCCAAGGAGATCATCACCACCTGCATATGGCTTCTGTTACCAGCATCCTAAAGGGAACGGCTTCACCTGTGTGTTTATGGGACCCTAAGGAAAGCAGCTGGCAAGCCTGAGGGAAAAAAAAACAAAAGGAAGGCAGAGAAGGTAATACCTGGATGACTTGGCCACATGACATGGTCAAGACAAGAACACAGAGCTGATCTACGACTCCGGTGATTGTGTGAGATGGCAATCATGACCGCCCATGCTTATCTGCATGGCACATGATGATGAAGGGAAGCAAAGAATATTAACACTGTAACCTTACATGCATGCGGTAAGAAGTGACTGAGGAGGATAGCACCCATGTCTTACAGGGACAATTAAGGAAAGCAAAGAATGGTATCACACTAAGATGTCGTAGAAGGGTTTGCTTGCTTGTGTTCGTTGGCTTGAGCTCCAACGCGAAGTCCTGTATGTCGGATGAAGGCATCCTGTTGTCCAACATCAGTGTGATGTCATACAGGACCTGAGGTTTGCGTGAGTATCCGTTGTCCTATGTCTGGCTTATTGGTGTGCAGACTGGTGGTTCCTCGCCGTACAGCCAGACACTCTCAGACTTCAGAGGAATTGGCGATCCCACTGACTTTAGCTGGGACCTGTTGCCCAGGATGCTTGACGAGGACGCGTCAATAGGTCTTGGCCAGTATATAACCCGGCCCTGGAAACACCTCTGCGTCCTGTAAGAGGGTTTGACGGCGGAGGGTTGGACTTGGTGTTGGTTTCCTCATCCCGTAGAAAAATTTTAGCTCCAAAATCCCAACCAATCAAGAACAAGTCAATAACAAATAAAGAATAACTATGCCAACCAGGAGGAACGGAAGCTGTTGTAGAACGCTGGATACGCCACACAATGAGAAAACTGCAACCCATAGAAAACTTTATAGAACGCTGGACAAACTACATGTTGAGAAAACTTTGAAACGCACAAGGCAAAAGAAATAAGGAAAACCAAAGAACTCACGGAGAGGACCAAGTAGAGACAAGAGATGAACAATATGGGAAATCAAGAGTGTTGGGATGCGTTTGGGGGCAGACGGCAAAAGAAGCAGCAGCAACACATGGCTGTTTAGCTTTACTTCTGCAATTACAGCTCATTCATCACTGGCTACATTTTCAGACACCAGCAACTACGACCTTCCAGCATGAGAATGGAGGTGGAAGCAGTAACAGCAGCATTCTGTTGGTTAGAGGAGACTACTATAACACACACTGCATTCATTACGGACTTAAGGAGTCTGTGTAGTAAGGTGGAGAAAGAATGTTTCGCGTGGAATGGCTATCCTCCTTTCAGAGGTCACAGATTGTGAGAATTGTATTGTATTTTGCTCTGGGTGTGCAGGGGAATATGCTGGCAGGGAGTGCACCTTTCGGTGGTAGATTACCTATGGACAAGGGAGAGGTGATCGAGTGCCTGTGGGACCAGGTAGAGAACAGATTGGTAACCCTATGTGGGAAGAGGGAAGACCAGGAGAAATTTCAATCAGATAGCGGTGAGAACGATGAGTAGTATGACTCTTCACTGGCTGTTGAACGAGGAGAATGAGCACGTATGGGAATGTCCTGAGAGCAGTGATGTCAGTTCTTGGCTCAACTCAACTCAGACGCCAGCAGGATGTCAGTCTTTACACTAATCATAACTTTGATGATTTCCTGCCCATAAGATAAGTGATGGTCATTTATTAATGTTGCATGGCAAGATGTATGGCAGAATTCTGACCTAGGATTTCCATAAAATCAGCGAACAGCTGGCTAGCACTCAAGTACATGGTATCCCTTTAGACGCAACATGGTAACTTTAACAAACACCCCCCCTCCCAAATAAAATATTCAACATCTCGCCATATGTATGATGCATTATCTTAAGTGGCCATCTCTTATCTCATATCTAAAGTGACTAACAGAAACTGCTACGTCACTCCACAGAAAAATACAATTACATAAATGTACTCAGAAAGATACCTTCACTGTCACAATCATATCAAAATTTAAAAATATGGAGCACAGGCTTTCAATCAACTCACACTAGGCCCTTTGTTCATGATTGGTCTCGCCAGTCTCACGCCACCTCCTTAGTTGCTTCACTTCTCACAACATGCATGGTAACTATTCCTTGTGTTACTATATTCCCTTAAGTCGCCAGTAACACAGCCCCCCCCCCCCCCCCCCCCCCCCCCCCGCCAGAGACGAACAAAACATTTTGAACATGTACCTCTGGGTGATTCCACCAGACTCTTTCTTCGCTTGCATGGTTTCGGTGTCTTGAAGCCTTCAACCGTAGCATCATGATCCAACTCCAACCGCCGCTTGACCTGGCGATATTCAAAATAATACAACTGAAACAACCTCAAAGTTAGTACAGCGCTCACAGAAACTAAAGGATCATAAAGTTGGTTACTTGGCACGGTCTTGTCCAGCACAGCTGACTGCCAAGCGTTTATAAGTTTGCCTCGTGTAACCCATTGACTGTCCCCAATTCCCCTTCAATGCAGGTTTTGTGTGTCTCACTTTGGTTGATTCAATTTTAATGTTTTTGCGTCTCACTTTGGTTGATCCAATTTTATTGTTTTTGCGTCTCACTTTGGTTGATCCAATTTTATTTTTTGTGTGTCTCACTTTGGTTGATCCAATTTTATTGTTTTTGTGTATCAATTAGGTTGATCCAATTTTATTGTTTTTGTGTCTCACTTTGGTTGATCCAATTTTATTGTTTTTGCGCTCGCTCACTTTGAACTCAAGCACGGTTGATACACACCCTTTACAATAGCACTGGACTTAATTTTACATGCTGATTAGCTTTCCCTATTACCTCACCATCAGGCGAACCCACTTCGACTTCAGGGGTACTTGTAATTTACATCCCCAAGTCAAGAACGAGAAGCCATTTTAGACCGACTGACTGGTGATGAGGTTGAACCCCCTACCTCAGCACATAATGTCTAAGAACGAGAGCTTGTATCCTTTTGGCCATGCTGACCTCAGTTGACCCAATGACCCACGTGACCCCAATATATCCTGCATTCATCCGAAGTTTTTTGTGTGGACTTGATTGCGTTGTGCCTGTTTACAGCAGAGCTGCATTCTTGCGCCGTTAGGCCAAAACAACGTTCCCGGGGTTTTCTTAGAACGTTTGACTCTCACTGTTGTGTTATTCCCCCATCCCAGCTGGCCCATTTAGAACAGCCAAAGACATAACAGTCAGCCCTCAATGGAAGGCAGGGGCAAACCATGGGCATTCCCCGCAATCCAAGGAGGATTCCATAATTGCAGAGCCGACACATAGTGCTCTGGTACTGGGCTCACCCAAGAAATCGTCATCTTCTGCACATGGCTGCTTAGCCTCACTTCCGTAAATTGGGCCTTCCGTTCACCACAGGTTGTTCCTCCGGAAACCAGAAGAATGCAGTCTGCAGATGACATCCACAGTGAGCTTTCGATTCGCACTTTCCACATAATGGATTTGCTATCCAAGCACTATTCAATTTCATGCCACTGGGACACTTGTTCTACCTTTGACCCTGATATTAGTTATGCTACAATCTGTAACTTTAGGAAGTCATTGACAGGCAACCCCCTTTATTGTTACAAGGCACACAGAAGAGCGAAAGCTGTAGGGTATTTCCAGTAAAATGTCAGCATTACAAACAAGCAGCTGTTAATTAGCAATGAATGAATATGTAATTAACACACACATATTATAGCTTAGAGATCAGTCTCCACTTCTGGTTAAAAAATTACTATGTTCCGCTTCTCCCATATTCATTTCATTGTTTTTGTGCTGGAAATAATTGTGTTGTGTCTGTGGGGCTGTGATGGTTGCTCACAAAAATGAACAATTACGATCAACGTGAAGGACCTCCAGAGATGTGTTCAGACACAACTGTTCACTTTATTTAGTACCCTCTCCACAACAAAGGTTGAATACAACGGATCTTCAACAATATCTCTCACTTAGGTTATACTCTCTCAAATTTATTTATCCATATCTTGATGTTATCTCCCCACTTGTATCAAGTATATCACTTGTCTTTTAAATAAACTCTGCCCATCTCAGATAATTTGTATATATATCAAGCTTTGACATTTAACAGTGAGCTATTTCAACGTCAGCCGTATGTGATTTGGAAGTAGATTCCTTTGCATTGATCTACACAATGGCATAAGCATCAAACATTTATAAACCAATGGCAAACTACTGAACATAAAATTGCCTACAAAAATCATATACGCCAATAAATGCTGGAATTAATGGCAACGTCCTATAAAGGACGTGCAACAAACTTTATTCTCAGTCTCAATATAATTACTTTTTCACTTCTTTCTAGATGTTTCCAACTGTCTCTGGATTAACGCAATGTGCATGTTCTATTTGTAGAATACACAATGTATGTCAAACATAATTTTAGCCCCTAGTTTATCTAGCCAGTCAGCGTTGTGGCAAAAAGGTTATGAATGCTGTTTGTAATCTCGCATACCACACCAGAAACACAGCTGTGGATGAAAAGGAAGCAGATCGCCTTAAGCTGGTTTCCATACAATCGTATAAGTGCCACTAGCTCAGAAAGACAAACTACTAAACTAGAAATCACATAAAGCTAAAAGATCCTGGGGATGTAAAGGATCATGTAAAGGATATGCAACTAACTTGTATTTAGCCAATGTGTCTTCTCATTTCCCTTTACATCACAATTTAAATACATTCTCATTGCAGTCTCCATTTTAAGAAGGCTCAGACAGTGGCAGGTCAATATTAGAATAGAAGACAACAGAAACTGCTGAACAAAAGGTGCTAAAAAGCAAGGACCAACTTTACTGCATCAGATTGTTATCCCATCTAGCCTGGTCTCTCTCCGCAAGATCAGTTAACTCTCTGTTGAAAACATCATACTGAGTACAAACTCTGTAGCTCAGGCGACATCCCTCAGGTGCTCTGTAAATACTGCATTTGTGAACTGACTCCCAAAAATTAGACCACAACATTCTGATTGCTCAACAGGTGGCATGACCACTCACCACAAAGACCTACCAATGCCATGATGTGACCAGCATAAGCAAACATCAATGACACCCCTCCCCCTACTAAAGCCTTCATGTAATATAAAGCAATCAATGACCAATCAATCAGAGAAATCAGATGCAAACATTTTGGGGCTTGTTTAGAGAAGCTTCTGTGTTCATGAGTGTTTTTTCAGATGTAGTTGCATTGTACCAAGTTTATTGGCATCCTTAGGCCGTCACATCCAACATCTGAGGGTGTTCGTTGACCGGGTTAACATTCCCGGGTGCTTTGAAGGACATTCCACTCTCATTCGGATGTTTTTGCGTTGTGCCAAGTTTATTTGCACCCATAGGCCGACACATCCGACCTCTGCGGGCGTTTGATGACTGGGTTAGCCTTACTCGGTGTTTTGATGGACTTTCGACTCTCACTGTTGTGATGCTGTCCACATCCCAGCTAGTCAAGTTATCACGGTCAACCCTCAAAGGAAGGCAGGGGCAGACCATGGGCATTATCCACCATCCAAGGAGCCTTCCATAATTGCAGAGCCGACTCATAGCGCTCTAGTACTGGGCTCACCCAAGGAATCACCAAGTGATTTGAGAAGCAATAAACTTTAAAACTTAGTGTTAGCTGCCAAAACATGATAAGAGAGAAAGGGAAAGGCAAAGAGATAAACACATGGAAGGCCTGGCCAACTGGAATAATCAGGACAAAAACACAGCCCTATATACAAGACATGATCATGTGAGGTGGTGAACTTTGATGACCTTGCCTGTTTATCATCACCATGGATGTCCAGAAGAAGAAAAAAATTGACAATTGGCAGAAAAAAGAGTAATGAGGAAGCTGTGAAGATGTGGTTTCATAGAAATGAGAACAGTTAGAAAGAGTAATGAAGATATCTTGAAAGAAGAGAACTGGTTACTCAGAAAAAGACCATTCTTTGGGGATGTCATGAGAAGGGGAAGCTGGAGTATGTCCTCACAATGGGAAAGCTAGAGTGGAGGGGAGGCAGGGGGAGACCAAGAGAAAAGATGCAGGGCAGTTTAACATTATGGAATGGAGGAACACCAGCTTCAGAAATTAGCAGTATATTCAACAGAAGGCTGAGGACAGACAATGACACAATCACCAGTGCCACACAGCCTGGACTATAAGATGAAGACATGGCATATTTTTTATTAATAGTACTCTGTGAACAAAGTAAAGTTCTGTGCATGAGCAATACGACTCCTCAAACTTCAGGTTCTTCAAATAACTATCAGATGTGAATTCAAATAACTATCAGATGTGAATTCAAATAACTATCAGATGTGAATTAAGTTCAGATCCATTTCACAACAAAGTGTGTGCTCCTGCCACTTCATTTACAAAAATTTCAGTGGTGTTCGGGATTAAACATGAAATATCCATTGTTAAACCATGAAATATCCATTGTTAAACCATGAAATATCCATTGTTAAACCATGAAATATCCATTGTTAAACAATGTCACATTACAAACATAAAAGACTGCAGAGAATGGAAGGAAAAGTCACACAGGAAAAACTCATACTTAAGTTTCCAAAATGATTAGAAAAACATGAAAATTCCTATTATACAAGCCACAAAAAACAGTTTGGTACATAAGCATTTAAGTATCTCATTAGTATAAAATACAGAGCGTGAGCACAATAAAGCTAAAGTGTACTTGGTAAACAGAAAGATCAGTGTTTCATTTGAGCCACTTTGTTATCAAAGTAGACACAGACAGTCACAGTCTGTATCAATATAATTCATAACGAATCCTGAATCCACGGGACATGTCTAAGAAAATATATTTATCTGAAAACTATAAAATATTAAGCAACAAATGCATATTTCATTATAAATCAGCATTAAGCAAGAATGAATGACGAAACCATCGTAAATGTGTAAGCCATGCAGCTGTGCGCCGGGTGAGGTTGAGTTCGCTATCTCAGTTTACAACTATAAATATAAATATATCAAGTGGGCGGGGCTTTCTCGCTGGTGTAAACTTATCAATACAAACGGAATAGTTAGAAATGCTAATTTAAAACATACCTGTGGTTTTTCAAAGCCTTGTACTAGTTGAAACTCCGAGAATGTAGGGTCTAATGGGGTTATTTGTCCGAACTCACATTTCACATCGGTGTTTACGTAAGAGGAAAAGTCTGCTGTCTTCTTTGTTGATGTGCTTTGTGTCTGTTGACGTGGATAAACATTTGCTAAAGTCAACAACTGCTGAGAACTATGCTCATTTTCCGCTGTTTCTTGTTTAATGAATATCGGAAGATCACGCCTAGCTATCAAAGTTTGCTTTCTAGGCATATCGAAGATAAACCGTAACTGCAAATTCCCTGCGAACTGAACTTCCCCCAGCACAGTGCAAGCAGCTGCCTTTCGGCGTCAGATGTTAGCCACTTCCGTCGTCATCGATTCAGTTAAAACACAATATATTCCATAAATAAGAAAGCTCGAAGATAAATAACGACTGGAACGTCTTTTACAGGTGATACAATACGTTGTTGTCACAAATGATTGATCCGATGGGCAGAACAACAGGTGAAATAACAAGGGATTATCTGGTACCTAATCTGCCTGCCCTGACATCAATGATTTGACACAGATGCCGTGTGGGTAACAAAGCAGGCGCGGGTTTGGCGCGAAATCATATTTCCCGCGAGATGACATCATAGAAACTCACATCCGGTTAATGCATTTTTACGTTCGTACTTATATTTTCTTTTAATATTTGTAACTGTTTATTTCTTTTTCTCTTCCAATAACAAAATACCCGTTAAATTATCTTAAATAAATTTATACATTATATTTATTTTGCTAAGTTGGTAGTTAATGGGAATTGAAGGTATAAATACAGAGGTTATACACGTTTGGGGGCGCCCAGAGTTGAAGTAGCAGCTGCTGTTGGTTTAGAAAGGTAGGCGTCCAATGAACCTTTTCCCTTTCCAGAATGAGACGTTCTGCTGGTGAATGTTGGACTAAAGAAGGCACAGGAAACCGTCTCTTTTCACGGACTACAATGATTATACACACTGCCAAAGCTGGGAAAAGTGGTAGTACAATGGATGTAGCACACAAATGGAGCGTGTGTACATTGCCATCAACAGCAGGTCGGGCCTGTGCTCTAAATTTATCAAACATATTTTGGGGCAATCATTTCATTAAAAGTTTTGGAAGTGGCTGTAAGCGCCTGTTGCATTTTTACATACCTGTCTGTTTGCACCTATTTTACGTTGTTTCCCTTATTGCAACTGTAAAGGCGTCTTCTTCTTCTTCTTCTTCTTCTTCTTCTTCTTCTTCTTCTTCTTCTTCTTCTTCTTCTTCTTCTTCTTCTCCTCCTCCTCCTCCAACTCCATTCTTCTTCTTCTTCTTCTCTTCTTCTTCTTCTTCTTCTTCTTCTTCTTCTTCTTCTACTTCTTCTACTTCTTCTTCTCCTCCTCCTCCTCCTCCATTCTTCCTTCTTCTTCTTCTTCTTCTTCTTCTTCTTCTCCTTCTTCTTCTTCTTCTTCTTCTTCTTCTTCTTCTTCTTCTTCTTCTTCTTCTTCTATTTCTTCTTCTTCTTCTTCTATTTCTTCTTCTTCTTCTTCTTCTTCTTCTTCTTCTTCTTCTTCTTCTTCTTCTTCTTCTTCTTCTTCTTCTTCTTCTTCTTCTTCTTCTTCTTCTATTTCTTCTTCTTCTTCTTCCTTTCTTCTTCTTCTTCTTCTTCTTCTTCTTCTTCTTCTTCTTCTTCTTCTTCTTCTTCTTCTTCCAATGAACAAACATCTTTATCTTCATTCGTCTTCTTCTTCTTCTTCTTCTTCTTCTTCTTCCTTTCTTCTTCTTCTTCTTCTTCTTCTTCTTCTTCTTCTTCTTCTTCTTCTTCTTCTTCTTCTTCTTCTTCTTCCAATGAACAAACATCTTTATCTTCATTCGTCTTCTTCTTCTTCTTCTTCTTCTTCTTCTTCTTCTTCTTCTTCTTCTTCTTCTTCTTCTTCTACTGCTTCTTTTTCTTCTTCTTCTTCTTCTTCTTCTTCTTCTTCCAATGAACAAACATCTTCTTCGTTCCCCTTCTTCTTCTTTTTCTTCTTCTTCTTCTTCTTCTTCTTCTTCTTCTTCTTCTTCTTCTTCTTCTTCTTCCTCTTCTTCTTCTTCTTCTTCTTCTTCTTCTTCTTCTTCTTCTTCTTCTTCTTCTTCTTCTTCTTCTTCCAATGAACAAACATCGCATCTTCGTCTTCGTTCTTCTTCTTCTTCTTCTTCTTCTTCTTCTTCTTCTTCTTCTTCTTCTTCTTCTTCTTCTTCTTCTTCTTCTTCTTCTTCTTGCTTGCTTGCTTGCTTGCTTGCTTGCTTGTGTTCATTGGCTTGAGCTCCAACGCGAAGTCCTGTATGTCGGATGAAGACATCCTGGTGTCCAACATCAGTGTGATGTCATACAGGACCTGAGGTTTGCGTGAGTATCCGTTGTCCCATGTCTGGCTTATTGGTGTGCAGACTGGTGGTTCCTCGCCGTACAGGCAGACACTCTACGACTTCGGAGGAATCGGCGATCCTACTGACTTTAGCCAGGACCCCAAAGGGACCTGTTGCCCAGGACGCTCGACGAGGACGCGTCAATAGGTCTTGGCCAGTATATAACCCGGCCCTGATGCCTTGGAAACACCTCTGTGTCTGTTTGCACCTATTTTACTTTGTTTCCCTTATTGCAACTGTAAAGGCGTCTTCTTCTTCTTCCTCTTCTTCTTCTTCTTCTTCTTCTTCTTCTTCTTCTTCTTCTTCTTCTTCTTCTTCTTCTTCTTCTTCTTCTTCTTCTTCCAACGAACCTTCGTCTTCGTTCTCCTCCTCCTCATTCTTCTTCCTCTACGTCTTTATCTTCTTCTTGTGTCTAGATAGGAGCAAACATCGATGATTATGACTCTCCAAGTCCCTCTGCATTTTAGATGTTGAAGTTGCTTACATTATTTGCGACCTCAGTGGCGAAGGCGTTACGGACGCGATTCGTAATTCCGTATACCCGGGTCCGAAACACCGCGGTGCTGGTTTTTTCTTTTCGAAAAAGGTGTAGGTGCCGGTCGTTCAGAAAGCAATGGCAAACTACTGAACGTAATATTTGCCCAGGAATCACGAACAGCCAAAAGGCCGGATTTGACTGTTACGTCCTGTGAAGGACATGCAACTATTTTATTATTATTATTATTATTATTATTATTATTATTATTATTATTATTATTATTATTATTATTTGGTGTCCAACAAGGTAACCATCCCACTCTCCTCTTCCTTGTGTTCCTTCAACAAGTCATTTACTCACTGTTCTGCATTGGCACCCATACGGGCAACATTTTAGTAAACAGGTCTGTGCACTTGTTACATTTTTTGTTTGTTTTCATGACGTCCCTTGTTCTTATAACAGAGTCATTGGATATGGGAGTCTTTTCTTAAGAATGTATACACTAATTGTGTGTGTGTGTGTGTGTGTTCGCATATCCTTTACAGGACATCGCTGTCTACATCAGCATCTTTCAGCTGATTATTAATTTTCTGGCAAGATTACACTCAGTAGTTTGCCAATGCTTTCTGAGCGATCGGCTCACATACCCCTAAGTTACCGACGCGGTGAGAACCGCCACCGATTCTCGCGCACTTCACGTTACTCATGATAGTATACGGAATTGCGGAGAAAGTCGCTAACTCCTTGGCCAGGGAGATCGGCATACACTAATTAGGTGTAAGAATTTGATTACAATACATGCATTAGTTAAAGATAGTAGCATATTTTATACAGGACGTAGCAGGCAACCCCAGCATGTTTGGCTATTTGTGATTCCTGGGCAAGTTTTACCTTCAGTAGTTTGCCATTGCTTTCTGAAAGACCGTATGGAAACCAAAAGTAAGGCGGTTTGCTTCCAAATCTTGGAATACCCTGGGCTGCCAGAGTAACTGACAATGATTGACTGGAAGAGGATAATGAAACTAGAACATTACATACAATACAACATGCTTTGGTCATGTGATGAGAAAAAGGGCATTGAGAGAATACCGTGACACATGGAAAGCTCAGTGGGAAAATATGCAGACCAAGAGAAGGTGGCGAGGAGGGGTATGTACAACGCTGAGGTGGCTCCATGTTAACAAGAGTGTAGCCACAACGCTAGGGCGGCTCTATGTTATCATGAGTATAGCCACAACGCTAGGGCGGCTCTATGTTAACATGAGTGTAGCCACAACGCTACGGCGGCTCCATGTTAACAAGAGTGTAGCCACAACGCTACGGGGACTCCATGTTAACAAGAGTGTATCCACAACGCTACGGTGGCTCTATGTTAACATGAAGGTAGCCACAACGCTACGGCGGCTCCATGTTAACATGAGTGTAACCACAACGCTACGGCGGCTCCATGTTAACATGAGTGTAACCACAACGCTACGGGGACTCCATGTTAACAAGAGTGTATCCACAACGCTACGGCGGCTCCATGTTAACATGAGTGCAGCCACAACGCTACGGCGGCTCCATGTTAACATGAAGGTAGCCACAACGCTAGGGCGGCTCCTTGTTAACATGATAGTAGCCACAACGCTGCGGTGGCTCCATGTTAACATGAGTGTAGCCACAACGCTACGGCGGCTCTATGTTAACATGAAGGTAGCCACAACGCTACAGCGACTCCATGTTAACATGAGTGTAGCCACAATGCTACAGCGACTCCATGTTAACATGAGTGTAGCCACAATGCTACGGCGACTCCATGTTAAAATTAGTATCAGGAATTCAAAACAATGTTTTACGTAGTGAATTTGAATAACGAAGACACAAACCATTGATTGTTCGATTTATTGCCTGGAACTCTATGTTGTGTGACTTCGGCAGTATGTACCTGACGAGATGCAGTGAAATATGCCAGGCAATAAATCGTACAATCTATGGTTTGTGTCTTCGTTATTCAAATATCTGGAATTCGTCTGGGCAGTAAAACCGGCCGGTGTGACAATGATCACACCACACCACGAGTGCTGATTGATCTTTAATTACAGGGTATAGAATCGTATGTCCAATAAGTGTTACGGTTTTTCTGTTTGCACTCGCTCGCTTTAAACTCAAGCGTAGTCTATACACACCACCTCTAGTAGTGATGGACTGCATTTTGCGCGTGGATTAGCTTTGTCTATTAACAGTGTCCTTCGCCCATCAGGCGAACCCGTTCCGACTTCAGAGGTACTTGTAATTTATGTCCCAAAGTCAAGGAGGATAGGTCATTATTTTAGTCCAACTGTTGAACCCCTTACCTCGGCATCAGCCAGCACACAGGATGTTTAAGAACACGTGTTCTTATCCATTCGGCCATGCTGACCTACCTTAAGGCATGTAAAAGGGTTCTTTACAGCACACACACACACACACACACACACACACATATATATATCAATCAATCAATCAATCATGTGCCATGCCGGAAAGCGTGGGCGGTCATGATTCGCCATTTCACTCGATCACCAGAATCGTGGATCAGCTCAGTGTTCCTGTCTCGTCCATGCCATGTGGCCAAGCCATCCAGGTATTTTCCTCTCGGTCATATATATATATATATATATATATGAGTTGTATATAGTTGTATCGGTGTGTGTATGTTGCTAATGTGCTGACGAAGGCCTTGGCCGCAACGTCCATTTCGTTACTTGTGGTCGTGTTCTAATAAATCAATTGGGGAACCCTTTGAAGCCACTGAGACCGTACATAAATAAACACACATAGTATTGTTTGGCGCTCATAGAAGGAAAAGAAGGAAGTAGAGATTAAAATTTGACAGCTATAGTTAACGACCGGGATTCGGACCTGTCACCTTCAAATGACGTAGTTGGTCGTGCGTCGACGTACACTAGTTCCTGCAGCGAGGCGCTGTTGTCATTTGGATGTGACAGGTTCGAATCCCGGTTGGTAGCTATAGTTTTCAAATTTTATGTTGTATAGTGCGTCCTCTAATCTCTCTTCCTTCTTCCCTTACTCAAAACAAAAAAGTCGCTTAAAAGTCGACAAGGTCGACTTCATTGCACTGTGATTTTATCCCATATGGCTCGGTCTCTTTCCGCAACGCGGAAGGCGTCGCACAAAGCATGAACTCCGTACCTCCAGAGACGACCCGCAGGAGTCTCCGAAAATATTCACTCGTGAACCGAAGGACGCGGCCCGGAATAGTACCCACAACCTTCCGAGCCCGAGTCAAACGGCCTGACCACTTCGCCACGGAGCGTCCCTTCTCCTTCTATGAGCGGCAAACAATACTATGTGTGTTTATGTATGGACTGTTCTAATAAAGTTTGCCGATTCCACTGCTCCTTGTTTGGTGATTCACCCATGGACAATTGAACTCCCGACAGTAACAAAGCAATGAATGGCTGGTTGGTTGGTTGGTTGGTTGGGATGGTTGGTTGGTTGGTTGGCATGGTTGGTTGGGTGGTTGGTTATGATTCCACACGAACACCGAGTTTTGACGCTATCATCTGAAGTAAATGGAAATATTCTTCAACAAGTGAATAGGTACAATTATCTCGGAACAGTAAAACCATCTGATGGGAGATGCCTTGAAGAGATTAGAACAAGAATCGCCATGGCAAAAGTAGCCTTTAGCACGATGAAAAACATACTGACCAATAAAAAGATGTCAATTGAAACGAGAAAAAGAGTGTTGAGATGCTACATAGAACCTGTACTTTTATATGGATGTGAAGCTTGGACAATGAGCAGTCAGGCTGAAAAACATCTGATGGCTGTAGAAATGTGGTTTCTGAGGAAAATGCAAAGAACACCATGGACAGCCAGAAGTACCAATGAACACGTCCTTTAAGAAACAAATGAAGATCGTAAACTGATTAGAGACATTAGACGTAGACAGTCACAATTTTTTTGGGCATGTTATGAGAATAAATGATTTGGAGAACTTGGTGACAACTGGTAAGATCGAGGGGAAGACCTAGAAGCAAGTACCTGGATGGCTTGACCTTGTGGCATGGTCGAGACAGAAACACGGAACTAATCCACAACTCTGGTGAGATGGCAGAACATGACCGCCCACGCTTACCGGTATGGCACATGATGGATGGATGGATGGATCTGGTGCATGCACATTGGGTGGTGTGTCCAGAAAAGGGCTTATATCTATCGGAGATTGGTCGGCACAGGCTTGTGTTTCTGGGTATCAAAGTACCATCTGGAGGTTAATATGGACGAATGGAGAAGAGCCCTTGTTCTTAAACATCGGTTTGCTTATACCGAGGTAGCGCGTTCAACCCCTACACCGGTCAGTTGAACTAAAATGGTAACTTCTGGTCCTTGACTTTGGGACGTAAATTACAAGTGCCTCCGAAGTCGGGGTGGGTTAGCCTGATGGCGAGGGTCACTAGTAATAGGGAAAAATCAGTCCAGTGTACTAGACATAGTAGAATTATGTGTGGACAACTGTTAGGTTCGGAGCTAGCCATCGCAAAATACAGAACCAGGTCCAAGGGAACCAACTGTGTTGCAAGTGTTCTCACCCCTCTAAACATACTCAGAAAACAACTGAGCGTGTAAAGCTTGTCATGGAAATTGACATCCGCGGAGAGGTATTTTGGGATGCCAGGGAACGTAACCCGGCCAACAAATGCCTGAAGAAGTCGGATGTGTCGACCGAAAATTGCAAATATCGCAGCTCTGCTGTAAACAGGCAGAACGCAATTACGTCCAAAACAAAGAAAAAGAAAACTTTGCGGATGAACGAGGAAGAAGAAGTATATTAGAATGTTACCAGGTCTTAGTTTAGTTTTAGTTTAGTTTAGTCGACGGATCAACATCACGGCACACGAGTGTGACCCAT
This sequence comes from Cepaea nemoralis, assembly GCA_014155875.1. NCBI lineage: Eukaryota > Metazoa > Mollusca > Gastropoda > Stylommatophora > Helicidae > Cepaea > Cepaea nemoralis. The sequence goes on from JACEFZ010011170.1 coordinate 121,405, forward strand.
AAGTGCTCCGTTCTGCTCCTAACTCAAGCCTGAGTCCGGAGAAACTCAGCTCAGTGCACGAATTCCGTAGCACCGGCGAGGATCCTGAAATACTTTGGGTAGATTTTTAACCAGGCCTTGATGTAGCCCTGCAGCGGAGGTCGGCATGGCCGAATGGATAAGAGATCACACGCTTAAACTTCCGGTGCGCTGATGCCGACGCATCGCGTTCAGCACCTACACCGGTCAGTTTAACTAAAATGTTGACGTCTTGTCCTTGACTTGGGGGCGTAAATTTCAAGTACCTCAGAAGTCGGAGTGGTCGCCTGATGGTGAGGGACACTGGTAATGGGGAAAGCTAATCCAGACGCAAAAATCAGTTTAGTGCACTAGAAGTAGTAGCACTTATATGGACTACGCTTGAGTTCAAAGCAAGGGGGTTTTAAAAAAAGCAATATTAATAAAAACATCAGAAGAAGGCAGTCAATATTTGTTGGCTACATTACAAGAAAACAACAACCGGATCATGTTGTGGCAATAGGACAGATTTGTGGAAACAGAAATAGAGGAAGACAGCGAGAGAAATTTCTGGAGTCTTGTGTCATGGCCACGGCATGGAGTCAACACATACATTGATCCATGCCGTCGGAGATCGCAATATGTGGAGAAGCATGAACGCCCATGCCAGCCGGCAAAGAACCATGTTCTTCTCGTACTGTCCTCTTGCTCTCGTATCAGATCTGTAGGACCATTGCTGGTTGATTGTGTTGCATCCTAACGAGATGGCCGAACCATTTGACCTTCTGCCTTTCAATACATCTGACACAACACAGAACTGGCACTATTAGCCACCGGACGCTGATGCATATGCTGGTGGGGGGGGGGGAGGATCTGAGCACCTATGGACCTGTCCGGAGTGCAATGAAGATACCCCAACTGATAACTGATAACTGATCTGACACAAGGTGTTGATAGCGCTGTCTGTCTGATAACATCTCGGTTTCGGATAATTAAGTTGGCAACTCTCCTCAAGCATCTCATCTCCCAGGTGTTGATATTGCGTACCTGTTATTTGGATAATGTCGAAGCGTTGGTGTGAAAAAGCTATTTATCATCTGGCAGCAATTAAATCGTAAAATCTCTATTCAACATCACCAGTTGCCAACAGGCACGGAGGGGTGAAAAATGTGCGAAAATGAGAATTTGGCAGACAACCAGCCGCCATAAAACACCTTACGTTCTCCACTGTCCAACCAAGTGGAACGAACTTTCCGACGAAGTGGAGACGTGTAATCGGCGTAAGGTGTGAAAGAATCAACAGGTGAGAAGTCGAACTGCCGCCATCCACAGATATCGTGGGTGAAGGCGGCAGATTAGAATTGCTTTTGCTCGCTTTGAACTCAAACGTGGCCCATACACCCGCTACTATAGGGTGTATTTTTATGACTGTACAATGTTTGAAAATATTGCCGGTCCAAGTTTTGTATTCACCCTTTGTAAAGCTCTTGCAACATAATAGGTGAATACAAAACTTGGACCGGCAATATTTTCAAACACTGTACAGTCATTAAAAATACACCTTGTACTTCTAGTGTACTGGAGTGATTTTTGCGTGTGGATTAGCTTCTCCTATTACAAGAGTTGTCCGCTCCGCGGGTATGGCGTTACGGACGCAGTTCGTAATTCCGCTCACCCACGATCGAAAACAGTGATTTGGCAGCAGACCGCGTTGCGCTGGGTTTTAACGAATTGGTATGGGAGTCGGTCGTTCAGTAAGCAATGGTAAACTACTGAAAGTAAACTTGCCAAGACATCAACAACAGAAGTAAAATGTTGGTGTTGACAGCGATGTCCTGTAAAAAGGATAGCTTCTTCTTCAGCGTTCCCAGCCATTGAGGTTCTTTGCTGCAGATACAAGCCGTCTCCATTCGTCTCTCTGGTTGACCTTCTCTTGCCAGTCGTTGATTCCAAGTGCTTGTAGGTCTGTATATATATTATCTCTCCACCGCCTTCTTGGTCTACCTCGGGGTCTACGGTCATTTATTTCCTGAGTGTAAGCGAGTTTTGTTTCCCTATTATCTTCCATTCTTTCTATATGCCCCAGCCATTGTAGTCTATTTTTTAGCCTTCATGATACCAGTGATTAGCGGGGACTTAAACAGATCATAAATGTCTTTGTTACTTCTTCTTTTCCACTCTCCACTTTGTGTTCCCTAATGGGTCCAAAGATGCGTCTTAAAACTTTGTTCTCAAAGGTTTGTAGCAAGGCTTCGCCTCCTTTCGTTGTATTCCAGGTTTCAGAGCCATACAGCACAACTGGTCTGATCAGTGTTCTGTATATTGTGATCTTGGTGTTACGAGATAGCGCCTTTGATTTTAGTAGATGTTGTAGTGCATAGTATATTTTATTTCCAGAATTGACTCTAGTTTGTATTTCTTCCCTTATGATGTTGGAGCAGTTTAAGATTGTACCCAGGTATTTGTATGTTTCCGTTCTTTAAAGGATATGCAAAAAATAAATAACAATAATAACAACAGGTGTTCCTCGACATAAGGCGAACCGATTCCGACTCCTGAGGTACTTGTAATTTACGTTCCCAAGTACAGGACGAGAAGTCAACAATTTAGTTGAATTAGCCGATGTAGGGGTTTATCCCGCTGTCTTGGCATCAGCACACCGGAAGTTTAAGAGTGACTGCTCTTTTTTATTCGCCATTCTGACGTCCGGCATATTATAATGTGTTTTTGTTTTTAAATGTGGATTAAGGTTACTTTTCTTCGTTCTTATTAAAGCTCGGTGTTCTTTTTCTCAGTACCATCAATGTTTTCTATCATCTCAGGCTGTCGTTGCTGTCCTCAAGCTGAGGACTTGCGTGCATTGCAGATGGGCTTGGATGTTGATATGTTGAGTACACGATTCCTTAAGTTCTTTCGCTGTAATCTTCCTTTTCAGAGACAATGAAATCTCTGATACAATGCCTGGGTTGTCAATCTTCTAGATCAGTGGTTCTCAACCTTCTTTGGCCCACGCCCTCCTTTATGTGGGTCGTCGCTGGAGCTAAGAGTTCAAGTTTTGTGCAACGCTTCCGTCAGGCCGCCATGCGGAATGAGACCAAGTTGTATGGGATAAAACAAGGTGCACTGGAGTAGAACCTCTTGCTTTTTAAACCCTTTTCCGCGTTCATGTCTCAATCAATAAAATGATGTCATTTACAACGAGAAAAAGAGTGTTGAAGTGCTACATAGAACCTCTACTTTTGTGTGGATGTGAAGCGTGGACAATGGAGCAGTCAGCTGAAAAACATCTCATGGCTGTGGAAACGAAGTTTCTGAGGAAAATGCAAAGAATATCATGGACAGACAGAAAAGCAAATGATGAAGTCCTACAAGAAACAAATAAAAACCGTAACATGATCATATAAATTAAATGAAGTCAAGCACAATTTTGTTGGTCAGGTTATGACAAGGTATGAATTGGAGAATTTGGTTACAACTGGTGGTAAGATTGGGGGAAAGAGAACAAGGAGAAGGCAGGAAAGTAACAATTCTATATGGCTTGACCATGTGGTGTGCTCGAGACAAGAACACTGAGCTGATCCACGACTCTGGTGATCGTGTAAGATGGCGAAACATGACAGCCCACGCGTATCGACATGGCACATGATGATGATGATGATGATGATGATGATGATGATGATGATGATGATGTAGAAATGTAATTTTTTCTACTATGTAAATAGACACTGTGTTCATGATTCCTTGATGTTGAAGTCTTATATTGATTGTGTCACAGTTTACAAAGATAGTTGCATATCCTATACAGGACGTTGGAGTCAACCCCAGACTTTTTTTTTTGGCTGTTTGTGATCTCTTGGCAAGTTTACGTTCAGTAGTTTGCCATTGCTTTCTGAACGACCTGCACCCATGCTATTGTACGAAAAATCCAATGCAAGGTGGTTTGCTGCCAAATCGCCTGCAGCTGTGTTTTAAATGCAGTATGAGGGACTACGAACTGCTTAAGTAACCACATCGCCACGGAGCGGGCTTTATTCCAGTAGATTTCAGGAACCTACTGTAGATCCACGATGAGATAAGGTTATCTTAATTTGTAGGTCGGAGTGCGTGGGAAAATAGGTGGTTAGTCTTTTTCACCGTTAACGGAAGATCAACACGCAACACGTTGGAACTCCCGTCATACCGCACTCGGGGTATTATCAGCGTAGCATCATATCAACTATACCAAGGCACCGGCCACCGTTGATATAGGTGACTCTATTTATCTTCTTCTTCTTCTTCGTTCATCCGGAGTTTTTTTTTCGGATATGATTGCGTTGTGCCTGTTTACAGCAGAGCTGCGTTCTTGCGCCGTTAGGCCGACACATCCGACTTCTGCGGGCATTTGTTGACCGGGTTAACCTTCCCGGGGGTTTCTTAGGACGTTTGACTCTCACTGGATTGGTGTTATCTCCCATCCTAGCTGGCCCATATAGAACAGCCAAAGACATCCTGGTCAGCCCTCAAGGGAAGGCAGGGGCAGACCATGGGCATTCCCCGCCATCCAAGGAGGCTTCCATAATTGCAGAGCCAACACACAGCGCTCTGGTACTGGGCTCACCCAAGGAATCGTCACGTCCTGCACATGGCTGCTTAGCCTCACTTCCGTATATTGGGCCTTCCGTTCACCATAGGCTGTTCTTCCGGAAACCAGAAGAATGCAGTGTGCAGATGACATCCATACAGTGAGCTTTCGACTCGGACTTTCCGCGCAATGGATTTGCTATCCGAGCAATATTCCATTTCGTGCCACTAGGACACTTTTTCCACCTTTTATGAAGCTCACACAGTGAGCTTTTGATTCGGACTTTCCACGTAATGGATTTGCTATCCGAGCAATATTCCATTTCATGCCTCTGGGAGGCTTTTGTAACCGACATACCTGTGGTATGAAGTGTGGCAGTCTGAATACTTCTTCATACACCTTTAAATGTTAACTTGTATGTAGTTAAAGTAAGATGCGGTCACCTTGAGCTTGTTGATATCTCCATAGAGCTTGTCCTCAAATGAAGCAGGTGTGGGCCAAAATATCTTTCTCTGTTCTGCATATATTGGGCAATCCTGCAGCAAATGTTTTGCTGTCATTTTTCCAGTTCGACAATTACATTCATCGGTATCTCCTATCTTTAGTTTATTGAACACGTGGTATTTCAGCCTGTTATGTCCTGTGTGGAGTCTGAAGATTTGCTACTTGTTTTCTTCGGTCGAGTTTGTAATATGCATCATCCTTCTGGTGGCCTGGATGCTCTGATTCCCATTTGGATTTATAGGTGCTTTTTATCAACCTCTTTGCCTCATTGTAAGTTATGTCTATGTCAGGCTGTGGTAGTCGTCCGCCCTCTTTTGCCAGTCTGTCAGCCTCTTCATTTCCAGGTATACTGCAATGTGATGGGATCCACTGTATTACAACTTTTTTGGATTTCTGGCTTAGACCATGGAGTGCTGCTCTTAGGTCAGCTATTTCTGTGCTGTTATTGCTCTTCAGTATTGAGACAGCTGACTTTGCATCTGTGAAGATAGCTATTTGCTTCTCTTTATTTTCCTCCATCAAGAGCATTTCTGCTGCAGTTTTCAGAGCCTCTACCTCTGCTTTGAAGTTACTTGAAAACTTTCCAGTTGCCACTGAATGTGTTTTTTTCACTCCATTTTTTAAATTTAGGAGAATTCCTCCTCCTCCATTCTCTATTGAATTTTTGGCTGATCCATCTGTATATGCATGGGTCCAATTGCTGCTTGGGTAATGTTCTTTTATGTAGTTTAGGGTTATTTCTCTTCTTTCGGTTTCATGCTGAGTGTTCTTTTTCTCAATACCAGGAATGTTTTCTAACATCTCAGGCAGTTGCTGCTGTCTCCAAGCTGGGAAGTTGACTGCATAGTAAATGGGCTTGACTGTTGATATGTTAAGTATGGGATCTGCCCTAATCTTTCGTTTTGCAGTTTCTACAAAGTTGCTACGCTTCAGTCTTCCTTTTCCAAAACCATTAAACCTGTTATACATAGGGTGGTCTGTCAATCTTCTAAATTTTTCTGCTTGTTGCTGGGCTCTGCTATCTCTTCTGTCCTGCATTGGTTGTAAACAAGTGATCTTTTCTAGTTCATTAATAGGCGTTGTCTTCAGGCTTCCAGTTATGATTCGCATTCCTTGGTTTTGGACTCTACTTATTTTGTTACAGTTTGACTTAGCTGCTGTTGCCCAAGCTGCAATGCCATATTCCAGTACTGGCCTCACCCGTCCAGTATATAGCTTCTTGAGAACTTTCTCATCTGCTCCCCACGTTGTACCAGCAAGCTTTTTCATGATTGCCATTCTTTGCTTTGCTCTTGTTCGATTTTTCTCAACCTGTGTTTTCCATGTCAGGCGACGATCAAAGGTGACTCCGAGATAGTTTGGATTTTCTTCATGGCGCAATATTTTTCCATTCAATACCAGCTTAGGTTGCTGAGTTTTATTTGAGAGGGAGAACACTGTGCATGTTGTTTTCTCCTCACTTATCTTCACTAGCCATGATTTTGACCAGTCCTCTAGTGCTAATAGGGCTTGCTGTATTCTGCTGTTAGCTGTACTAATATATTCTTCAGATGTCCATATGGCTAGGTCATCTGCAAAGGATGATGTGTGCACTCTGGCTGGAAAATTTTCCGTGATGTCGTTTATATATGCTAGGAATAATGTTGGTAAAAGAACTCCTCCTTGGGGTCACCTTGCTCCAACAGCATCATTGTGCTGGTTTGTCCTTGTACTTTTGTCCTGGCAGTTCTGTTCTCAAAGTAGTGGCTGATCCATTTGTACATTTTCCCACAAACATGCATTTTTTGCAGTTTTACTTTCAGTCCTTCCTTCCATACTTTATCAAATGCTTTTTCTAAATCTATCCAGACCGCTAGTGTGTGCGTTTTCTCTTGGAAGGCATCCTCTATTTCCTGAGCTATATATGTTATTTGATCTTCAGTGGATCTGTACTTTCTGAATCCTGCTTGGTGTGGTGTTAAGAGTTTGTTTTCTTCCAGATGCCATGTTAGCCTGCCATTGATAATGCGTTCCATTAATTTTCCTACACAGCTAAGTAGACTGATAGGTCGATAGCCATTTGGTTCTTCCAGGTCTTTTCCTTTCTTTGGGACTGGTATTAGTACAGCTTCCTTCCATGCCTGTGGGACTATTCCTCTCTTCCAGCTGTTATTTAGGACTGCTAGTAGTTTCTTCTTTGCCTTTGTCCCTAGTCCTATTAGCATTTCATTTGTGATTCCATCCTTTCCTGGTGATTTCTTCTTGTTTAGGGTATTCATTGCCTGTTCCATTTCTTCCATTGTTAGATTTGCCATCATATATTCTGCTGCTGTCTCTGTATTATTATGATGTATCTGTTTATCTTTGATTGCTTTCTTCTGTTCAGTTGTAATATCAATGTGGTTTGCACTGGCATAGTGTTCCATTAGTGCATTTGCAGCCTTTTTTCCTGTAAGCAAGGCATTTCCTTGTTTAATTGTTATTTGTTTGTTTCTAGGTCCTTCATTGTTCATGGCTTTCACTAGTTTCCATAGTTTGTTTCCATCCCTGTCAAAATTCAGGTTTTCTGTTTTTTCCCTCCAACAATCTCTTGTTGTTTGATTTACTGTTCTTTTATATTTTGCTGAGATGGCTTTGAGAGAGATGTTCGCTTCAATTGTTTGTTCTCTCTCTGCTGTCTTCCTGGCATCTTCAACTTTGTCCTCCAAACTTTGTAGTTCTTCAGTCCAGTATGGTTTGTAATTTTTCCTTGCCCCTCTTGGAATGGACTCAGTGGCTGCCTGTATTATTGCTCTGTTTAGACTTTCCACCATTTGCTTCATGTTGCCATATCGTGTATTTATGTTTTCACAATATTTGTCTGTTAGTGTGGCAAATCTGTCCCAATCAGCTCGTTTGTAATTCCAGCGGGGCAAGGGCTTTTGCTCCTGTGGAACATACTCCATATTCATTACAAGCTTGATTGGTCTGTGGTCACTACCTGCTAATTGGTCCAGCACATGGCGGTCAATTTTGTGGAGGATGTCACCTGTGCAGAAAGCTAAGTCTGGAGTAGAAGTGGTAATCCATCTTCTGGAGTAGAAGCTCGGTGTGTCATCCGCTTTGTTGAGTAGATGGAGATTTGAGTCTATTTCCCAGTCCTCCACTTCATCTCCTCTTTTGTCAGTATCTGGGTATCCCCATCTTTCTGAACGGCTATTAAAGTCTCCGACAATAATGCAATTTGTGTCAGTTATTTTCATGTTTGAGAGTGTAAGATCCTTATCTGCTGGGCTATAAAGATTGTAAATTCTTATTTTCACGTCCTTTATCATTATATCAACACCTATAGTTTCTGTTTGGTTGTCAGAGATCACAGATACTTCGCTGTAAGTATTAGAACTCCTCCTTTATGTCCTTCGCGGTCGAAACGTGTGGCCTGATATCCCCTGACTTAAAATTTGCGCTTGGCATTGAGGTGTGTCTCTTGAATGCATGCCACATCTATTCTATCTTTATGAAGACGCTGTGTCAGGGATTCTTTCTTGTTATAAACTCCTTCGGCATTCCACTGTA
>JACEFZ010011171.1:0-17500 GCA_014155875.1 Cepaea nemoralis
GGTATTTGTCATGTAAAGTGACATCTGGTTCATGTAAAGTGGCTGCTGGTTCATATAAAGTGACTTCTGGTTTGTGTAAAGTGACTTCTGGTTCGTGTAGAGCAGTGGTCCTCAACTTGTTTTGACCCATACACCCCTTCGCAATATGTTCAGAATGTCATCCCTTCCCCCCTTTTCGTATTTCCTCCCTATAACCAACTCCCCCCCCCCTTCAAACCCCCGCCCCTACACAGTAACGTTTTAATAACACATACTAGAACACGTCTATACGTCTACATAAAACGTGATTTTCGGGTCTACTTGCGTTATAAAACGAATTTCAGAAACACGAGAAGTACCGTAAAGTATGGAGGGAACACATAATATCAGATCATCGGTTCTTGTATTAACGCGATCTTGAAATAATTTTAATTCCCCCCCCCCCTCCCCCCCCCCCCGCGGAAACCCTAAAAATGTTCCCCTTGCGGGGGGGAGGGGGAGGAATTCCCCACCGGCTGAGAACCACTGGTGTAGAGTGACTTCTTGTTCATTTAAAGTGACTCGTGTAAAGTGGATTAGTGTTTTCTTGTGCGGCAAGCATCATTTATAGAAGTATCGTGTCCGCATTACTCAGCCTGGGTGTTCTGCCTGGAAGACATCCTAGTTGGCCTGTTGTTCTCCACTTAGCCGGCACTGCCTTGGTAGTAAAGGCACTTCGTCTCTTGTGGGGGTAACCCCATGTGTTTTAACCACTCATGCCGTCTTGCGCCTCCATATAACACATTGCTAGAGAGTTGCCTGTCTCGCGCTACGAAGGTCGTGAGCTCGATTCCGGGCTTCGTCGTTCGGTCTACGAGTGCATTTTTCTCGGAGACTCTGGGGGTCGTCGCTGGAGCTACGGAGTTCGTGCTTTGTGCGAGGCTTTCGGCAGGTCGCCTTGCGGAAATCGGACGAGCCATATGGGATAGAATCCTGGTCCAGTGAAGTCCACCCTCTAGTTTATAAATAACATATTGCTATTCTGCTTCTGTCTTACGTTTGCTGTTCCTGCTTCTGTCTTACGTTTGCTGTTCCTGCTTCTGTCTTACGTTTGCTGTCCTGCTTCTGTCTTACGTTTGCTGTTCCTGCTTCTGTCTTACGTTTGCTATCCTGCTTTTGTGTTACGTTTACTGTTCCTGCTTCTATCTTACGTTTGCTGTCCTGCTTCTGTCTTACGTTTGCTGTCCTGCTTCTGTCTTACGTTTGCTGTTCCTGCTTCTATCTTACGTTTGCTGTCCTGCTTCTGTCTTACGTTTGCTGTCCTGCTTCTGTCTTACGTTTGCTGTTCAGCTTCTTTCTTACTTTGCTGTTACTGGGCAAGACAGTACGGCCTCTTCTGCTATTGTTGGTAACGCCGCGTAAGTCAACGAGACACAACCGTATTGCGCGTCCCCGTAACATAATGCAGTCGTGCTGGTCTCTCATGCCTGGTGTTCCAGCCCTGGTATCAGCAGACAGTTAGTTGTACTGTTGGAGGAAATGTCAACAGGCGTCAGCGCTGGGTCGCCGGTCGTGTACTGGAGGAGTGTGCGCGGAGGTAATGACGGTGATTATTGTGGAGATGGCTGCCGGAGGAAGGGGAAAGGGGGGGGGGGGGGGGAGAGAGAATCGTCGAGTGAAAATTGCAGTAGTCAATCGCTTCTTTCTGTCAGCTTTCTTTCTTTCCTTCTTTCTTTCTTTCTTTCTTTCTTTCTTTCTTTCTTTCTTTATTGTCATTCGCTTTCTTCCTTTCTTTTAAAGATGTGTTTGGTGATTTTTTTTTTCTTATTGTCTTTCTTAGTTCTTTCGTTGCTTTTATTTCTTGTCTTTTTGTTGTTGTTGTTCTCAACTTTCTTGTTTATCTTTCTTATTTGCAGCTCTAGCAGGAAGACTTGTTCCTAAAGCTGGAAGATCTTGTCTTTACCTCGTCCAGCTTGGTCCCTACCATATATATATATATATGGTTCGAGTCGCGCCAGTGACTTATGAGAGTATGGAGCCAGTCCGTCAGAAAGTCATGGCGTGCTGATGAGCGTAATCTACCCTAGGAATCAACATACAGCTGAAAGATGCTGGTGTTGACCACAATATCCTGAAACAGGATGGAAACGCGGGGAAAAAAATATTATATATATATATATATATATATATATATATATATATATATATATATATATATATATATATATATATATATATATATATATATATATATATATATGTGTGTGTGTGTGGGGTGGGGGGTAGGTAGGTAGGTAGATAGGTAGGTAGGTTAGATTAGATTAGATGGATGGATGGATTCCAGTAAAGAGGAAATAAGAAGAAAACCATATAGGTCCTTCATTTCATCGTTTTTTCCCCCCACTAAGCACCAACCCGCCTGTCATAAATCTCCCACACAGTCAAACATCGGCGACGCCGCTGCTTCACGCATAGACCACGTAAGGACAAGATCCAATTAAACCATTTGCTATTAACTGATTTTTGCCGGGTCATTCCAATTGCCTACTCGTTGTATCCACTGAGTTTTTAAACTTTCTCTCTCTCTCTCTCTCTCTCTCTCTCTCTCTCTCTCTCTCTCTCTCTCTCTCTCTCTCCTCTCTCTCTCTCTCTCTCTCTCTCTCTCTCTCTCTCTCTCACACACACACACACACACACACATTATTCTCACACCAACTGCCAGGAGAGATAAACAAAAGCAATGGTTTTACATCCAGATTTGCATTGCATACATGTTGCTGCCACAAAGGAGGCGATGGGGCGTGTCGACTCCCACTGCCACGGTCAACGATCATCAATCCGCTTCAAAAACATCGTTGTAGCAGACACGCACGCTTGGTTTTACCGCCAGAGCTGTCAATGTAACTGGACACCTCACAGAATTGTGACCCAGCTCAAATATTGAGGTGAAATTATTTCCGCTGTGGGGTAAAGATAAGGTTTATCAAGTGGCTAATAGTTCACTTTGAACTATGAACTATACATTCTGAACTGTGGCTGTGAAGTGACTGCTTTTCGTGTAAAATTATTAGTGGTTCATGTAAAGAGACTACTGATTCATGTAAAGAGACTAATAGCCCATGTGATGTTGACTTCTTGTTCGTGTAATGTTACTTCCGATTTGTGTAAAAGTCTCTAATATTTCGAATAAAGCGACTACTATTTCGTGCTATGCGATTACTATTTCGTGTAAAGTGGCTGGTGGCTCGTGCAAATTGAAATACTATTTTGTGTAAAGGTCTTCTGATTCTTGTAACGTGATTTCTGGTTCATGTAAAGTATTGTAAAGCGCCTAGTGGCTCGTACAAAATGACTACTGTTTCATATAAAGCTACTGGTTGTTTGTATAAAGCCATCAATACTCCATGTAAAATTACTATTTCATGTAAAATAGCCACTATTTCGTTACAAGTTGGCTGCTAGTTCTTGTAAAATGACCACTATGTCGTGTAAAATGGCTACTGTTTCGTGTAAAATGACAATTGTTTTATGTAAAGCGGCTACTATTTCATGTAAAATGACAACAATTTTATGTAAAGTGATTACTAGTTCAGTCTATGAAGTGACACCGATGAAGAAATATGGTCACTGCATTTCCTCGAGTGGTGATCTAATATATTTAGTTTAGTTTAGTTTAGTTTAGTCGACGGATCATTATCACGGCACACGGGTGTAACCCATAAGTGCTCCGTTCTAAACTCAAGCCTGAGTCTGGAGAATCTCAGCTCAGTGCACGAACTCCGTAGCACAGGCGAGGATCCTGATGTAATATGTGTGAAAGGGTTACCAACTCACCGGCCCGTCTGTCAGGGTCATGTTACTAATTGTATTATTTGAATCGGACAATGTGGAATCTAATGTTTCTAATTCTTACTTTGCGTCTCCGCTTTGTTTCTCCTTTCTCCTTCACGGCCATTTTAGTTTTCTCACCCTTCGTTTTCTTGTTCTAATACATCGCCTCCTCCTCCTCCTCCTCCTCCTCCTCCTCTCCTCCTCCTCCTCCTCCTCCAATGCATTTGCTCCACCTCCACCACTATTTTAATTTTCTGTCCTATTAATGTTGTCGACTACCTCCTCTTCACCACAACCACCACTGTCTTCTCCTTTATTCTCTTCACTTTCTACTCAACCTCCTCCCTGGCATCCTCCACCTAATCCTTGTTCTTAATCTTGTTGTTGTTGTTGTTGTTGTCGTTGTTATTGTTGTTGTTGTTGTTGTTGTTGTTGTTCTTCTTCTTCTTCTTCTTCTTCTTCTTCTTCTTCTTCTCTTCTTCTTCTTCTGCTTCTGCTTCTGCTTCTGCTTCTTCTTCTTCTTCTTCTTCTTCTTCTTCTTCTTCTTCTTCTTCTTCTTCTCCTCCTCCTCCTCCTTTTCTGCTGCAGCTGATAAAGACTACCTCTTACTATTTACTACTTCCAGCTACCCTCCCCTTCTTTCGAAATTTCCTCTCCTCCTTTACATCGACATTTCCCCTCTTCTCTCATTTACCTCTGAAGACGCTGTAATATCAACCTCGCAGACAGAGAATTGTTGCCATCTCCCATAGAACCAGTCCGGCGTTGCAGCCAAGGTAGGCCAAATGTCATCTCTGATCTTCAGTATACTGGACACGCGAAACAAATATCTCGCTGTCATGTTATCAGTTCCACTGCTAACTAGATCAGTGGCTCTTGTCTTTACGTTGTCGAGCAGATGCTATCTGTGTTGCGTTGCGCCTTGTGTGGAAACCTGACATAGATTAGTAGTCACCCCTTTCTGTGGAGCCCGGGATATCATCACCATTTTTGTTTGCAATACTGATCCGATGAAAGGGATGAGTTTTTTTTCAGTGGGTCTTCTTTGTTTGCCTGCTCCGTGGCATAGGGTTTCGGACGCGGTTCGTGATCCCGCGTACGAAGCACAGCTGCGGGCGATTTGGCAGCATAATGCGGTGCGTTGGTCTTTTACGAAATGGTATGGGTGCCGGTCGTTCAAAAAGCAATGGCAAAGTACTGAACTTAAACTAGCCAAGAGATCATAACAGCAAAAAATGCTGGTGTTGACTGCAACGTCCTGTAAAGGATATGGAACTAACTAGCTTCTTTGTTTATGTCAGCACCATTTATTTTCATCATCATCATGTGCCATGCCGGTAAGTGTGGACGGTCATGTTTCGCCTCTTGCGTGATCACCATAGTCGTGGATCAGCTCCATGTTCTTACTCAAGCCATCCAGTTATTTACTTATCTGCCTACTCCTTGTTCGTTTCCCCCCAGTCTTGCCAGTTGTCACCGAGTTCTCTAGTTTATTTCTTCTCACAACGTGCCCTAAAACATTTTACATTTATTTTAGGGGCTCTTTTTACTTTAGTCGTGTCATGATACTTCTATGACACTTCAGCCTGTCAACTTAAATTCTAATGTTTGTAGAGTTCATCCTTGTGTTTTTGTGAAGCTATATGATCTTCACTGAAATTAAGTGATGTTGAATGAAAGAATGTATAAGAGGAAATACAGAAGAGGGGCAGAATGTTACACACGCCTTCGTGCCTAGTTCTTAACACTTTGGAAATAAAGATTGTTCTTTCGTTCATTTGGGCAATGTTTGACTTTGCCTTTAGTCGTGTCATGATGCTTTTGTGACAGATAGTCTTAAGCTTCTCCACTTAAATTTGTAATATTGTTAAAAATTTCAGATTTCTGTTGTCTTTTTGTGAAACTAATTGATCTTCATTTAGACAATGTTTGTCGTCAATGAACACCCATTTGACCACTTGGCTAAGCCCGTCGTCCATGTTTGATAATTTGTTGAAGTCTTTAAACCCAGTTCATTCTGTTTTTCATTGATCGTGGCTACCAGATCGACCCAGCCTAAATTGAGTGTCAGGAAATTCCTGGAAAGTTAAGAAGGTCGGGGTGTATTGACCACAGCACCCGTCGAGTGCCGACTGATCTATACAAATATGTCGCTATCATCGTATACCCAACTCGTCTCAAAGCGTGCAAAAGGGCCAACCTTTTTCTACGTGTCACTTCTGGTGATCTGTTGGCATGTGGTAGCATTTTCACTCATATTTTAATCAATTAGGTACCGTCTTCACAATGAAGGTTGGCTGCAATGGATCCCCAACACCGTCTGTCGCTCGCCCTGGCTGTAGATTCTTTCAGATTGATGTTCGTCTATCTCTTGATGTTATCTTCCCACTTGTATGGGTGTCTATCTCTTGATCGTTTTCCTTCAAAGTTGCCATCCAGTATTTCACTTATACATCCATCTGAGACAATCAGCTTCAGATTTTTGGCTTCCAATCATGAACCGAAATCTAAGTCTGAAAAGTGGCTTTATATTACATACCCAAGGAGTAAAATCATCCGGATTCACGCGTTTTAAACTTGTTTGGGTTCAGAGCCACTCGTCACCTTTAATTAACCCTTTCCATTTCATGCAGGCGCTATTGTAAATTAATTGATTGTATCATCATCATCATCATTATCTAGTGACCTGTCCTGTTTATGGATTCGCTATCATAACAGTCTTGGAATTGTCTCTCTATCATAAGCTTGGAAACGTATCTCTATCATAAGTCTTTGAAATGTCTCTCTATCGTAAGCTTGGAAATGTCTCTCTATCATAATCTTGGAAATGTCTCTCTATCATAATCTTGGAAATGCCTCTTTATCATAAACTTAGAAATGCTTCTCTATTTTAAGCTTAGAAATGCCTGTCTATCATAATCTTGGAAATGTCTCTCTATCATAATCTTGGAAATGTCTCTATCATAATCTTGGAAATGCCTCTTTATCATAAACTTAGAAATGCTTCTCTATTATAAGCTTAGAAATGCCTGTCTATCATAATCTTGGAAATGTCTCTCTATCATAATCTTGGAAATGTCTCTCTATCATAAAATGACATGTCTTTCTAGCTTTCATGTATAAATTATCTACGACATCTGTGGACTGTTTACCAGCGACACGCCAGGAAATTAAACCACTTCCACAGTCTGCCTTAGGAAGCTATTGAAGATTAAATGGCAAGACAAGATCCCAGGCACTGAAGTTATGGAAAGAACGTCCATGCCCAATATCCACTCTACATACTAATGAAGAATCACATTCGCTGGGCTGGTCACTTGACTCGCATGCCAGATCACAGGCTCCCCCCAATTTTGTTGTTGTTGTTTGTTTGTTACACAAGATGTGCCTTTGCTATAAGTTACATAAGCAACAGAGAACGAGTGAGCGGAAGTTCTATGTTCTGTTCTTAATAACTAGAACATATAGTAATTGATTGATTGATTGATTGATTGATTTAGGAACCGACATCACAGCATTCGGGACATTCCCATAAGCGCTCCGTCCCCATCCTCAGCAACCAGCGAAGAGTTCCAACACTAATAGTTCCAGTAGCAATCTGATTATATGTCCGTCTCGCCTTTCCTCTGAGCGTCGAGCGTCGGCCAGATCCCCTCGTCACTCCTCGCTGCCTCATTCTAACCAGACTATGGTGATCCATTTGCTCCTCCGAGGTGTACACGTGCTCCCACAAGGCCGCAACCACATCTGCCTTGTCATGCATCAATACTCCACCAAGTTCTGCCGAGCCAGCCAATCTGTCCGCCTGTTCATTCCCCAGCACACCGGCATGCCCAGGAGAAAAGATCCAGGTGATGCTTGCTACCCGTGACCTCCGAAGCGAAGCAAGCCACTCTGCACGAAGCTTGCCTGTTCTCACCCTTCTCAGCATGCTTTCTGAGTCAGTTACAATCACAATGTGTGTATGTATCGTGTTTTCTATCCAGCGGAAAGCTGCACTGACCGCCTCCACCTCCATTCTTAAGCTAGATGTAGTGTCATCATACGCCAGGCTCTCCTGCACCAAACGCCGACCATTAGTTTTTGCCAAGAACCCCCAGGCACTTCTCCTACCTCTCAACACCGACCCATCCGTGTAGATAATCACATCACCCGGGCGAGAATTTTCCTGAATTAGTTGCTGAATTTCCACTTCCGTGGCCCCTGCTGGCCATTCCCTGCACTCCCTGCTCAATGTGATTATAACTCTGCACAAGTCTGACTGCACGGCTGGCACTCTGACCCACTCCTCTCCTCGCCTGATGTTCTCCAAGGGGCACACCTGTCTGATCGTATCCTCCGCTTGAGCCATTCATGATTTCCCTCTTATCAGTCTCTGACCCTTAACTACGTCCAGCGCCTCATGCAGCGGGTGATCTGTGTCTGCAGCTACTCTGAGGTATGCCTTCGCTTGCATCACCTTGTGCCTACCATCAGCAGTCGGCAGACCAAGGATGTAACGCATACACACTACTGGAGTGTCTCTGGTGCATCCCAGAATGACCCGCATAGCTTCATTCTGTATGCGCTCTAATTTCACCAGCTGACTCTTTGAGACAGTGAGCAGTCCTAGTCCATAATCAATCACAAATTAATGGACAAAGAAATGAGGGAAGACAGCGAGAGAAGATTCTTGCACGATTTCCTCCTGGCATGGTGAAATATCAGCGCCTGAATTGATATATTTGGTTGGAGATTGAGAGATATGGAGAGGCATGATCTCCCACGTCAGTCAGGCACGTTAATGATGATAGTTGGCAGGTGTGTGTGTAATCTGGTTCATCTGTGTCCTTGGTTGTTTGACCTTTGAAAGTTACTTTACCTTCGTCATCTAATTGGATTTATTCTACTGGCCCTCGTTAGAATCTCGCGAAGTCTTGTCTACTGGCCCCTCGTGAGTCTCGTAAAACCTTGACTACTGGCCCTCGTTAGAATCTCGCGAAGTCTTGTCTACTGGCCCCTCGTGAGTCTCGTAAAACCTTGACTACTGGCACATCGTTAGAATCTCGTTACGTTTTGTCTACTGACCCTCGTTAGTCTCGTAAAATCTTGTCTACTGACCCTCGTTAGAATCTCATGAAATCTTGTCTACTGGCCCTCGCGAAGACTCGTCTACGCGTCTACTTTACCTTCGTCATCTAATTGGATTTATTCTACTGGCCCTCATTAGAATCTCGCAAAGTCTTGTCTACTGGCCCCTCGTGTGTCTGGTAAAACCTTGACTACAGGCCCTCGTTAGAATCTTATGAAATCTTGTCTACTGGCCCCTCGTTAGAATGTCGTGAAATCTTGTCTACTGGCCCTCGAGAAGACTCGTCTACTGGCCCTCGTGAAGACTCTTCTACAGGCCCTAGCTATTCTCGTAAAATCTTGCCTACTATCACCTCGTTAGTCTCGTAAAATTGTGTATACTGGCCCTTCGTTAGAACCTGGTTAACTACTGGCCCCTCGTTAGAACCTCGTGAACTACTGGCCCTTCGTTATAATTTCGTAAAATTCCTATATTCCAGTACTATGTTTTTTTTTAAACGCATTGTTATTGTGTGGATTGAGATCAGAACTACTGGTTACTACATACTCGCGTTTCAGAGTCGCACAGCACCGCGCACTTAACCTCATACTGTCTCCCCGGCGCCGTTCAAAAACCAGTCTGATACGCACGTTTCTGTGTGGGAACATAATGCACAGATGCGGCGGGGTATTTATATTTCCAGCGGAAATTACTGTCAAAATGTATACACTATCTACCGACACGTGTTCGCATTTCGTCCAGGGCGACGGTTCTCAAACTGTGTGCTGACACCATCGGTTTATTTCCTTGACCAGTGTGCCTTGGCTTCTTATTCTTCTTCTTCTTTCTCCTCCTTAACCTCCGCCTCCTGCCCTTCTTCTCTTCTTGATCTTCTCTTTTTCTTTCTTTCTTTCTTTCTTCTTCTTCTTCTTCTTCTTCTTCTTCTTCTTCTTCTTCTTCTTCTTCTTCTTCTTCTTCTTCACCTCCTCACCCTCCTCCTTCTTCACTTGCCATTGAGTCTCCAAGTGGAGTATAGTCTCACAGCCACACATGCCAGGCCCGGTTTAGGTCAATGGTCATTTGCATGCTGGATGATTGTTGTTGTTGTTGTTTTTGTTGTTGTTGTTGTTGTTGTTGTTTTGTGTCTACGGCGTGAGATAGCCGATCTCAGACCAGCCTGCGTTAGTCGCCTTTTACCATTCCTAACTCAGCCTTCGTGGCCCCGGTAACGTACAGGCGAAGTGCGCTGTGCCTGCTGTAATCATGTGATAACTGGGCCATCCAGAGAGATGACAACCTGCTCTGTCACCAAGGGGTTACGAACACAATTCGTAATACCGCAAACCGCGGGCGATTTGTCAGCCTTGACCGCCTTGCGTTGGTTCCCATACAAAGGTATGATTGTCTGTCGTTCAGAAAGTAATGGCAAAGTAATTAGTCGCATACATACACGCTGGGATTGATTGCAACGTCCTGTAAGGAATATGCAATCAACTCGTGGTGGCTTCTAGCCCAGGATGGGAACCTCTGATGTCATATTATCTGTATTCAGTCCCAAGTGTCACAACTACTGATGTCAAATTATCTGTATGTAGTCCTGTGTGTCACAACTGTTCACCAAATGCGTTGGCAGGAGTCATCATCATCATCAGGTTCCACTCAGTGCACGGCTGAAGTCGTGACCTCAGGCCCTAGCTGATCGATGTGCACTTGTTCTTTCAGCGAGAAATGGGCCCACGGGTATTAATGTGCACTCATAGAAGTTGAGACCTGGGTGTACACTTCACAATACATCAGTTGAATCTTAGGCACGCCGATATTCGAACCTGCCGCCTACAGAAGACAATGGCATTTTCTCTCTGAAAAACAAAACAAAAACAAAAAAACACGGCCATCAGATCATCACTATTCTGGGGGTCGCCGTGTCTGATAGGTTTAACACACTTAAATTTGTTTTCCTGATGACGGCGTAGGTGGTTCGTTCCACACACCGGACATTTAGACTTCATTGTTGACTTCACGTCCAGGAGCCATGGCAAACTATTGAATGTAAAATTGTCCAGTAAATCACAAACAGATAGTAGGGGCTGAGTGTGATTGCCACGTCCTGCACAGTACGTTAATGCGCTGTTAATGCCTATGCTAATGTCCGTTAGAGCGTTACGGACTCCGTAAATCCGCTTTCCTTTCTGTCTGGCGGTTGCGTGTTCGAACCGGCCGGATTTGTACGATTGACCTGCGCTCAAGGGTCGACCCGCCCTAAACTGGGTCCCGGGAGAGGCCTGGGAAGTGAAGTCTGCCGGTGCGGTGCTGATCCCAGCTCCTGTCCAATGGCGAGTAGTCTGTGAATTATACACGGGACCTGGCCCCACCATGTAACTAGTGCGCAATGATTCGTGAAGGGGCCTTTTAATGCCCCCCTCCCTCTCTCTCTCTCTCTCTCTCTCTCTCTCTCTCTCTCTCTCTCTCTCTCTCTCTCTCTCTCTCAATCTCAATCTCTCTATTCCACCCACTCATATTTCCCAACCCCTCACATACCTCAAGCCCCTGACATCTCCTAACCCTCTTACATCTCTCAACCAACCTCCTCATATGTCCCAGTCAACCCCCCCCCCACTCACATTTCCCCCCCCCCCTACATCTCCCAACCAACCCCCCTCACATCTCCCACCAACTCCCGTCACATCTCCCTACCCCCTCCTCACATCTCCTACCAACCCCTGTCACGTCTCCCAACCCCCTCCTTACATCTCCCACAACCCCGTCCATCTCCCTACCTCCTCCTCACATCTCCCTACCCCCTCATCACATCTCCCTACCCCCTCCTCACATCTCCCACCAACCCACCACGCATCTCCCTACCCCATCCTCACATCTCCCAACCATCCCCCTCACATCTGCCAACACCCCCCTCACATCTCCCAACTAATCCCCTCACATCTTCCAACCAATACCCTCACATCTCCCAACCAATCCCCTCAGATCTTCCAACTATCCCCCTCACATCTCCCAACCAATCTCCTCACATCTCCCAATCAACCCCCTCACATCTCCCAACCAACCCCTTCACATCTCCCAACCACCCCCCTCACATCTCCCAACCAATCCCCTCACATCTCTCAACCAATCTCCTCACATCTCCCTACCAATCCCCTCACATCTCCCAACCAACCCCCTCACATCTCCCAAGAAACCTCCTCACATCTCCCAACCAACCCCCTTCGCATCTCCCTCCTCCCCTCTTCACACCTCCCAACCACCCCCTTCCCCCTCACATCTCCCATCCACCCCTTCCCCCTCACATCTCCCAACCAACCCCCCTCATATCTCTCTTCCCCCCTCACATCTCCCAACCAACCTCACATCTCCCAACCAACCTCACATCTCCCAGCCAACCTCACATCTACCTTACCCCTCCCCCACCCCCACACACACACATCTTCCAACCGCTCCTGCACACCGTATGTGTTGTAATTTCTGAGCAGAATCCTCTGGAACGTAATTCTGAAATCTTGCTGATAAGCTTTCCACGGATCGAGTTTTGTTGGCTTTGTCAATCCGAAAAACATTATGGATTCAATATTCGGCTAAAATTTGTTTTATATACAAAAATATTCAATTAAAAAGGTATTCAGATTTTCGCATAAAAATTACTTCGTTTGTTTTCTTTCGTTGCATGTTTCATGTTTTCGTGGATTAAGAATCTCTGGGGAAAGAATTGCTTGGAAATTCGGTTTTAGGATTTAGCAATTTTGTTTTTCTTGTGTCTTGCAGTAGAAATATGTCCTCATATTTATTTCTTCATCTCTCGTCGCTCTTTTCATTTTCTTGCTTTCCTTTTTGCTTCCGCTTTCCTTTTTTAGTTCTCATATTCCAGTTGTGTTCTTTAACTGTTCGGTTTCATCACGCGTCTATTTTTTCCCATCGTAGTCTAATTTCCTCTTGTTTTCTTCTCTTTCTGCTTACTCTCAACTTTACTTCTTTGTTCTCGAGAAATTGCGTCTCACCAAGTCATGCACCTCAACGGTCAGCATGTTCAGCTTTTTCATGCATGTGTGTCCGGTTTGCTCCATCCCCATTTGTGAAGGTTTGCTTCCTCTAGACAAGAGTCCATCCCCATGTGCACGATTTACAGCACTTCTTACATATATGGCGTTAGACCCGTGTTATTGACCATCGTTTATGCATATCCTAAACACCGCAACCATGCAGAACCAACTAGGCAACCACTACCAAGAAACAACAACCCAGAAACTACTAACAATCAAAACCAACCAAGCGATCAACTAACTACAACCAACCAATCAAGAGATCCATTTGTTGCTTTTGTTCGTCCTTCATCTTTCGTTTTGTCTGTATCTCTTCGACCTTACATTTCATTGTTCCTCATTATTGATTTTCTTTCTTCTCTTAATCCGCCTCTTTTAATTTCTATGTTTTTATGTTGTGTTTGTTTCCCTCGTATTTGCTTATCCCCACCACCACACTTTCTTCTCTTTTCTATTTTTCTACAAGCATCTATCTTTTCCCACGTCATCCCACTTCCTCTTCCTTGTTTAGACACGTTATTTTATGTCCAGTGACGGACTGGCCAGGATGTCAGCTTGCCTTGTGGGCCCCTAATGAAGTGGGCCCCCCTTAATCATTAGACAATATGTTATTATTGAAGAGTGGTGGACTTGTCAGTGTGTCAGCTTGCCCTGTGGGCCCTAATGAAGTGGCCCCTTTAATCATTAGACAGTACTGTATATAGTTATTGAAGTGGCGTTGATGATCCAGGCTAAAGCCTCATATTGATGAAGTCTTCGCCTCCCTGCGGAGGTGCATCATGGAAACATACAAGCCTGGCACTCTTTAGAATAACGGTCCTAAATTATTTATTGTAAAAAGCATCCCTTACAGGGCCTCATTTTTTTTTTTTTTTGGGCGTATCCTTTACAGGACATCACTGTCAACATCAGCATCTTTCAGCTGATTGTTGATTTCTTGGCAAGATTACGCTCAGTAGTATGCCATTGCTTTCTGAGCGACCAGCCCCATACTCTCATAAGTCACTGGCGCGACTCGAACCGCTTCCAATTCTCATGCACTCACGTCAACCATGAGAGTATTCGGAGTTACGGAGAAAGCTGCTAACCCCTCGACCAGGGACACCGGCTACAAGGCCTCATTAGGTTATATAATTAAAACATATTAAACACTAGGAACTAAAATATAGAACTGAGGAAATGGAATTACGTAGCAATAATAGTTCACAGTTATATGTGGAGACTGTGGCACAAAAGTTGTAAATACTGTCCGAAAGCATGTTCTTTGTGAAAAAATCGTACATATCGGAATGAGCATTGAATGTGTTGTCGATCACTTCAGGTTTAGTGTGACGTGGACTGCTAGACCGATCGATGGATGCAATAAATGGTTTTGGGCCCGGAGGCCCCTCACTGTAGTCGGGGTGTATACCTATCAGTTGTATGTGGAAATAGATATACACCCCAACGACAGCGAGGGTCCTCCGGGTCTAGGAAATATTTATTACATCCATCGATCGGTCTAGCAGTCCACCACACACTGAACCGGAAGGGATCGACAACATCAACTAATGAGGCCCTGTAAGGGATTCTTTTTACACTAAATATTTTGGGACCGTTGTTCGGAAGAATGCCTACAAGCCTATTTAACGAATGGGTGGGGGAGGAGTGTCCCTCATGTGGTGGTGAGAATTAAGAGGCTACGTGTGTGTTAAATCTCCGCAATTTATCTTTATCGATCACTGAGGAGTTCTTAAGAGCTACATGGAGCCAATTCTGGTGTGCGGAGGCGAATCATGGAAAATTGTAGACAAGTCAGGAATTGTGTGGAAACTGCGGAGATGTGGTTTTATAGAAGAATAGTGAGAACATCTTGGACGGTTACAAGAGACAAATAAATAAATAATCTTGAAAGAAGTCAACTAACAAAGATAACTTACTCGCGTCCACGTTCTTTGGGAAGGTTACGAGAAGAGGAACGCTGGAGATTGTCGTCACAAAGGGAAGGTTGGAAGGGAAGAGATGCAGGAGGAGAGAGCAAGAGGGAAGATGTCAGACAGCATGAAGGAACGTTGATATCAGTAATGATTCGCAGCAATAGAGACGGACGGTTTGGGTAGACGTGATCACCAGATACATACGGCAAAGACTATAAGAAGAAATATGTACATGGCGAAGAAAGGAAAAGAGAAGGAATACAAAGGAGAAATAGATAAACATAATGAAATAATTAGACGCGAGTTGAAATAGAACAGTTAATAGTCAAAACTAGAATGTGAGAAAGAGAATGAAAAGAACAACGAAATAAATAAATAAATACTAGGAAATATTCTACCGCAAGCGATAGAAGAAAAACAAAACTATTTCCGTGCCACTTCTAGCAACCAGTATGTTTAGACATTCGCTACTATGTTTGTCCAACGAAGCACTCCACATCGGGAATTCCCATGAGTGCTCAATCCTCCCATGCAACAGCCATCCCGAAGTATTTCTTTTCTGCTCACTGTTGCCATGAAGAGTTAGTTATGATATCTTCTCTTTTGACCTCGAAAAGCACGTTGACCTGGCTTGACTTCAGACATGACATTGAGTGTCTCTTTCGGATTCGGGTCTGTTCTGTTCATCCGGTGTCATCCGAACCGGTTTCGCTGTGCCTCTTTTCTGCTGCTATATCTTGTGACCATGTGCTTCTGATGTCCTGCTGTAGCGAGTGACCATGTGCTTCTGATGTCCTGCTATATCTTGTGACCATGTGCTTCTGATGTCCTGCTATATCTTGTGACCATGTGCTTCTGATGTCCTGCTATAGCGAGTGACCATGTGCTTCTGATGTCCTGCTATATCTTGTGACCATGTGCTTCTGATGTCCTGCTATAGCGAGTGACCATGTGCTTCTGATGTCCTGCTGTAGCGAGTGACCATGTGCTTCTGATGTCCTGCTATATCTTGTGACCATGTGCCTCTGATGTCCTGCTATAGCGAGTGATCATGTGCTTCTGATGTCCTGCTATAGCGAGTGACCATGTGCCTCTGATGTCCTGCTATAGCGAGTGACCATGTGCCTCTGATGTCCTGCTATAGCGAGTGACCATGTGCCTCTGATGTCCTGCTATATCTTGTGACCATGTGCTTCTGATGTCCTGCTATAGCGAGTGACCATGTGCTTCTGATGTCCTGCTATAGCGAGTGACCATGTGCCTCTGATGTCCTGCTATATCTTGTGACCATGTGCTTCTGATGTCCTGCTATATCTTGTGACCATGTGCCTCTGATGTCCTGCTATATCTTGTGACCATGTGCCTCTGATGTCCTGCTATAGCGAGTGACCATGTGCTTCTGATGTCCTGCTATATCTTGTGACCATGTGCCTCTGATGTCCTGCTATAGCGAGTGACCATGCGCTTCTGATGTCCTGCTATATCTTGTGACCATGTGCCTCTGATGTCCTGCTATAGCGAGTGATCATGTGCTTCTGATGTCCTGCTATAGCGAGTGACCATGTGCCTCTGATGTCCTGCTATAGCGAGTGACCATGCGCTTCTGATGTCCTGCTATATCTTGTGACCATGTGCTTCTGATGTCCTGCTATATCTTGTGACCATGTGCCTCTGATGTCCTGCTATATCTTGTGACCATGTGCCTCTGATGTCCTGCTATAGCGAGTGACCATGTGCTTCTGATGTCCTGCTATAGCGAGTGACCATGCGCTTCTGATGTCCTGCTATAGCGTGTGACCATGCGCTTCTCTTGTGTTGCTATAACGTTTAACCACGTGCTTCAGATTTTCCGCAATAGCATGTGACTCAGGGTATGTTTATTATTGGCCACTTGAAGATGCTAAATAATCGCTGCAAATTTACCAACCGTCACATAGTATGGGTGCAGTAGTTAAGATTCAGATGCAGGATAAATAACATATATAGGTACCATTCCACTTCATTATTTCTGCACGTCATGTATACTAATCTGTGTGTTGAAATGGGGTGAAATGTTCAGTTATAAGTCGATTTGAAGCAGTAAGCTCAAATTAGTATTGTAAATCATAACGTATATTTGCATGGCTACTGCTGCTTGTGCTATCGATACTGCTGCTTCTAGTGCTGCTATTGTTACTGCTGCTTCTAGTGCTGCTATTGTTACTGCTGCTTCTAGTGCTGCTATTGTTGCTGCTGCTTCTAGTGCTGCTATTGTTACTGCTGCTTCTAGTGCTGCTATTGTTACTGCTGCTTCTAGTGCTGCTATTGTTGCTGCTGCTTCTAGTGCTGCTATTGTTACTGCTGCTTCTAGTGCTGCTATTGTTACTGCTGCTTCTAGTGCTGCTATTGTTACTGCTGCTTCTAGTGCTGCTATTGTTGCTGCTGCTTCTAGTGCTGCTATTGTTGCTGCTGCTTCTAGTGCTGCTATTGTTACTGCTGCTTCTAGTGCTGCTTTTGTTACTGCTGCTTCTAGTGCTGTTATTGTTGCTGCTGCTTCTAGTGCTGCTATTGTTACTGCTGCTTCTAGTGCTGCTATTGTTACTGCTGTCATTGCTACTGCTGCTTCTAGTGCTGCTATTGTTACTGCTGTCATTGCTACTGCTGCTTCTAGTGCTGCTATTGTTACTGCTGTCATTGCTACTGCTGCTTCTAGTGTT
>JACEFZ010011171.1:22500-137500 GCA_014155875.1 Cepaea nemoralis
ACCTGACACCACCATGTACCTAACGTGCTATACTTCTTTGAAAGGGTAAACAATATAAAATGACACAAAGTAGTGCAGCTTTTCATAACAGAGTTAAGGCACATACAGAGCGTTGCGGCGATTAGCCTTCATCAGCAAACAAACACATTCACAAACACAACATACAGTCAAGGAGAACTCCTGTGACTACATTAGAAGATGATGACAGGACGAGAAGAACAAAAGCATGGAAAAATGGAAGCAATGAAGAGAAAATGAGAATTGAAAAAAATGTTAATTGAAAAGAATGTTAGTTGAAGAAAATGTTGAGAAAATGTTAATAGAGAAAAATCTTCATACTCACCTCACAGTTTGGATCTGTAAGTAACTAAGAGAGTCTCGGGTGCGTTGTTATATCCGGTGCTGGGTGTTACGGTTCAGTGAGCACATAGAAAGAAGGGGGCGGGGTAGGAGGCGTGTAAAATAGAAGGTGGTACTAACCAAAACCCCATTGTGTTGTTATAGGGGCGAGTCTTAGGGTCTGGGTGGACTGATATGCGTGAACACGCGTACATACATAGACACACCTCAACAGACAAAATGCTAGTGTATGTGGATATGTGCAAAGTATATGCAAGAAGAGAGAGAGAGAGGGGGGGGAGATAGAGAGTGAGACAGAGAGAGAAAGACAGAGAGAGAGAGGGAGAGAGAGAGCGGGAGAGAGAGGGAGAGGGAGAGAGAGGGAAAGAGGGAGAGAGAGAGAGAGAGGAAAAGTGATTGTGATATACCACATGAGGCATGCGGAGAGCGTCGGTCTGCACGTACGACGTATCACTCATACTGTACCCTATGAAATAGTCAGTATGGTTGATTGTTACACAGCACACTTCAGGAGCCACAGTGCTCGAGTTGTTCGGACTGTGTAAGATCCAACCACTGGTAATACACGTGAAGTAGGTAGGCACAGGGAAGCAAGATGTAGAGAGAGAGAGAGAGAGAGAGAGAGAGAGAGAGAGAGAGAGAGAGAGAGAGAGAGAGGAAAACTGCATGCGACATACCGCATGAGAAATGCGGAGTGGGTAGGTCTACAAATACGAGGCTTCACTCATACTGTTCTCTATTAAATAGAGGCAGTAAGGTTGATTGTTATACAACGTATTTGAGGATCAAATCACCCAGTGGTTGTGTTAAAATCAGACCACCGGCAATATAGTTGGAATATGTAGGCACAGAGAAGCCTGATGGAAGAGAGAGAGAGAGAGAGAGAGAGAGAGAGAGAGAGAGAGAGAGAGAGAGAGAGAGAGAGAGAGAGAGAGATTGGGAAAGTGCCTACGACACGCCCCTGATATATGCGGGGTCGGTCGGTCTGCAAATACGAGGCTTCTCTCATACTGTTCCCTATGAAATAGAGGCAGTAAGGTTGATTGTTATACAACGTATTTGAGGATCAAATCACCCAGTGGTTGTGTTAAAATCAGACCACCAGCTGGGGTATGTCGTCACAACGGGAATGATGGAGGGTAGGGGAGGCAGGGGGAGATACAAGAGAGAAGATGCTGGATAGTTTGACATAATGGGATGGAGGAACGTCAGTATCAGAAATTATTGGCAGTACGCGAGACAGAAGGTTGTGGGCAGACATGATCACCAATGTCACACAGCATGGGCTGTAAAAAGATTGGCAGTACATGAGACAAAAGGTTGTGGACAGACATGATCACCAATGTCATACGGCATAGACTATAAGAAGATTGGCAGTACACGAGACAGAAATCTGTGGACAGATATGATCACCAACGCCACGCAATATGGAATATAAGATTGGCAGTACACAAGACGTACGAAGTGTGCTGTGGACAGACATGATCACCAATGTCACACAACATGGACTGTAAAAAGAAGTGTTAAACAGCCCTTGGTAGAAAAATGAAGAAAGTTTTGTGCAATAAGTCACTGTCCTTGAAAGTTAGAAAAAGAGTTCTTGCATGTTACACAGAGCCAGTTTGACATACGGCTGCGAATCCAGGACAATTAGTAAACAGGCGAAATAATCCACGTAAGCCTTGGAGATGTGGTTTTATAGACGAATGCTGAAAATTAATTGGACAGCCAAAAAGAGCAATCAGGATGTTTTAAGGGAAGCTGAGTCGCAAAGACAACTTAACACAAACATCAGAAAGAAGCACAAATATCAGAAAGAAGCACAAATATCAGAAAGAAGCACAAATATCAGAAAGAAGCACAAATATCAGAAAGAAGCAGTCATCGTTTTTTTTTTTTTTTTGGCCGCGTTATGAGAAGACAGAAGCTGGAACATGTGACAACCGGAAAGATGTGCAGAAAGATAGATAGAGGAGGACAGCGTGAGAAGATGCTTGACAGTCTTGTGTCATGGCACGAAAGGGAGTCAACACACGAATTGATCCATGATGTCGGAGATCGTAATTTGTGGAGAGGTATGATCGCCCGCGCCAGCCGGCAAGGCACTTGATGGATGGTAGGAAAGGAAATAGGATAAATGCATTGATAAATTATGCATACTAATTCATAACTAATTCATACACGATCGAGGAAGTATTCTGTTGCATGTTTCATTAAGCACCAGAAAACACACACTGAAGATATCTTCATCTTACAGTTCATGCCGTGTGGCTGTCCATGGTCTTCTGTCTCTTGAGTTGAAAGGATATTAGTCATGCGTCCTGACGTGAGAAGACGCCACCTCAGAATTTATTTTTTCAGATCTTGGGCAGGTCGTGAGGCTTCCCGATCCTTCCATTAGTTAACTGTTGTCTTGTGTCTGCCTCTCTCTCTCTCCCCTCTCTCTCTCTCTCTCTCTCTCTCTCTCTCTCTCTCTCTCTCTCTCTCTCTTCTCTCTCTCGCTCGCTCGCTGTCTCACTCTCTCTCTCACATTCTACTCTCTCTGACTCTAGTCTCTCTCACACACCCTCTCTCTCGGTTCTTACTTCTCTTACTCTACCCCCTCTCACACACTCTCACTCTTTCGCTCAGTCTCATGCTCTCTCATATACTCTCTCTCTCTCTCTCTCACATTCTCTCTCAAATACTCTCTCTACTCTATCTCACTCTCTCGCTGTCTCACACTCTTTCTCTCACTCTCTCACATTATCTCACTCTTTCTCTACTCTGTCTCTCACTCACTCTCACATTTTTACACATACTCTCTCTCTCACTCTCTCTCTCTTACTCTACTCTCTCTCTCTTACTCTACTCTCTCTCTCTTACTCTACTCTCTCTCTCTCTCACTCTACTCTCTCTCTCTTTCTCACTTTCTCTCTCTCACTTTCTCTCTCTGTCTCTCTCCCCCCCCCCCCCCCCCCTCATTCCTTGATTGTGTGCCTTGATAAACCCGTGTGTGCATGTTATATGGCAGTTATCAACTGTCACCAGGTTATTGTTTCAGTTTTAGAGACCAAAGATTGTCATTGGGCAAAATTATCACAGTATGGATTTTTTGTTTGTGTTTGCGCTCGCTCGTTTTTGAACTCAAGCGTAGTCCATACACAATACTGCTAGTAGTGCTGGACTGAATTTTGCATGTAGATTAGCTTTCCCTATTAACATTGACCCTCGCCATCAGGCGAACCCACTCCGACTTCAGAGGTACTTGTAATTTACGTCCCCAAGTCAAGGACGATAGGTCACCATTTTAGTCCAACTGTCCGGTGTAGGGGTTGAACCGAGTCCAATGTACTACTTTAGAAGCAACCGGTGTATAGACTACGCTTGAGTTCAGCACGAACGAAGGAAAGCAGCAACAGCTTGAATAAAATAATTCATTAAATGGAACAAAGTCAATGAAACGTGTTCAAATGATGAACTGGGGATGAAGGACCCGTATATACGCGTTAGGCGCATGTGGTTTATGGTGCTACACCCACTTTCTTATAACCCCATCTGTGGGTGGTGTCATTGTTAGACCGGTCGCCTTTGCCACCCCAGATATTTCCTGGGACTCATTTTAGGCTGGGTCGACCTGGGAGACTGGGTCAGTTTTGGAAATTTATATCGGCTCTGATGCGGACATGGGTTAATCTTTAATCAAATGATGGACTTAGTGGAAGAAAATGAATTATACTTTAATAAAATGACGTACTATGTGGAAGTTAATGGATTAAACTTTAATCAACTGATGCACTAAGTGGAAGTAAATGGATTAAACTTTAATTAAATGAGGCACTAAGTGGAAGTAAATGGATTAAACTTTAATTAAATGATGCACTAAGTGGAAGTAAATGGATTAAACTTTAATTAAATGATGCACTAAGTGGAAGTAAATGGATTAAACTTTAATTAAATGAGGCACTAAGTGGAAGTAAATGGATTAAACTGTAATTAAATGATGCACTAAGTGGAAGTAAATGGATTAAACTGTAATTAAATGATGCACTAAGTGGAAGTAAATGGATTAAACTTTAATTAAATGAGGCACTAAGTGGAAGTAAATGGATTAAACTTTAATTAAATGATGCACTAAGTGGAAGTAAATGCATTAAACTTTAATCAACTGATGCACTAAGTGGAAGTAAATGGATTAAACTTTAATTAAATGAGGCACTAAGTGGAAGTTAATGGATTAAACTTTAATCAACTGATGCACTAAGTGGAAGTAAATGGATTAAACGTTATATAAATAACACACTAAGTGGAAGTAAATGCATTAAACTGTAATTAAATGATGCACTAAGTGGAAGTAAATGGATTAACTTTAATTAAATGAGGCACTAAGTGGAAGTAAATGGATTAAACTTTAATTAAATGACTCACTAAGTGAAACCAAATGGGTGAATCGTTAATCAAATGACGCACTCGGTGAAAGGAAATGGGTGGATCTTTAATCAAATGGCGCACTAAGTGAACTAAATGGATGAATCCTTAATCAAATGGCGCACTCAGTGTAAGTAGTTGGATGAATCTTTAATAAGATGATCCATTCAGTGAAAGCAAATGGATGAATCTTTAATCAAATTACACACTCTGTGAAAGCAAACTGATGAATCTTTAATTAAATGACGCACTCAGTGAAAGCAAATGGTTGAATCTTTAATCAAATGACGCACTCAGTGAAAGCAAATGGATGAATCTTTTCTCAAATGACACACTCAGTGAAAGCAAATGGATGAATCTTTATTCAAATGACGCATTCAGTGAAAGGAAATTGGTGAATCTCTATCAAATGAATAACGGGATGAAGCAGAATTTAGAAAATTTTTAATCATCTGATGCATCGATTGGAAATAATTTTGAGTCAGATGATGCATTGAGTGAAACTGTGGATTATACTGATCAAAAGATACCATAGGTGGCACAAAATGGATGAAAAGCTTCCTCAAACTACCAGCAGCGGCAAAAACATTAAGAGTAGATTTACAACTGGGAGAAAATTAATACGACGTAAATTATGTTGTTGAGGTCAACACAGAAGAGGCTTCAACTTAAACAGCAGAAGCTGAGGCTGTTTCAGCGCATGCAGAAACAGAACGGGCAGAGGCGGATACGCGATAAAGGCCCTTCCACCCCCCCCCCCCCCCCCCCACACGCACACACAGGCTGCAGATTGTGCCATAGACGGACAGAGAGCTAACACAAGCTGAAGCTGCACAGAACAGAGCGTCATGTCCCATGGCGATGAGGGAGCATGGGCAGTCAAGATTCGCCATCGCACACGATCACCAGTCTTGGATCAGTTCTGTGTTCTGGTCCTATTGTTCCGTGTGGCTCAGACATTCTTCTTCTTCTTCTTCTTCTTCTTCTTCTTCTTCTTCTTCTTCTTCTTCTTCTTCTTCTTCTTCTTCTTCTTCTTCTTCTTCTTCTTCTTCTTCTGCGTTCATCCGGAGAGTTTTTTCAGACGTGATTGCGCTGTGCCTATTTACAGCAGGGCTGCGTTCCTGCGCCGTTGGGCCGACACATCCGACTTCTGCGGGCATTTGTTGACCGGGTTAACCTTCCCGGATACGGGTATTTTATCTCTCTGCCTTCCTCTCGCTCTTTTCCCTTCAGCTTTGCCAGTTGTCACCAAGTTTTCTAATTTATTTGTCCTCATAATGCACACACAAAATCTCGACTGCCTACATATAATTTATCTAATCAGTTTACGGTTTTCATGTGTTTCTTGTAATTGTTCATTTGTATTTTCTGTTTTCCATGGTAATTGTTTTTCTGTTTTCCGTGGTAACTGTTTTTCTGTTTTCCATGGTATTATTTACATATTCCCCAGAAACCGCATTTTCACTGCCATTAGATGTTTCGCAACTTGTCTGCTTAATGTCCATGTTTCACATACATTTAACACTGTATTATATATAGCACTTAAACACTTTCTATCTCTCTGCAACTGACAGCTTTTAATTGATCGTAATGTTTTCCATTTTGAAAAAGACAACCTTTGCCGGACATATACAAATGGAAAGCACAAACAGCCATAATGAAAACACACTATGTGATTGTCTATATCACAGTTAGATCTCTTGTCAAGTTTATGTTATTTTCTGATCCTTTCACAGGCCATGGATCACTTCTGGCACGAGGATTGCCTCAAGTGCTCCTGCTGTGACTGCCGTTTAGGTGAAGTCGGATCAACCCTCTTCAGCAAAGCAAACCTACTCTTGTGTAGAAGAGATTATCTAAGGTAGGTGAAACCAAAATAGAAGTAAAACAATTCAAAACAAGTGACTTTGAATGATGAAGAGATTAATAATCTAAGATTTAGTGTTGTATATTTCATCTTGGTGAATTTGGTGTTGTTGCTTTAGTTTGTTGTGGAATTTCTGCAGTGTGCACTTTATGAGATGCAGCGAAATGTGTCAGGCAATAAATTGTGCAATTTTTGGTATGTAATTGTTATGCGAAATTTACACTTGTCAACCAAATATCTCTGAGTTGTCTGATCTTTGCAGCCCTGGGTCACTGATTGTTCTACTCTTGACAACTCAGTATTGCGGAGTTGTCTACCATGGAATTTCATCGTTCATGAGTTGTCTGCTCTTGGCAGCTCAATGTCGAGAGTTGTTTATTCTTGACAGCTCTTTGCCACAGAGTTGTCTATTCTGGGCGGCTTACTAACGGGAGTTGTCTGCTCTTGGCGTCTCAACAACGGGAGTTGTCTGCTCTTTGCGGCTCAAATAACCGGAGTTGTCTTCTCTTGGTGGCTCAAAAACGAAAGTTGTCTGCTCTTGGCAGCTCAAATAACGGGAGTTGGCAGCACAATAATGCCAGTTGCCTTCTCTTGGCAGCTCAATAATGGGGATTCTCAGCTCATGGCAGCTAATTGACTGGAGTTATCTGCTATCGGTAGTTCATTAATGAGAGTTGTCTTATCTTGGCAGATTAATTCCGGGAGTTGTCTACTCCTGCCAGCTCAATGCCGCTGAGTTATTAAATCTCAGCAACTCATCCCTGCTAAGTTTTCTACTCTTTGCAGTTCAGTGGCGCTGAGTTGTATTTTGTGTTTTGTTTGTTTGTTAAAAGACTAAAGGTTTCCCCAAGAAAAAGAGCGACCCACGAAGTTCCAGTCGTGACCAAGGCTAGATCAAATGTAGATGCTACACTTTGATCGCTACACTTTGAACTTAACCAAAAGGCCGAGAAGCGAGGTTCTTGACAGCTCATTTCTGCTGTTCTCCACTGTTACCTCCATGTTCTTCCTTATTTGTTCGATCACATTCCATGTTTCTCTGCAACTCGACAGAACACATTCTATATAACATTTCAGCACTCTCTCGTTTTCGAGCAATAACTTGTTACATAAGATACTTAAACTCTTCAGAAGCGCAACATTTGGCCCAGTTCTATAGAAACAGAACAGGCAGTTCCATACAGAGAGTCATTCACTAATTGGGGTGTGCATTATTAGACCGTCACATTCTCTAGTAAAAGGTCAGGACTTTTCACATCATGGACTGTATTAAGTATATGGTGTTATTTAAATATTTTTAGACTATCAGCACACGATGGTTGACATTTTTTATGTTATATTTTTAATAGTGTAGTGTTCAGATTTATATCTGTGCGGGTTGTCAAGTATGAGTTAAAACTTATCTCTAACCCTTTTTCTGTCATGAAGTTTGGTTCTCAGTCTTCTTCTGCTCTTTGTCCCCTATTGTAGCATAGAGCCGTCCTTTCTTTTTCTGCATCTTGCAGAATTTTTCATGTCCCTCTCAGTATATTTCACCTCTGTAATTCTCTTCTCCATGTCCCCCTCAGTATAATTGACCTCTGTAATTCTCTTCTCCGTGTTCTTTTCAGTATAATTCATCTCTGTAATTCTCTTCTCCATGTCCCCCTCAGTATAATTCACCTCTGTAATTCTCTTCTCCATGTCCCCCTCAGTATAATTCACCTCTGTAATTCTCTTCTCCATGTCCTCCTCAGTATAATTCATCTCTGTAATACTCTTCTCCATGTCCCCCTCAGTATAATTCACCTCTGTAATTCTCTTCTCCGTGTTTTTTTTTCCAGTATAATTCACCTCTGTAATTCTCTTCTCCATGTCCTCCTCAGTATAATTCATCTCTGTAATTCTCATCTCCATGACCTCCTCAGTATAATTGACCTCTGTAATTCTCTTCTTCGTGTCCCCCTCAGTATATTTCACCTCTGTAATTCTCTTCTCCATGTCCTCCTCAGTATAATTCATCTCTGTAATTCTCTTCTCCATGTCCCCCTCAGTATAATTCACCTCTGTAATTCTCTTCTCCATGTCCCCCTCAATATAATTGACCTCTGTAATTCTCTTCTCCATGTCCTCCTCAGTATAATTCATCTCTGTAATTCTCTTCTCCATGACCTCCTCGGTATAATTGACCTCTGTAATTCTCTTCTTCGTGTCCCCCTCAGTATAATTCATCTCTGTAATTCTCTTCTCCATGTCCTCCTCAGTATAATTCATCTCTGTAATTCTCTTCTCCATGACCTCCTCAGTATAATTGACCTCTGTAATTCTCTTCTCTGTGTTCTCCTCAGTATAATTCACCTCTGTAATTCTCTTCTCCGTGTCCTCTTCAGTATAATTCATCTCTGTAATTATGTTCTCTGTGTTCTCCTCAGTATAATTCACCTCTGTAATTCTCTTCTCCGTGTCCTCCTCAGTATATTTCATCTCTGTAATTCTCTTCTCTATGACCTCCTCAGTATAATTGACCTCTGTAATTCTCTTCTCCGTGTCCTCTTCAGTATAATTCATCTCTGTAATTCTCTTCTCTGTGTTCTCCTCAGTATATTTCATCTCTGTAATTCTCTTCTCCATGTCCTCCTCAGTATAGTTCATCTCTGTAATTCTCTTCTCCATGACCTCCTCAGTATAATTGACCTCTGTAATTCTCTTCTCTGTGTTCTCCTCAGTATAATTCATCTCTGTAATTCTCTTCTCCGTGTCCTCTTCAGTATAATTCACCTCTGTAATTCTCTTCTCCATGACCTCCTCAGTATAAATGACCTCTGTCATTCTCTTCTCCGTGTCCTCTTCAGTATAATTCACCTCTGTAATTCTCTTCTCCGTGTCCTCTTCAGTATAATTGACCTCTGTAATTCTCTTCTCCATGTCCCCCTCAGTATAATTGACCTCTGTAATTCTCTTCTCCATGCCCCCCTCAGTATAATTCATCTCTGTAATTCTGTTCTCTGTGTTCTCCTCAGTGTAATTCATCTCTGTAATTCTCTTCTCCGTGTCCTCTTCAGTATAATTCACCTCTGTAATTCTCTTCTCCATGACCTCCTCAGTATAATTGTCCTCTGTAATTCTCTTCTCTGTGTTCTCCTCAGTATAATTCACCTCTGTAATTCTCTTCTCCATGTCCTCTTCAGTATAATTCAACTCTGTAATTCTCTTCTCCATGACCTCCTCAGTATAATTGACCTCTGTAATTCTCTTCTCCGTGTCCTCTTCAGTATAATTCACCTCTGTAATTCTCTTCTCCATGTCCCCTTCAGTATAATTCACCTCTGTAATTCTCTTCTCCATGTCCCCCTCAGTATAATTGACCTCTGTAATTCTCTTCTCCGTGTTCTTTTCAGTATAATTCATCTCTGTAATTCTCTTCTCCATGTCCCCCTCAGTATAGTTCATCTCTGTAATTCTCTTCTCCATGACCTCTGTAAAATCATCTCTGTAATTCTGTTCTCCGTGTTCTCCTTAGTGTAATTCATCTCTATA
The DNA here is from genome assembly GCA_014155875.1 of Cepaea nemoralis. Taxonomy (NCBI): domain Eukaryota; kingdom Metazoa; phylum Mollusca; class Gastropoda; order Stylommatophora; family Helicidae; genus Cepaea; species Cepaea nemoralis. The sequence goes on from JACEFZ010011171.1 coordinate 32,651, forward strand.
ATTCTCTTCTCCATGTCTCCCTCAGTATAATTCACCTCTGTAATTCTCTTCTCCGTGTCCTCTTCAGTATAATTCACCTCTGTAATTCTCTTCTCCGTGTCCTCTTCAGTATAATTCACCTCTGTAATTCTCTTCTCCATGTCCCCTTCAGTATAATTCACCTCTGTAATTCTCTTCTCCATGTCCCCCTCAGTATAATTGACCTCTGTAATTCTCTTCTCCGTGTTCTTTTCAGTATAATTCATCTCTGTAATTCTCTTCTCCATGTCCCCCTCAGTATAATTCATCTCTGTAATTCTCTTCTCCATGTCCCCCTCAGTATAGTTCATCTCTGTAATTCTCTTCTCCATGACCTCTGTAAAATCATCTCTGTAATTCTGTTCTCCGTGTTCTCCTTATTGTAATTCATCTCTATAATTCTCTTCTCCATGTCTCCCTCAGTATAATTCACCTCTGTATTTCTCTTCTCTGTGAGTTTTTAATTCCTCCTTTAGTTTATTTGCTCTCTGAGTTCCATTGGACGACCTTTCTGGTTATACCGAGTGTTTGTAAAGTTTCACTACACTTTGTATGTAGAACAAATTTGAAAAATGAAGTACATGATGTCATCAAAAAATGTGCCCCACAGTCCATCGTGAAGTAATATCAAGCGAATGGCTGTCGTCTGCTGGGGTAATTCTTTGTACTCCGAACAGAATGGTGTTATCAACGGAGGAAATAATAACAGACACGTTGCAGAAGGTATTTGACAGTATGAAGAGACATGTACAGTCATGTCTTGAAGCCCGTGGTGGACATTTCCAACACCTGTTATAATGAATACTTCATTGGTACTTTCCAGCTTCCCCAAAATAGCATTAGACCACAGCAGTGACTATTGTAACTAATTTAATGAATATTTTGACACATATTTTGTTAGGGGGGTTGCGTGGTCTCGAGGTATGGTGTCCGGCTCGAATGCTAGAGGTCTTGGATTCAAGCCCTGGTGGGGACAGGCATTTTTTTTTCACGTGGACTTCTAGTAATAAAATTTCCCCTGGTCTCTGGGTAGTGAGATCGAACGCCCGTATGTATTGTTGCACACGTAAAAAATCCCTTGGCAGCTGGAAATCGAAAAAGAGTAGCCTAATGGCGCTCCCTTGGCAAAATTTCGAGTTAAAAATCTACCCGAAGTATTTCAGGATCCTCGCCGGTGCTACGGAGTTCGTGCACTGAGCTGAGTTTCTTCAGACTCAGGTTTGAGTTAGGAGTAGAACGGAGCACTCATGGGTTACACCCGTGTGCCGTGATGTGGATCCGACTAAACTAAACTAAACTTTCAGATTTGTTCTACATACAAAGTGTAGTGAGACCTTAACACCCGGTACTATTATCAGTTTATTTTTTTTCCCTCAGTGTCCCCTATCCAATGCTGACATCTTTCTCTCATATCATGTAATTCCTTCTAGCTGTCTTCCAAAGTTCCACTCTAGCGATTCTGTCACACGATTGTAGTCTTCCATTCTTCACGGCACGACATAATAAATGTTTATAGTTGATTAGTAATTGTTTCAGAGAAGGCCCATCAAGGGCTCCTGGTAATTGATGAGCCAATCCATCCACAGGTTGTTCGGCACCACCGGATACTGCGCAGCGTGTAAGAAGATCATTCCAGCATTTGAGATGGTCATGAGAGCCAAGAGCAATGTCTATCATTTAGAATGTTTCGCCTGTCAACAGTGCATGCACAGGTCAGTGGCCATCTTTGTGTGTAGACGTCATTGTTGTGTTGGTAGGGGTTTTGTTGTGCTATATGTGTGTGTTGTATCGTTGGCTTAGTGTTTGTGATTTGTGTTGTTGTCAGTTGCTGTCTTAGGCCTGTTACTATACTCTAACATACCCTAGTCCACTCTACCGTGCTCTGTTCTGTTGTACTCTACTAAATTTACTCTACTATGATGTACTCTATTCTGCTTTATTCGTCTCTCCGTACTCTGCTCAACTCTTTGCTACTCTATTATATACTACTATATCATTTACTCTACCGAATACTATATTCCATCATAACCTGTACTCTGTTCTACCATATACTATACTCTAAACTCTACTCTGCTTTACATTCTATTCTAAATTCTATCATATATTATCAATTCTGTTCTACTCTGCTATATGCTGTACTCTGTACTATACTCTACCGTTTATCCCTACTCTATACTCTACTCTGTTGTATACTCTACTCAACTCTGCTCTGATCAATTTTATACTCTACTCACCTCTGCTCTACTCTACCGTATACTCTACTCTGTACTTGTCTCTACTCTAAATTCTTCCCTGTACTCTGTTCTTCTCCACTCCCTACTCTGTTGTATGATCTACTCTACTACTCTGTACTCTACTATGCTCTATATAATAATAATAAAACTCAATATTGTAACCAGTCCTCTTTTGGTAGAACAGTATGTTCCCCATAGCTATTAATTGCCACATCATAGAGTCATGTAGTATTAATTTTTTTGCATATCCCATGCCTTTATAATGCATATCTTTTATATTGTTGTTGTTCTCAGTTAGCCTCAAGTGATGTATGGATGATATAATGTATAAAAGAGTGATAAAGGGACAGAAAGTTAGACGGGCCTATGTGCCCAATTCTTAACCCTTTAAAAATAAAGTTCGTTCGTTATACTATACTCTTCTATATACTCTATTGTATACTCTACCTTGCTATATACTAACTATACAGTCAAACCTCGGTTTTCATTGCCTTCGGGTTTTGTTGGTTTCGGTTGACGATATTTCCCCGCGAAAAATGTGTCTCGGTTTTCGTCGATTACCTCGGATTTCGTCGAAGTGCCCAAATGACCTCGCTGTTAATTTTGCTAAAACAAAGGGACCTATGAGTTATTCTGTTCAGTTTGGAGTTGTTTTTCGTTGTGTGAGCATTACTTGCTAATAATAAAATATGAGAGCGGCATTAAGATTGCTGAAATCGGCGGCATGTACGGGAAGTCGTCATCCGCGATAAGTTTCATTGTGGCGAAAAAAGGAAGCAATAAAAGAGGCTAATGTAGCGAAAAACATTAATGTGCTAACGAAAAAGAGATCGCAAACAATTGAAGATGTCGAACAGTTATTATTAATTTGTATAAATGAAAAACAGTTAGATGGCGATTCTGTTTCGGAGGCAATCATATGTGAAAAGGTCAGTCTGTTGTATGCCGATCTCATTAAGAAAATGACTGGGCGAATGATAATGTACTTAGTGATTTAAAGGCCAGCAGATTATGTTTGAAAAATTCAAGAGGCGAACTGGCATACATTGTGCTACTAGGCACGGCGAAGGTGCGAGTTCGGATACGTCTGGAGCCGAAAAAATATTATTAAACACTGGTTTATTCTCTAAAATGTGTTATGTATTTTGGAGTGACTAGAACAAATTTATTGGATATAAATTGATTCATATGGAAATAATTGCCTCAGTTTTCGTCAGTTTCGGGTTTCGCCGATTGTTTTCGGGCGGATTATCGACGAAATCGGAGGTTTCACTGTATTTCTATTCTGTATTCCCCTTTACAGTGCCATATAAAATACATTAAGTATACTCTCATTAGACTACTCTGGCTCCCATGCTATATAGCCTATTGTTATATAGCCTTTGCTATATAGCGTGAGACTAGTGTTATAATATATTATCCCGTGAAAGTCATGGTGGCGTAGTAGCTAGATGCCTGCTTGCTATCCCAGTGGTCATAGGTTCAAATCGCGATTGACACACAATTGTAAAACTGACCCTGCTCTCAGGTTGACCCATCTTAACATGGATACCCGTGTATATCTTGGGATTGACCCCGCCACACCCCGGGTACTCATTGATTTATACAATTATACCCCAATACGATTTGAGGCGTCTACAGGGGTCTTTTGCCACGGACTTACTATTGTTCGGGCAACTATAACATGCAGTAATACTCTGTACTATATATCACAGTATTGTACTGTACAATGCTATATTGTAGTAATACATTTACTGTAGCACACTTTTCTATGCTTTATTGGAGTAAAACGTTCACTGTACCACACTTTACTATGTTAAATTGTAGTAATAAATTCACTGTACCACACTGTACTATGTTAAATTGTAGTACTACGTTCACTGTACCGCACTGTAATATACTATATTGTAGTAATACATTCACTGTGCCCTACTGTTATATTGTAGTAATGCATTCACTGTGCCTTACTGTTATATTGTGGTATACTTTCACTGTTCCCTACTGTTATATTGTAGTATTAATTCACTGCACCCTACTGTAATACGTTATATTGTAGTAATAAATTCACTGTGCCCTAGGAGAATAGACTTCTGGGCGGGAGAAATGGCACCAGACCGAGAGACTTTTGGGCGGGAGAAATGGCACGAGGCCGAGAGACTTCTGAGCGGTAGAAATGGCAAGAGACAGAGAGACTTCTGGGCGGTAGAAATGGCAAGAGACCGAGAGACTTCTGGGCGGTAGAACTGGCAAGAGACAGAGAAACTTCTGGGCGGTAGAAATGGCAAGAGACCGAGAGACTTCTGGGCGGTAGAAATGGCAAGAGACAGAGAAACTTCTGGGCGGTAGAAATGGCAAGAGACGGAGAGACGTCTGGACGGGCGAAATGGCAAAGACCGAGAGACTTCTGGGCGGTAGAAATGTCAAGAGACCGAGAGACGTGTGGGAGGTCGTGATGGAAGTGACGCTGTACGAATAACCTGCGACATGCTGACAATGATCATCTTCCTCTGCCGTATCCATCAATGGAGCTTAGTCTCCCAACCAGCAGACACCATTTGTCGTCGTCCTATTGTTGCCTGTCTCCTGCCGCCCCTCCCCCCCCATATTTGTCTCTGTCTCTAATTCTCTCCCCAGTGTGGTCTCCCTCTTATTTCATTTCCTCTGTGTGTTCCAGGGCGAGGTCTTTCTAGTTAACTGTTACCAACTGTTCTCAGTGTGTTTTCTATCCAACGCCGTGCCATCATTTCATGCAGTGCTGTAGCATGCTATATTACTATGTGCTATAGTTCAATGTTATATACAATATTATGTGCTATAGTTCACTGTCATGTACAATACTATGTGCTATAGTTTACTGTTATATAATACACTCTTTGCTATAGTTTACTGTTATATAATACTATGTGCTATAGTTCACTGTAATATACAATACACATGCTATAATTTACTGTTATATGCTACATGATGTGATATAGTTAACTGTAATACACAACACACTGTTCTATTGTTCACGGTAATATACCAAACTCCATACTATATTTCACTGTAATATACTACACTCCGTGCTATAGTTATCAGTAATATACTACACTCCAAATAGTTCACTGTGATATACTAAATGCTGTGCTATAGTTCACTGTAATATACTACACTCCATGCCATATTTCACTGTAGTATACTACACTCCATGCTATATAGCTCAGTAATATACTACACTCCATGCGATATTTATCAGTAATATACTTCACGCCATGCTATATTTCTCAGTAATATACTACACTCCAAGCTATAGTTCACTGTATTATACTATACTCCAAGCTGTAGTTCACTGTAATATAAGACACTCCATGTTACAGCCAACTGTAATATAATACACTCCGTGCTATAGGCCACTGTAATACCCTATACTCGGTGGTATAGTCCACTGTAATATATTATTATATTAGTATACTATCCACTGTAATATACTAAACAATTGACAACATGTGTTCTATAACGTGGATTAAAGAACGCTGTTTCGCACCATGAGATGTATTGGGTGCATGGTGCTCGTTCTGTCTTGTTGCCCCAGATGGTACTTGATGGGTAGTGAGGTTCTGCCTCCACGGGGATTTGAACACATGGCCTCTGGGCCTGCAGGAAGGCAAGCATACCAGCCACCACACTACCACAGCTCCCCAGTACCGCAATATACTGTACTTTATTTACTAAAGTAGCATATATTTTGCAATACTATATAATGCATATTATGCTTTTTATACTATTCTATAATGTGCTATACTAAACTATACTATAGTATGCTAAAATACACTAATTCTATAATGTGCTATACTAAACTATACAATATTATGCTGAAATATACTGTAATTATATAATGTGCTATAAAAAACGATACTATGCTAAAATATACTGTACTGTGCGATAATGAATTATGCTATACAGCATTATGCTATATAATGTTCTATACTATGCTATTCTATGCTGTGATATACTGTGCTATGCTATTCTATACCGTGCTATACTTTACTGTACTTACTATGCTATCATGTACTATATTGTACTGTACTATATTATTCTACACTATGCACCAATATATTTTATTTTACTCTTTACAGTACTATACTGTACTATAATCTGCACCACTATACTATATTAAACTTGCTATGCTCTGCTATACTATACTGTACTATACTATAGAGTGCACCACTATGCTATATTGTGCTGTAATATACCACACTCTAATGACATTACTGCACTGTGCTATGCTATGTTTATGCTAATGTCTTATGTGGCAATATATACTGTACTTTCATTCTTCTATACGGTATTCAGACTGCACTGTAGTGTTCAGTACTGTCTGTGATTTTCGTGTATAGCTGTGACTGGACTAATTTTATATTTACCTGGACTGTTTTTATATTTACTTATGACTATTCTATATTGTACTGTTTATATACTGTTTATGTGTTATATCAAATCGTTTACTAATTTACTAACATAAGTTATTTACTAATAATTAACACATAAATTGTAAATCATTTCGTTTAAGGTGTTGTTTGGTTGGTTGGTTGGTTGGTTGGTTGGTTGGTTGGTTTGGTTTAATAGTTTGTTAGTTAGTTAGTTCATTTAGTATGTCAGGTCTTAGATATGACTGAGCTACCATACGACAGTAGACGGTGCTACCTGCTTCTGTTAGCGCCGAATGTTGGGCGACGCTTACCAAACCTGACACCCCACATTGTGCCAGCGGCTTCTGGCGGAGGAGCGCAATTTTGAGGATACAAGTCTTATCCTAGTGCGAGGAAATGCAACCAAAAGACTAAATGCCATGACAGGGCAGACCAGGACCTAAGCCTTGGTTGGCAACTGGTCTAGGATCGAAGCTCCAACAGGCGGATAGTTAGAGCATTGCTTTGCTGATCCGACAGCTTCTGCAGCTTATCTTGTTCCAGACGTATTGGTGTTACCTTTCCTCTGGAGTAAACTAGGCAGGCCGAGAGAGGGATCATGCTACATGGACAACACATGGTCTCTAAATTAAGCCCAGGCTTTGTGTTATGGAGAGATATAACTCCACTTTACAAACTATCGTCTTTTAAGACGGTAAGGTGCCAGTCAGTCAGTCATGTAGTAGTTAGATAGGTAGGTAGTTTGTTACCCTGCTGGCTGTTAATTAGTTAGTCATCAGATTACCCTCATTGCACACCGAACCATTCAGTCTATAAGTGCTCGGATCCCCTCCTCATTACCTCCTCAGCGTGTAGCGGTTGACGACACCAGTTCTGTGTTGATTGATTATTTTTCTTTTTTGGCCCTCGGCATAGCATTGTTGTCTGGCTTCACGCCTTGTTTTTGTACTCTGTTTAAGGTTGCAGACTTTTCTGTCGTCACTTGATTCGTTTAATCGCCCTGCGTCTCTGAAGGCATTCAGTATATCAGCCTGGTCTATCGATGCTCCGCTGTCCACCTTAGCCCTGCCCGCATGCCTGTCAGCTCGTTCATTCCCTCTGACTCCAGCATGGCCTGGCACAAAATTGAAGCTGATTTTTGTCAGCTATTCCACCCACTGTCTTCTGGCCCCGCCCACCTGTCTTCAAGCCCTGCCCATCTGTCTTATAGCCCTGCAAATGTCTTCTAGTCCAGTCCATCTTTCTTCTAGTCCAGCCCATCTTTCTTCTAGCCCAGCCCATTAGTCTTCTAGCCCAGCCCATCTGTTTTCTAGTCCATCCCATCTCCCTTCTAACCCATGACATCTGTCTTCCTGGGCCTACTCATTGAGTCACTGAGACAGCTTGCCTGAGTGAAAGTCCTGATCTATCTTCCTGAACCTACTCATTGAGTAACTGGGAAAGCTTGCCTAAGTGAAAGTTTTGATCTGTCTTCCTGAGTCTACTCATTGAGTCACTATGAGAGTTTGCTTGGGTGAAACTCTTGAACTGTATTCCTGGGCCTACTCATTGAGTCACTATGAGATATTGTCTGGGTGAAAGTCCGTGTATCCAGACAGATTTTCCTGTAGTTACTGCAATGATCTCTGTAGTCAGGTTACATGTTGTCATACGGTATCATTACCTTGTGCCCTGCCAGCTGGCGTAGGCGATCATGTCTCTCCAGATCTGTATTGTTTTGAATCTATTCGATTGATAATATTCCTGCATGCCACCATCTCAGTCCATTCAGCATCATTTCTCTTGGTCTGCTTCTGTCTCTTTTCTCATTGATCTTCCCAGTGCCTCCAATGCTCTCCAATGCCTCACTTCTCATCACATGACCAAAGAAAGATGTTTGTCTCTTTCTTTTTGTTGTATGTCATGTTCTAGTTTCATTAGGAGCTTCCAAGTCCTTCCTATGTTTTTCATTTACGGTGACGTTCCAAGATTCACTGCCATTCAGCAACACAGATTCTCCATAGCATTTCAGCACTCTCGTTCTTACATTCAATGATAGTTATTGTATAAGATAGTTTTCATTTTCTGAAATACAACTTTAGCTTGCCGTATTCTGCTCTTTATCTTTGTTGTGCATCTTCTATCTGATGTCATAAGATATACATACGTTAAACACAAGACACTTTTGAAAAAAGGGAGAAGTTGGCATTCATTACTTCTCTCATTGGACGAACAAGAGAATACAGATCTTTCCAATAAGAACTCGATTTTGAAGATATGTTATTAAATGTTGCATTTCCATTGCAAGGTGTTGCAGTCAACTCCAAGCAGGTTGATTTTCTTGGCAATTTTACAAACATTCACTAATTGGTACCTGCACAAAATAGGAGGAGTGAAATGGTATGACAGAATGACCAATGTGGAGCTCACGGAGAGAACTAGACAAATAGGAGGAGTGGAACGGTATGATGGAATGACCAATGTGGAGCTCATGGAGAGAACTAGACAAATAGGAGGAGTGGAACGATATGACAGAATGACCAATGTGGAGCTCATGGAGAGAACTAGACAAATAGGAGGAGTGGAACGGTATGACAGAATGACCAATGTGGAGCTCATGGAGAGAACTAGACAAATACCAGTGAACCAATGTGGAGCTCATGGAGAGAACTAGACAAATAGGAGGAGTGGAACGATATGACAGAATGACCAATGTGGAGCTCATGGAGAGAACTAGACAAATAGGAGGAGTGGAACGATATGACAGAATGACCAATGTGGAGCTCATGGAGAGAACTAGACAAATAGGAGGAGTGGAACGATATGACAGAATGACCAATGTGGAGCTCATGGAGAGAACTAGACAAATAGGAGGAGTGGAACGATATGACAGAATGACCAATGTGGAGCTCATGGAGAGAACTAGACAAATAGGAGGAGTGGAACGGTATGACGGAATGACCAATGTGGAGCTCATGGAGAGAACTAGACAAATACCAGTGAACCAAGAGGGGAAGGAAAGACACTGGCCCTGGATATGACACACATTGAGAACACCTGAGAATAGTATCACTGGAAAGATCTAGAATCCTCGAGGCGAAGGAAGTATAAGAAGATCTAAAACACACAGAGAAGAGAAGAAAGAGAAACAAATAATATGGGAGGACATGGACAGAGTTGCATGGGATAACTAAGGATAGGAGGGATGGAGTGATTTGATTGAGGACGTATGTCCTAGTGGAAGATAGAGGATGACAGAAAAAAGAAGCGGAATGTGTGTGGTGCAATGTGTGTATGTTGTTGTGTGATATATTATGTATTGTGTGGTGTGATGTCATGTCATGTGTGTGGTATGACATGTGTAGTACACTATGTGTGAGGAAGTGTATGTGAGCAATGTATCTGATGTGTGTAGTGTGCTGTCATGTGGGCAATGCAGTCGGTGTTGTATAGTCTAATGAAATGTAATGTGTAATGCAATGTTGTGCGTTTGTAATGTGTAGCCGGACTCCGTGGCGATGGCGTTGCGGACGCGATTAGTAATGCCGCTTACCCGCGTTCGAAACTCAGCGGTGACCGATTTAGCAGCAGACCGTGTCGCGCTGGTTTTAACGTTTTGGTATGGGAGCTCGGTGTTCAGAAATCAATGGCAAACTACTGAACGTAAATCTTGCCAAGACATCAACAACGGCAGTAAAATGCTGGTGTTAACTGCAACGTCCTGTAAAGGATATGCAACTATTACTGTTAATAATATGTGTGGGGGGGGGGGGAGGGGGGATTGTTTTTTTGTTTCTTTTCGATGGAGTGACTGAGTGGGTGAGTGAGTGATATGTATGAGTGCCAGATTATCCTAAAAAGAGCATAAAGGGCAACATACGGATGTTACAAAATGTTATATAATGTCTACAAAAACCGGCAACCACAGATGAATATATGTCATCAATACCTCCCTTTCGGACCTCATTTACTCGCTGTTTCCGTATTAATTATTTTTACAGATAATTTCTCATTCCTAGTTATTTTTTGGTTACAGATTATTTCCTCCTTTGCTATTTCCGCTTGTTTTTACTTTCACAGATGGATTAATATCTTGGTCATTATTCTGGACGGTTTTATCACAAATATTGTCATCTATTCATTCATCTTTTTTCCTGTTTTTGTAAGTGCACTGGCTTCCTAACACGATATTCAGGGTTTAATCTTCACTAATGGAAGCATTGTTTTTGTGGTCAGTTAATCTGGGGTAGAACTAATTTAATAAAATTGCTAATGTAGATTTCTGTATGAAAACTTATATAGAATATTGTGAGGAAATACAGACATGAATATCTGTGAAGATAAAGACACATGTCTGTGAGGGGGTAAAACACATGGATTTCTGTGAGGGGGAAAAATACATAGATTTATGTGAACATAAATATGCAAATTTCTGAGGAAATAATCATGTAGAATTATGTGACACATGTCTGTGAGGGGGAAAAACACATGGATTTCTGTGAGGGGAAAAATACATAGATTTATGTGAACATAAATATGCAAATTTCTGAGGAAATAATCATGTAGAATTATGTGACACATGTCTGTGAGGGGGAAAAACACATGGATTTCTGTGAGGGGAAAAAATACATAGATTTATGTGAACATAAATATGCAAATTTCTGAGGAAATAATCATGTAGAATTATGTGATGGAAATAACCACGTAGATTTCTGTGAAAAAAAAAAAAAATTGAAAGTAGATTTCTGTGAGATTATAAATAGGTAGATTTTTTATGAGAAAATAAATATATTTATATGAGGGGAAAAAAAGCCAAATTAGCACGTAGATTTCTGGTAGGCAGTAAACATGTTGATGTCTGTGAAGAGAAAAAAAAATTATATGAGAAAATAATCACATATCTTTCTGTGAGGACACAAACACATAGATTTCTGTGATGGAATAAACACGAGGTTTCTGTGATGATATAATCACGAACGTTTTTGTGAGAAAATTTAATGCATAGATTTATGTGCTGAAAATAAAACATTTCTGTGAAAATATAAAAGCCTAGATTTCCGTGAGGACATCAACACGTAGATTTATGTGATGAAAATAAACACATAGATTTATGCGGTTTTAAAAAAAACAGCAACTGGAATGACAGTGATGGTATTGTCCTTCGTGAGTTTTAAAATTTCCACTCTGGATTATGATTGTGTTATGTAGCGCCCATTGTTGTTTCAAATAATGCACCATTATTTGCTTGTTTTTCAATCCATTATGATATTGATGTTTACCTCTGTCTGTTTAATATACGTGTTACATGTTTATTTCAATGTGGTGTATATTACATAATGTTGCTATTGCTGCTTTAATATCTTTCATTTATTGACTAAGTTAAATGTTTCAGAAGTTTAAAACTATGTATTTCCTTGGTGAAGTCACAAACAATGTGTTGCACGATTTATTGCCTGGCATATTTCGCTGTATCTCGTCAGGTGCATACTGCAGAGTTATATATATATATTATACGACCATCATCTTACATCAAAGATCATCTGCGACGAGACCACGAGGACGTCCAAGAAGAAAATGGATTGACGACATCAGAGACATTGCACAGCCACACGGAATGACACTATCCAGTGCCGCCCACCGGGCGCTGGAACGCAAATTATTCCTCCCCACGACGCTTGACGGCAGAAGTGCAAGATGATGATGATGATGATGATGATGATGATGATGATGATGATGATGATGATGATGATGATGATGATGACGATGATGATGATGACGATGATGATGATGATGATACGACCATGGCTGGAGCAAAGAAAAAGTGTTTTGTATACTGCTGTATTTTACGAACAATAGACGATTGCTCAAATATAGTGAGATGTTAGCAATTAGGCAGTTGTAACCGATTTTGTGCAAACAGAAAGATTTCGTGGTAGATTTCAAATTAACGTGGATATAAGAAATAGTCGAATAATACCTGTGACTGTGTTTTAATTGTTTTAGCTGAAGTCTCATCTCATCATGTTCCTCTTGTACCTTGCGGTGTCGAGGTGAAGTATAAACTTCGTGAGAGTGCCCGATTATGGGCTTCATATATCGATATTCCCATGGATTCTGCTTTTCCCTCCGTCCAACGTTTACGTGGTCGGCCTCTTCCTCTGTTTCCATCTGGTCTGTACATCATTGCTTGTTGTGGCATGCTGTTGACTGGTAACCTACTTGCATGGCCAAACCATTTGACTTGCTGCTTTCTAATAAAATCTAGTGCTGCTTTAACCCCCACTTTAGTCCTGATTTCTTCATTTCTGATCTTATCTCTTCTTGATACGTTGAGTAGTCTTCCCAGGAACCTCATTTCTGTTGTTGTGATTTTTCTTTTCTCTTTTTCTGTCATTGTCCATGTTTGGCATTGGTAGCACAGAGTTGGTAGGAAGATTGTATTGTAAAGTGCTTTCTTAGTAGTTATTGATACATGTTTGTTCTTTAGTATTGGTGCCATTTGTCCAATGAGTTGATTTGCCTTATTGCATCTATTTTCGATCTCGTCTTCTGATCTGCCATTTGATGAGATTATACTTCCCAGGTACTTGAAACTCTTTACTTGTTTCAAGGGATGTTCGTTTAGGTGAATTGTTGTTGTTTGTTCTTCTTTAGTTATAGGCATTAACTCTGTTTTGCTTTTGCTAATTTTCATGTTATGTTCCCTACACATTTCGTTTAGACTATTCATGTGGTCTTGTAATTCAGCTTCTGATTTTGCTCCGCAAACAAGAGTTCTCTAATGGTTAGATTTGCAGATGGTTCTTCTTCTGTGTTCTCGTCATGCGGTATTCATGCTGTCTCTGCTTGGCTGGTTTCTTTACATATGTTGTCTATATATGTTATGAACAAGAGAGAGGACATGACACAACCTTGTCGTACTCCAGATCTTATGGTGAAGGGTTCTGAGTGTCCTCCAGTTGCTCTCACTATGCATTCACTGTTGTATAAACTTCTACATAGGTTGTTAGATGTGTACTCACTCCATAATGTTTGAGAATTTCCCACAGCTTGTTTCTATCTACCCTATCGAATGCCTTTTCTTGGTCGACAAAGGCTAAGTAGAGTGTTTCATTGAATTCGATTGATTTTTCTATAAGTTGTCTAAGAGCAAAAATGGCATCTGTGCATCCTTTGTTTTTCCTAAATCCAAGTTGCGTTTCTCTTAGCTGGGGTTCTAAAGTAGTTCATAATCTTTTTTCAAGAATTTTGCAAAATATTTTCCCAGTATGACTCAACAGTGAAATGCCTCTGTATTGTGTGCAGTCTCTTTTGCTGCCTTTGTTTTTCCAAATTGGGATAATTATGGCGTTTCCCCAGTCTCGTGGTGTCTGTTGTTCTACCCAAACATGGTTGAATAGTCTATGTAGCCAAGCTGTTCCTACTTCTCTTGCTGCTTTAATTAGTTCATTTGGTATTTCATCCTGTCCCAGTGCTTAAGTATTATTCATTTATTCACTTCCTATAGTATATAAAATAAAATGAAAGTATATGGGAATAACTATTTCAAAACCCTAAAATAGATAAATATGAGTCAGCATATGGGAATAATCAATTCAAACCCACCAAATCGAAGATTTAGGAACAATTAAGATACCAGTCGACACGAAATTAATTCTTCACGATTGATTTCTCCATCCTTGGTACTGGATTTTTCTGCCTTGTAAAGTTTCCATGTGTAATTAGTATTGAAAGTTATTTTTCAGTTTTAAGTTTACACCTCGTGTTTTTTTTAACAACTATATTTCCTTGTTCTTTCTTCTCCCCCCCCCCTCCCCTCCTCCCCCCCCCCCCCCCACCCGGGTCTTCAAAAATATTATTGACGGACAAAACTGCATAACAACTAAAAGATCACAATCAATAAAGAAATTGAAAATGGCACATGCTTTGAATATCTTGGTTGTGTACTCAAGAATGGGGTCTGTTTAAAAGGGAGTCAGGCGCAGAATGTTCTCAGCAATGCCAAGGTTAAACAGTGTTAAAAGCCTTAAAAGTCGACAGGGTCGACCTCTTTGCACCGGGTTTTATCCCATATGGCTCAGGCGCGGAAAGCGTCGCACAGAGCACGAACTTAGCTCCAGTGACGACCCTCAGGCGTCTCCGAAAAAAATGCACTCGTGAACCGAAGGATGCGGCCCGGAATCGAACCCACAACCTTCGGTGCCCGAGGTAGACGGCTTGAGCACTCCCGTTAAGAGCCTAGGACACAACTCTAGCAAACAAGTTAGAGGACAATTGTTGAGGACTTGCATCTTTCCTGTGGGAGCAAATGGATGTGACTTAGGAACCATTGCGCACTCACTGAAGAAGACAATCACGACTTTTAAAGTTACCATCCATCCATCATGTGCCATGCCGATAAGCTTGGGCGGTCATGTTTTGCCATCTCACTCGATCACCAGAGTCGTGGATCAGTTCTGTGTTTCTGTCTCGACCATGCCACGTGGCCAAGCCATCCAGGTATTTACTTCTCGGTTTTCCCCTTTGGTCTCTTCCCTTCGATCTTGCCAGTTGTCACGAAGTTCTCCAATTCATTTCTTCTCATTACATGCCCAAAAAATTGACTGTCTACGTCTAATGTCTCTAATCAGTTTACGATTTTCATTTGTTTCTTGTAGGACTTGTTTATTGGTTTTTCTGTCTGTCCGTGGTATTCTTTGCATTTTCCTCATAAACCACATTTCTACAGCCATCAGATGTTTTCAGCTTGTCTGCTCATTGTCCACGCTTCACATCCATATAAAAGTACAGGTTCTATGTAGCACCTCAACACTCTTTTTCTCGTTTCAATTGATATCTTTTTATTGGTCAGTATGTTTTTCATCTTGCAAAAGGCTACCTTCGCCATGGCGATTCTTGTTCTAATCTCTTCAAGGCATCTCCCATCAGATGTTATGACTGTCAAAGTTACATGCATAGAAAAGTTCTTAGAATATCTTGGACCAATAAGAAGAAAAATGCTGACAGTCTACAAGATGTGAACATCCCAGAAAACGGACTCGTACACAGAGTCATGTCTTGGAACTGAAATATCTTGCTCGAGTTAAACATCACAGTGGGAGAGAACAGTCATGGAAGGCGTGATTCCTGGTAGGAGAGGCTGGGGTTCATCAACTCTAAGATGGACACAAGTTATTGCAGACACCCTGGGCACAAACATGCGTGAAGCTAAAGAACTGACACCCTGGGCACAAACCTGCGTGAAGCTAAAGAACTGACATAACCTGGAGGGGGGAAAACAAAAAGCAAGTTTATTAAAATTACTAGCCACTTACTACTGACCCTTTATGGAGGGAAAATTGTAAAGGAAGATTCTTGGGCTTTTGCTTTGACCACAAGTAGTCTATGGAAGTCATGGCAGTAAGGAAAGCAATAATCTTCATAAATAAGTATTACATCAATATCATCATCTAGCAGTCATATACGCAACGGCGCTCTCGTCACGGCCCGCCGAAAGAATTTTCAATCTTATGTCACTTCTTTAGCTTCACACATTTTTGTGTCCATGGCAGTAAGTAAAGCAATAACATGGCTCGAGGCACAGACCTTCTGTATAATGAAATGACTGCCGATTCCATCAGAAATGAACTGGGTGTTTTTGGGGGGACTATTGTGTTGACATTCTGGTGGCGGCATTATGCATAGTGTATCTGTGCGGGCTGTTGTTTGTCGAGACTCCTGTCTTTTCCACTTTTCTCATTGGGCAGTGGGGAGCATTTTGTGTGATATTCACTGGCACAGGAACGGAGCATAATGGGGACGACCCGTTGCTGTGAAGTTGGAACTGCGACTAACTAACTAACTAACTAACTGACCTTCACTCGGACATGTTTCCTTAGTCAATGAGTATGCTCAGGAAGATAGAGATGGGGTAGGTCCGAAAAGTGTCTCTGGTCACGGCAGGCAAAGATTAGTTTCATTTTCGAGCAGGATATGTGGGTGTAAAAGGAATTGAGCAAGCTTATAGGCTTACAGGTAAAGCCACTGTAGAGGGCGGACAAGCCATTGACCAGGCTGGAATACTGAATGTTCTATGAGAAGTAAGACTTTTGCGAGAACCAAGTGATGATTGTGAATTTACAACCATGGTCAGACTGCGAGAACAGCAAATTAAAAGAGGTGTGGCAAGACAAGAACACCACGCAGGAAGCCAAAGAAGAGTAATAAACCAACACAGAACTGGTGTCGTTACCCGCTACATGCTGCGGGATTCACCGAGGAACACTTATGGACTGAATGGTTCGATGTGCAATGAGGATGATCTTTAGATTAACTACTGGTCCTAAATACTGGCTCTTCAGCTTTTAATGTTTAAAATCAGGATGCTGGGAGTGTTAAGGAGGTCCGTGTTCTGCAAAGAATATGCCAAGGAGAGTGGTGTCGCTATCAAGACGTCTACATCAAGCTTGAATATGGAAATCACCATCTTGCACATATCACTTGCATGGGCAGTAGAGCAAGCAACCACACACGATAATCAAATCAGTCCATGAACATTACACAGAGTCATATCAGAGTCCATGAACATTGCACAGAGTCATATCAGTCCATGAACATTTCACAGAGTCATATCAGTCCATGAACATTACACAAAGTCATATCAGTCTATGAACATTATATAGAGTCATAGCAGCACATGAACATTACACAGAGTCATATCAGTCCATGAACATTATACAAAGTCATATCAGAATCTATAAACATTACACAGAGTCATGTCAAAGTCCATGAACATTAAACAGAGTCATATTGAAGTCCATGAACATTATACAGAGTATTGCCAGCAGCTGTTTTGCTCTGAATGGAATCAGTCCATGAAGATTTTACAAAGTCATATCAGAGTCCATGAACATTATGTAAAGCCATAGCAGAGTCCATGAACATTACACAGAGTCATATCAGTCCATGAACATTATACAGAGTCATATCAGTCCATGAACATTATACAGAGTCATATCAGTCCATGAACATTATACAGAGTCATATCAGAATCTATAAACATTACACAGAGTCGTGTCAGAGTCCATGAACATTAAACAGTCATATCGGAGTCCATGAACATTATACAAAGTCATATCAGAGTCTATAAACATTACACAGAGTCGTTTCAGAGTCCATGAACATTAAACAGTCATATCAGAGTCCATGAACATTATACAAAATGATATCAGATCCATGAACACTGCACGGAGTCATATCAGTCCATGAACATTGCACAGAGTCATATCAGTGCATGAACAATTCTCAAAGTCATATCAGTCTATGAACATTATATAGAATCATAGCAGCACATGAACATTGCACAGAGTCATATCAGTCCATGAACATTATACAAAGTCATATCAGAATCTATAAACATTACACAGAGTCATGTCAAAGTCCATGAACATTAAACAGAGTCATATTGAAGTCCATGAACATTATACAGAGTATTGCCAGCAGCTGTTTTGCTCTGAATGGAATCAGTCCATGAACATTATACAAAGTCATATCAGAGTCCATGAACATTATGTAAAGTCAAAGCAGAGTCCATGAACAATATACAAAGTCATATCAGAGTCTATAAACATTACACAGAGTCTTGTCAGAGTCCATGAACATTAAACAGTCATATCGGAGTCCATGAACATTATACAGAGTATTGCCAGCAGCTGTTTGGCTCTGAATGGGATAGACAGCATTGACAAGTGGTGCTTGACATCACTAACTCACCTGGATATACATACTAGGACATGTGGAAGTAAAGGGCAACGAACCAGCTGGCTGGCAAATAATGGAACAACACAAAGGAAACATGGACAGGGCCGGTAGTCAATCCATACAGACTCCGCTTACTGATGAGTTCTGACGCTTGCCTTACTGCACGGCCTGGAGATGAAGCCTGCCCCTGCACATACTGTCAAGTGGAGAATCATAACGCCGGTTGCTGAACTAGCTAGTTGTGCATTATGCAGTGATGTGTGTGAAGCTGCTGCATTTCTAGTGACTGCGCTTCCATCATCGATGAACTGTAATTTTCTTGGCGGACTGTTGTGTTGGCATTCTGGCAGCGGCCTTATGCATGTACTTGCCTGTGTGTGCTGTTGGGTTGTAGGTACTGCTGTCTGTTCACCTTTCACATGCGACAGTTAGGAGAATTGTGTGTGATATTCACTGGCACAGGAACGGGGCATTATGGGGGTGACCCTTTTGCCGAGAAGTGGAACCGAGACTAACTCCTCATGGAAATAATAAGCAGAAATATTTGTGAATGGCTGTGGCATTGGAAGACCGTTCCTGCATGGTAATGTCCGGTAATCAGTGACGTCAATCATAAGTTAAGATAAGCCTCGTGGTAATAACAATGCTGTCAGATCTAAGTAACAGGCATAAAAGTAGAAGCCAGCAACATGATGAAAGCAAAAACACAAGCTGGTCTGAGGTTTTATGAACATATCACTTCACTAGAAACCTATCTTTGTGACTACCCGTTAACTTACTCTCTGGAAATGAATGTGATGGTTTCCTGTTGACAACCACATCCACAGATTTACATGCTATAAATATTATTTTGTGGATAAAATGATTACAATGTAAAGGATCCTATTACGTGCGTTAGATAAATGATGCCGGGTTCTTATTTTAATAGAAGACACGCGGCACTGAAGCCAGGGGCCGAGAACAGACACCTCTAGTAAAGCAACATTGTGAAGTTTTTTTTTTTAAGGGTATCAAAAGGCAAGAGGGTTTACTCCATTGCACCGGGTTTTATCCCATATGACTCGGGCTCTTTCCACAGGGAGGCCTGCCGAAAGTGACATTTAAAACACAAATTCCTTAGCTGCAGGTAAAATGGGTAAAGGCAACCAGTGTAACCACATCACTCCTCGAGAGCTGCTCGGTCTTTAAAATGACGGGCCTAGCACTGTATGTCCAATATGCCTTAGTTAAGTAAGTAAGTAAGCAAGCAAAGAGCCCTTTTACATGTGGTGCTAGACCCATTTTACAGATCAACCGGCACACCGTGGGTGATGCCAGACTGGCAGGCGAGCGTCTAGCCCAGTGGTTCTTAACCTTGTTTGGCCCGTGCACCTCTTCACCATATTTTCAGAACGTCACACCCACCACCCTATAAATCCCCCCGCCCCTATACAGTATACGTAAAAATGGAAGCTAAATTTAATAACACATACTAGAACAAGTCTAGACGTCTGCATAAAACGTGATTTGCGAGTCTACTTACGTTATGAAACGAATTTCAGAAGGGCGAAAAGTACAGAATCGTAAAGTATGGAGGGAAAAAACAATATCAAGTAATCGGTTCTTGTATTAACTCAATATTGAAATAATCTTAATTCCCCCCCCCCCCCCCCCAGGAAACCCTAAAGTCCCCCCCCCCCCAGCCTGGGGAAGGCAGACCGAATTCCCCACCAGTTGAGAACCACTGGTCTAGTCCCTGCGCTACCACAACTCCCTCGAATCCGCTTGAAGGCGTGTAAACCTGGGGGTCCTTAACTTTGCGCCCTTGTTGCTTCTGTATGATTAATGATTTTTGTTTTCGTTGTCTTTGGCAGATTCTGTGTTGGAGACCGGTTCTATCTGGCTGACAACAAGATCTTGTGTGAATTCGACTACGAGGAGCGTATGATGTTCGCAAACCTAGGCAGCGCCGTCAGCCAAACTGTCAACTCTAACGGACTTTCAAATGGTATTGCCAGTTTCAGTAACGCAACCGTGGCTGCGGGAGGCGGCGGAGGAGGTGGAGGTGGTGGTGGTGGAGGAGGAAGTGCCCACAGCAGCCTGGGACACTATGGTTACGCGGGTTATAATGCCTTGACCCAGATAAAGAGACAGACCCAAAGTCTTAGTGATGACGTGTCTAGCGGCTACGGAAGTCCTTCGCCAAACTCCTTATGACAATCAACACTTCTGTCCTTTGTTCAATAAGTTACATTTGTTAATCTTCCAGTGCTGTCATGCCAGATTTTTAGCAAAAGACTGGTCTAGCATGCTCTGCTAGTGTGTCCAGAAATATCCAATTTGCTCTTCTAGGTGGAGTCTGTACAGCTGTGCTAATGTTGTTTTTTTTTTTTTTCTGCTTTTCTGGGAAATACTCAGAAAATTTCCATTCCGCTGGCAAAATATGATATTATATTTTATTGAAGTTTTACTAACCATTTAATATTTTAATTTTAACTGGTTCTATTTTATGGTCAAATGACAAAAACAGTAGGATGAATAGCTCTTGGGCAGTGTCTTATTCAGCTGAATTTATCATTTCTAACATAATGACAATATTATACTACAAATACTGTTTCATTTTTGCTTCAAATCTATCGAAGTCCTTGACACTTTACTGGACAGACTGCCATCTTGATTTTAAACATCACAGTTATTTAGTGTCGGTTCTCATAGTTTTGCTTTTGACTGCAGGTCTTATCCTTCTTGTCCGAGTTCTCATTATTCAAAGATCGTATTTAAGATTTCAGACAAATGTGAGTAAATTTGCATAACTTTTCCTAATGCATGTACTTAAACAAGAAACATGGTCGCATAGTGGAGAGAAGCTTGCCTACCAGCTTTGTGGTCAAGAGTTCAAATCTACGTTGAAGCAGATTTTGACAGTTGATCTGGGCTGCCCGTCTAGTATTGGCACCAAGACATGTCTTTGAGATTAGGGCGGTCCTTTTGATGTTGACCACACCACCCCTCGAATGCCGATTGGTCTATAGAAATATGGGTGTAGCTGGGTGCAACTTAAGGCACCTTAGATGGTCCTTGACTGTGGCTTTAGGGTAGTGAACAGTTTCATAATTCAGACATCCCGGGTTCAGTGTCAGTCACAGGTTATATGAGAGCTGATCGCTTTGTGTTGATTTTCACAATAGTATGTGTCAGCTGTTCAGAAATTAATGGCAAACTACCGAATGTAAATTTGCGGAGAAAATCAAAAAGAGCCAATAACTGCTGGGGTTGACTGTGACGTTCTGTAAAATAGGACATGCAGCTAACTTACATAGGGTGTATTTGTAAAGACTGGGGTTTTGAAAATATTGCCGTTCCAAGTTTTGTATTTACCCTCTGTGAACTCATGCAACATAAAAGGTAAATACAAAACTTGGAACGGCAATATTTTCAAAACCCCCCACTGTTATTAAAAATACACCATGTATATGTTCTTAAATACTGAAAACCTTAAACGCTTAAAGGTGTGCCAGTGGCTTGGCATTGCTGCAGCTCTTAAAGCTACTTACGTTGAGATCTGGAATCCAATCCTCTTTAAGGCATCAGTACTATATGAACAGCAAACTAGTGGTTTCTTTACCCCTTGGAGTGGTGTCTTTACACCCTGCTGTGGCTTATTTACACCTTGGGGTGGTTTCATTACACCCTGGAGTGGCTTCTTTACACCCTAAAGTGGTTTCTTTACCCCCTGGAGTGGTTTCTTTACCCCCTGGAGTGGTTTCTTTACACCTTAAAGTGGTTTCTTTACCCCCTGGAGTGGTTTCTTTACCCCCTGGAGTCTTTTCTTTACCCCCTGGAGTCTTTTCTTTACACCCCAAAGTGGTTTCTTTACCCACTGGAGTGGTTTCTTTACCCCCTACAGTGCTTCCTTTCTGTCTTACCCTGTAGCAAACGTTTTGGGCTGTTGGTACACGTGAGTGCCCTGCTCTGGTCAGGTGCAGAGTTTTCCACTTATTTGGGTGGGAACTAATTACCTACTAAGTTACATTTATTGTCCACTTATTTTGGTGGATTCTCTGTTCTCTGAACATTCAAGACAAGTAAATACCCAGCGCTGTTCGGGTACAGTTGTCTACTAGGAGTCTCTGCCACCTGAACTGTCAGGATAAGTGAATGTCCTGCTTGGCTCAGGTGCAGTCCTCCACTTATTTCAGTGGATACTCAGTCCACTTATTTCAGTGGATACTCAGTCCACTTATTTCAGTGGATACTCAGTCCACTTATTCCCGTGGATACTCAGTCCACTTATTTCAGTGGATACTCAGTCCACTTATTTCAGTGGATACTCAGTCCACTTATTTCAGTGGATACTCAGTCCACTTATTTCAGTGGATACTCAGTCCACTTATTCCCGTGGATACTCAGTCCACTTATTTCAGTGGATACTCAGTCCAACTGCTGCTGGGTCAGTAGCAAGTCGCTAGTAATTTTCATCAACTGTTTGTTTTGTTTCCTTCTTGGTTATACTTTTGAAATGATTCTTGTATAAATGAGTATTGCGTCATACCATCAGTTGAGGGAGTGAGTATGCACAGCACCCTTGAGTATTTCCGGCCCTCAAGCACTGGGATCTGCAGTTGGCGTATCCCTTCAGTGAGCTGTGACCAAAGCCAGGGATTAAGTGAAAGCTGCGGAGATGTGGTTTTATGAAATAATGATGAGAACACCACGGGCAGTGAAGATATCTTGAAAGAAGTTAATAATTCACAATGAGAACTGGTTATTGGCATCAGAAGAAAACAGTGCGCATTCTTTGGGCGTGTCATGAGAAGGGGAAATCTGGAGTATGTTTTCACAATGGGAAAGCTTATGGGGAGGAGAGGCAAGGGGAGACCAAGAGAGAATATGCTGGGCAGTTTGACATCATGGCAGGGGGGAAAAGCAGACGAAAGATGGCAGCACACGAGACAGAAGGCTGTGGACAGGCATGATCACCAACACCACACGGCATGGACTATAAGAAGATTGGCAGTACACGAGACAGAAGGCTGTGGACAGACATGATCACCGTAACCACACAGCATGGATTATAAGAAAAAAGCAGAAGAATAAGAGCTGAGACCAAATAGCTTGTAAAAGAGCTTTAATGTTTACTTGCTATTTTACTTGCAAAGCTACTGTTGTACAAATTGTTGTATTTTTAATGCTCTTGTATGGTTGCTGTTAGTTACTTGCCACTTGGCCTTCTGTGCTACATATTTCTTTATTGTCCAAGTTTGAGTGTCAGAGTTTGCCACTGTCAGAATGCAATACCAGCATGAACTATTGATGTCAGTTTAATACTGTCACAAATTATTGCTGTCAGTTTAATAATATCATGGATTATTGTCAGAGTGTTATACTGTAAGGCACTGTGCTATCAAGAATTTAATACTGTCATGATTATTGATGTCAATAATATACTGTCATGGATTATTGCTGTCATATTAATACTGTCATGGATTACTGTCAGGGTTTTCTACTATAAGGCACTATTGCTATTCAGAATTTTAATCTGCCAGAGTATTTGACTATCTCTTTAATTCTGTCTTTGATTACTGTTAACAGAATTTATTGCTGTCAGAGTTAAAAACTGTCGGAGATGAATACTTTGAGTTAGCTTGTGTCCAAGTTAATTCACGTCAGAGTTAGTAATGTCAGAAGTGCTGTCAGAATTGAATATTGTCAAAATTTAATTCACTTTTAAATAGATATTGACCTAGTTAATTGTTATCAGTGTTAACTAATGTTAGAGTTTACTGTTGCCAGATTTCACTGTTGTGAGAGTTAATTGCCGTCAGGGTTAAGTTTTATGAGAAGAAAGAAAGCTGGCCATTCCGCCTCTTGTTCTTTTGTTGTTGCCTAGAATATGTGAAGACTTCCGCTCCCCACTGGCAGTGTCCATGATGGGACTAGCTTTACCTTCATCTCTGTGTGTGTTAGTCCAGGTTATATGTTTACATATTCCCATCAGTCTTACTGTATGGCAGTGCATCATGGGATGTGAAGAAGAAATGAACTGATTCAGTGTCATGGGAGGATTAATCGTCTTAAGCAACTTCCTAAATCTGCCATGGGCTTATATACAGTTTTGCTTATGTAACCACCTTTAATTAGATATCTAATTAAACATGTCTGCTACCATATTAACAACTTTTAAGTGATAACTGTGACACATCCCTACTTCCTATTGTCCTCCATACAGTTTTGATAGACGCAAGTCTGCTGTTTGCTTGGCACAGAATCTGTTCAGAAGAGCTTAAAGTCAGTGGAGATGTGGTTTCTGGGACAATTGTTGTGAATACCTTAGACTCTAGCTAACAACGGTTGCTTGAATGAGGCTAATGAAAGTAGAAGATTATATACAGCTGTAAGAAGCAGACGGTGTTATTTGGTTATGTAAACAGAATAGGGACTGGGAAACAATGATGACCAAAAAGATCAATGTAGAACTGGTAGAGGCAGACTGAAAAACATGATGCCTAAAGGTCTATGTCAATAGCATACAGGAATATCAACAGCATTGATCCAAAAGTTTTAAGGAATATCTACAGAATTGATCCAAATTCTTAAAGGAATATCAACAGAATTGATCCTAAAGCTTAAAGAAATATCAACAGAATTGATCCATAGCTTAAAGAAATATCAGCAGAATTGATCCAAAAGCTTGAAGGGATATCAACAGAATTGATCCAAACCACCGTGGACTGAGATCCCTGGAGATATGTATATGCCTGTGCTGTTTGTCATGGCACATGATGATGATCATTATAGTCTGCAGTATAGGATTAGGCAGAACTGAACCTAAAATCTAATGGTGGTCTGTGTCCATGACGGAGTGGCCAAGTCTGATCCTACCTGTTGTTGGTTCGTTTCGTAGTCCATCAGTCTGTTTACGAGGACAATTTTACCTGAGATCTCTGGGAAGCCCTCAATAGAGCCACAAAGTTTATGCTCTGTGCGACGCTTTCAGCTGGCCGCTTTCCAAGGAAAACTTGGTCATGGGGAGTAAAACCTGGTGCAATGAAGTCGGTCCTTTTGTCTTTATACCCTTTGAATCGAAATGTTTGCTGAAACCGGAAGTAGGGCATGACCTTCATGATCTAACATGCCTCGTCATACATAGTATTAATGACACTGTATTGTGACTTCAGCATCTAAGATGAACTGCCAGCTTTATAATTGAGTGGTGTGCGAGAAAGTGGGAGATATGTGGCTATTTGAGAGTGAAAGAAGAATTGAAAATATCTTTTCTTCCTTATTCACAATATTTGGAAAGTCAAAAGCATGGAAAAAATCCTGGACCAAACGTCTGACTGCTTTTATGTTCTCAGAGACACTTAACTGATTCGGTGTCAAACAAACCACGTAGCTTTAGACCACACATGGTGCATAATCAAATGAACAAGTATTATAAGGTAAGATTATATTCACTGAGCATTAAAATTGTGAAAGTACCTCGAAATGGAACAAATAATACAATTACCCTAGTACAGCAATATAACACTCTTCAGTCCAAATGATAAGTACCATTTGGTGGTATATTATCCTTTGGCTCTGAATAGGTTAAGAGAAAAGTACTGGAAAGAAAATATCACCACTGCAACACACCAAGCATGCCATAAGATGCTACGTTGACAAGTTGGTGTGGGGCTGGCCAACACATCCTGTAGAAAATAGATACAAAATCCAGTCACGCATGCAAACGTAATTCAAGCAGCCAAGAAGAAGAAATACCTTTCCAATAGAAAAAAGACGAAAGGAAACTAAGAGAAAGACACACAATTAAGTACAGGAGATAGGCAAGGAAAAGTGTACAGTCGAGGGAATATGCTTCATAGAGGGTTAAAGGTTAGAAGAAGAACATTGAAAAAGACGTCCTGTAACATTAGTTGGCATTGCCAGATTGTAATGTTTTCTATGGCTGATGAGATGAGAAGAATCTGACCAAAATGTCTCAGTTTTCTGCAAAAACAAAGCAAATTTCAATGTTTCACCAACACCAAAGAATGTATAGTGGAGTTTAAATATCAACTCTGCTTTTTCCGCATTATTTTGAATTTGTATGTCTGTTATTGTTATTTAAACTATTTCTGTCCCAGACAGTTGTGATATTAACTGACCCTGTTCTAGTCATTAAGTAAACTCGTCCTATCCTGGACTATTGTCACAGGTCTTCATATTACTGGAAAGATACAACTCTCTGGGACAGAAAATGTCTAGTCAAACATGTGACTGAAATAACCATGAATGTATGGTGTATTGTGTTGCTTTATGTCACTTTTTTATTTTTTAAATAACCATCAAAAGAGTGGTCGTTTGCTCGGTGATGCTGGAATAACTATGAGTATATGGTCTGTTGTTTGGTATCACTGAAATAACAGTGGACACATGATCTGTTGATTGCTATAGTGAAATAATCATGAACACATGGTCTTTTGCTTTTTGTCACTTAAATAACCATGAAAGTATGATCTTGTGCTTGATATCACTGAAATGAAGACATGGTATGTTTGTTGTCATCACTGAAATAACCATGAAAGTATGATCTGTTGCTTGATATCACTGAAATATCTATGAAGACATGGTATGTTTCTTGTTGTCACTGAAAGAACCATGAAAGCAGTCTGGTTCTTGGTATCAAATGGGTTATTAAGGAATACATTTATATGTTCATGATTTGTTGTTTTAATGTAATATAATTTATCAGAGTCAATGACTCCTATTACTACATTTTCTGTAGATCATTAGAAAACATAATAAAATGTCCAGATCCAAGCACAAGACGAGATGGACAAATTTATCACGTCAAATATTCTCAAAATCTTGAGATGAGTGCAGGGGTTCTTAACTTGTGTGTATCATGGACCTACTTTGCAAGACACCAGAAACTGAGGTCATCCTTCTCAAAATATATATGTGTGTCATCTGTAGGAGCCCGGATGGTGTAGTCACATAGCAGATGCTGACACTGACATAGCAGATACTGACACTGACATAGCAGACACTGACACTGACATAGCAGACACTGACACTGACATAGCAAACACTGACATAGCAGATACTGACACTGACAGCAGATACTGACACTGACATAGCAGATGCTGACACTGACATAGCAGATACTGACACTGACATAGCAGATACTGACACTGACATAGCAGATACTGACATAGCAGATACTGACACTGACATAGCAAACACTGACACTGACATAGCAAACACTGACACTGACATAGCAGACACTGACACTGACATAGCAGATACTGACACTGACATAGCAGATACTGACACTGGCATAGCAAACACTGACACTGACATAGCAGACACTGACACTGACATAACAGATGCTGATACTGACATAGCAGATACTGACACTGACATAGCAGATACTGACACTGACATAGCAGATACTGACACTGACATAGCAAACACTGACACTGACATAGCAGATAATGACACTGACATAGCAGATACTGACACTGACATAGCAGATACTGATATAGCAGACACTGACATAGCAGATACTGACACTGACATAGCAAACACTGACACTGACATAGCAGATACTGACACTGACATAGCAGATACTGACACTGACATAGCAGATACTGACACTGACATAGATGCTGACACTGACATAGCAAACACTGACACTGACATAGCAGATACTGACACTGACATAGCAGATACTGACACTGACATAGCAGATACTGACCCTGGGGTGTGGCCTTCACATATTCTAGGCCATGATATAATAAGGTGGGGTGGCTAGTTCGCTTCATCACTTTCTTTCCCAGATAATTCTGAAAATGTACTCAAGTTTATGAGGCTAGGTGGACCCTAGGACTGTACTGGTTGGAGGAAAATCACCCGTCTCTGCTGCGGATTGATCCCAGACACTGCCCTGGCAGGCAAGTGCACTGACCACTGTGTTGGGTTCAGTGAACAGAAGTGTCCAGATATTTCTTCCCATCTGAAAAGTCTCTTAAAATGTGTGTGCTACAAATTATAGGAAAGAAATTTAGTGCGGACAGGAGAATGTTATTACCACCTTGGTCATACTTCTTCTTTCTTCTTGTAACACTGTATATTATTAATCATATAAAATATGCCATGGCACGATGAATACCAAAGAATTTGTGACATTATTGAAACAAATTTCATGTTATCCAAATTCAGACCTCCGAAAGCTTCCATCTTAAGAACCACTGCATAATGTTACCAATTATTCATGTGACATATAATACCCAGTTTCCAGTTTACTTTCAGAATACTTATTAAATCATTTGTCTTAATTCTTTCGCTTTTTCTCCATCTGAGGTTGAAATCATTATGGGATTCAATAGGGGTATTTTTTTAGTTTCATAATTGCTCACCGCCATGATTTGACAAACTTAAAGCCAGCGCACTGCCTGGTGAAGCTTTGAACCCACCACTACAGTGGATGTAGCCATGTGTGGTACTTCTCTACTAAAAAAGGTGCCAGAATACTTGTTTATAAAATGTATAGTTTTCTTTTTAATTCAACATAAGAGTTTTGTGAAAATCATGTCAATGTATTTTCAATCATATAAACAAAATTTGTGCCAGCCCATTAAGCGGCCATGTCTCTTCATAAGTTCCTGTGTCTATTGCTACGTACATTGTATAATCACTTACTGGTGTGCTATTGTATTGTCTTGTGTCTTTTTAAAGCTATATTTGGCTGCTTTCTGAGGCATATTTTGCTTATTGTCATGTTAGGTCTAATTTTGTCATTTCATGCAGCCAGATACTTTCATTGCAAACATTTTGAAATTATGAGGAAATTGAGTGGCAGAGGTCGTAGGCACAATTTTGAATAAATCAAAGGTCTGAAGCTTTGAGAGATTACTGTACCCTCTCCCCAGAATGCTACAATGGCTAAAGATGGAGACAAAGATGGGCTACAATTTGACACAATCTAGGTTGGGCATTAAGAGGTAGGGTGACCAGTTCCCAACCTCATCACTTTGCCTTCCTACAACAATCTCAAGTATCTGTTACAGAGGTTGTATCTACTCCAGAGTGTATCAAGAAAAACAATATCGCTAACAGAAGTACATCTCAAAGAAATGCAGGAGAGTGAAGTAGACTCTTCATATTATTATTCTTGCTTCTCATCCCTTATTCTTGCTCCTTCTCTCTTCATCCTTCTTGTTCTTCTTCCATTTTCTTGCTTTTCCTTCTCCTTTCTTTGTTTTGCTGCTCCTTCTTGCTCATCTTCCTCCTTCCACCTCTTTCTTCTAGCTCATCCTCCTCCTTCCTTTGAATTGCTGCTCCTTCTTGCTCATTGTCCTTCTTCCACCTCTTCCTTCTTGCTCATCCTCCTTCCACCTCCTCCGTCGTGCTCATCCTCCTCCTTCCACCTCCTCCGTCTTGCTCATCCTCCTCCTTCCACCTCCTCCTTCTTGCTCATCCTCCTTCCATCTTCTCCTTCTTGCTCATCCTCCTCCTTCCACCTCCTCTTTCTTGCTCATCCTCCTCCTTCCACCTTCTCCTTCTTGCTCATCCTTCTTGCATCTTCTCTTTCTTGCTCATCCTCCTCCTTCCTTTGTATTGCTGCTCCTTCTTGCTCATCTTCCTCCTTCCTTTGTATTGCTGCTCCTTCTTGCTCATTCTCCTCCTTCTTGCTCTTCCTCCTCCTTCCACATCCTCCTTCTTGCTTATCCTCCTTGCATCTTCTCTTTCTTGCTCATCCTCCTCCTTCCTTTGTATTGCTGCACCTCCTTGCTCATCCCCTTCCTTTCACCTCCTACTCCTTGCTCCTCCTCCTCCTACTTCCTCCTCCTTGCTCATCCTCCTCCTTTCCCTCTTTCTTCTCTCTTGCTACTCCTCCTGTTTTCTGTGCCTCCGGATCCTTCTTTCTTTCATTTATCTTGCTCCTCCTCCTCTTTCCTTTTTCCTCCTTCCTTCCTTCTCCTTCTAACCTGTCCTAAATCATTCATCTAATTGCTCCTCCTCTTTTTTCCCCCATCTCCCTTTTTTTCTTGCCCCTCTTCCTTCCTTCCTCCTTTTTGTTCTTCACTTTCATAACTTTCCTCTGTTCTTTTTTCCATCTTCTTTCTCCTCTTCCTTATAGTCAACTCATTGCACTTGCTTCGTTCTTTTTCCATCTTTCCTCATCATTTTCAATGTCTGTTTCTTGCAAATTCTGTGATAATAGAAAAGTAATTTGTAGGGTCATGTTTTACCATCCTTACTGTGTCGGACTGAGCTGGACCCAGCCTACAATGGGTACCAAAAAATTTAATGGGAAGTAAAAATGGTGATAATAATAGAAACCTCATCACCCATCAAGTTCCTATTGGTGTATTAAAATATTGGGATAGTGTGGCTTCTGTCAACCTAACCTTGTTAAATGAGTGCTAGAATATTTTCTAGGAAAAGTGAGGAATGGGTACTGGTCACATAATGTAATAAAGGGCACATATCATCTTATGTTCCCACACCAGTGTTTGCATTAACTGTAACCTTTTATACAGAGCATAGTCTGAAAGTCAGGTAAACAACAGAGAATACAATTTGAACAATGAACATGTTATACTCAAGAAAGAAATGTTACAAAAATGTTTTAAAATTTCATAAAATTGCAAACTGGCAATGCTGCTTGATGTATTATGATTGATATAATGCAGGTGAACCATTTTTCCGTTAATTAAAAGCACAATGTTGATTCCCCCCCCCCCCCTCTCTCTCCAAAAGTGTGACCACACTATCAAATTGGATTTATTTTCGTTTTAATGTGCTTCTTGAGAAAAGAGGCGGGAAAAGCAGAAAATCAAGTTATGTTTGTTCTTCTCATGATTGCATTTCTGATGTTTATACAATCACAAGAATTGTCATAATGAACTCGATTGTTATCTCGAGTTTTCTCTTTTAAATTCATACAGTTGTGAGTTTCATGTTGAGTTTTTGTATCTTTTTAAATATTCTAGTTGAGATCAGACCGGCAGAGAATAATCTGCAGAGAACAGTCCTGCAGAGAATAATCTGCAGTCTGATCACTTCTTTTGTGTATGTTGAAGCTATGGCTTAGGGGATAGTAAAACTGTGTCATAATTTCCCGTTATACTTGAGTCCAGGGTCCGAAAGCAGCAGCGGGTGAATTGGAAGCAGGTGATCTTGCATTTATTTCGATGGTATAAGGCATTGACCATTTAGAAAACAATGGCAAACTACTGAGCTAACATTGCTCAGTAATTTACAAACAGCCAAAAAATGCTGGGGTTGATTCCCACATCCTATAAAGGACCTGCAGCAAACTTAATGAGGAAGCAGACAGATCAGGCCTGTATATGTGGTCATTAAGTTTCATAGAGTGAAGGATCATCTATCTGTCTTTGCTGTAAAGTTGTTGACTTGATTATGTTTCCATCTAATAACCTGGATAACTCTCAAAGCAAATTGTCATAATGAAGACGCAGAGGATATATGTCACATATTATTGCCTGGGTTATTTCGCTGTATCTTGTCAGGTCATTCTACAGAAAAAAAAAATGCAACACATAATGAAGTAACGTAATGCATCCTTTCAACCGAAATACACAAAATACATAGTTATATTTCAAAGTCAGCATGGCAGTTTGAAAAAAGGGACTGTCATGTCTTTCTGTTCACATAATTGTGGTTGTCCTGTGTGTGTATAGCAGACAACTTGGCATATCTTAGTATCCTGTGGTTATTTGTAGTGAAAACTGCACCATGTCTAAGTTCTATTAAATGGCGTGTTATTGAAGATTCCAGCGCTTTCCAGCAGTCGCTAGGGTTAATTGGCTGGCCAGAATGTTCCACTGTTTGCTTCCTAATCCAATTAAGGATTGCTCTGCTATTCTTCCGTCTAACTGTCGGATCATTCTGGTTATGTGCAGTATATTGTGTGTGTCTTCACTATTCAACTTCGCAACGAAAATATCATTTTGAATTTTTCAGAGCAGGTTGTCATAAAATTGGTTTGGATAACTTCCATGTTTTATTATAATCTTCTTCAGCCATCATTTACTATTGGTTAAAACGTCCTTGGTACAGAAAATCTCCTTCTTCTTTCAGTGGACTCTTGTGTAATGTCCACCCCCATGTTTGCACTCAATGATCAAGCTTGAACGTATCCTCTGCAGGGCTCAAGATTCTTGCTCTTCTACTGCTGCTGTCTTCCATCTCAAATGAAGCATAGTTCCTCTATGTAGTTCCTTTATAGACTTATTCATAATTGGTTGAATTTTGCAGCTAGAATTTTCTATGAGATGAGGCAGCTGGTGTCATTCAACCCTCCTTAATGACCTCTTACGACACCCATGGCAGAGTCCGTGTTACACTTCTTTGCTTTTCTTGTGGGCACCAGTAAGACACGGGCGATGATACAAGTGGGGCATATCTGATCGCAGGATAACATGTTGCCCATCTGGCATGTTCTTAACGCCACTGACAAATTCAAAGATGAGGAATCATCCATTGCTTTACTTGGAATTCAAACTCCCATGAATGTGGCTGGTGTCTTAACCTCAGACCTCTGCTTCTCTTCTCTCTATGCTTGAAGTGATTCGCAAATGTCTGTTTCTAAAGAAACAGCTGTATGTTTTTACGTCACGAATTTGATTATTTTACTTATTTAGTTGAGCAGATCTTACTTAGATCTTACTCTAACAATTACATTAAGTTGCTCATTTTTTTAAATAGATTGTACAGATTGTTTGAAGATTATAGTGTCGTGATTTTTCAAACAGTATTTGAACTATTTGTGTTCCCCGGTAACTCATTTTCTTTTACACAGATAGCTTCATCATTGCCTGTCAAAATATCCTACGAAATCACTTTCTGTACTTTTCAACGGAATTACTTTCTATTCTAAGTTTCACTGAATTACATAACAGATTAATCATCATAGATGATGTTTAAAGGAGGTGTGAAAGCAAGGTAATTGACTTCACTGCAGCGGGTTTTACTCCATAGTCTTCGAGGAAATTTTACTAGTAAATTTAATACCAGAGTCTGGAATCGAACCCACAACCTTCAGAGAGTGAAGCAGGCGGCTTAACCACTTCACCGTGGTGACTGGTGTGCTGTTAGTCAGCTCTTTAACTTGATTCAGATAAGTTTTTCTAATGTTTGGTGTACAGATAAGGTTTTCTCATGTTTGGTGCACAGATAAGGTTTTCTCATGTTTGGTGCACAGATAAGGTTTTCTCATGTTTGGTGCAGAGGTGTTCTTCTGCTTTTCATTTCCTGCAAGTGGCAGTTAGTCTCCAAAGTTTGTTTCATGGCTACTTGATTAATTTGAACCAGAAAGTCGTTGTTGATGTTAGAACTCCGTCAAAATAAGTTGATATTTCTACGACAGGAGGAATCTGGAATTAGTGATGACTTGGCTACCATCTTTGTTTGTAGACAACACTCACTTTGATTCCAACTAGCTTCCTGTGTGCCTGGCTTGAGGCTTGTTTGCCAGATTGGCTGCATCCAGCCCAGTTCAAAGTTCAGGAATATCAAATAGAATTTATTAACTTTAGTCATGCCAAACATAGTCAAAAGTAACTCAAACGTGATAAAACCATACTTTATTTGACCAAAAATCAAGAACTTATATAAGACTTCACAACTCTTCAAATTGTAAATAAGAGTTTTGAAATATTCATTTCAAACACACCTTGAGTTTACAGATTTACACATTTCAGATTTCATGTCATGTGTATTAACTTTCTTGACTTGCCACTTTCTTTGGAACTTTCTTTTATTTTGTTCTTTTTGCCTTTCATGTATTTAACAATGTTCTTCTACTAACTTTCACTTACTAACAAATGTTGGATAGGTTTAAATGTATGTGATATATATATATATATATATATTTTTTTTCTCTTGAGCTATATTAGGCTCTATTTCTGATCTACATCTTTCTTCTGAAATGGGCTTGCCAGATTTTATTCACCCTAGAAGTTGTATTACACATTTAGAGATCCTAACGAGATCAGATAGGGGGGAAATCCCCCTACTACGGGGGAAAGTCATTAAGTAACAGGAATTATATTATAACATGCATGGAAGAGTATGGACAACGGGAACACATTATTTAAAGACGCAAATTGGCTTTTAAGTAATACCCCATGTAGGGATTGTGAGGATCGAGCAGTCAGCAATTACAAAATGGCTGCCCCACTATAGACTTGCACCGTGGAAGGAGTATTATTGCTGTACGAGAACGCGTACAGTGGATACACCGCATGCTGTGAAATTTGAGTTCTGGAGACATCCAGCATACAGTCCAGAGTTCTGGATACATCCAGCATACAGTCCAGAGTTCTGGAGACATCCAGCATACAGTGCAGACTTGGTGCTATCAGACTTTCACTTGTTTGGACCCTTGAAAGACCATTTGTGGGGTCAGAAGTTTGCAGATAACGAGATATTGGATACGGTACAAAATTGGTTTAAGGCCACATCGAAAAACCTTTTCCTAGAAGGCAACAACAAGCTAATTGACATGTGGCCCAAGTGTGTGGGACAGCAGGAGGAACTATGTTGAGAAATGATAATCACAAAATTTATTGTTTTATAAAAAGCTATTCATAAAATTCCCGATACTTAATGACTCCCGCTGGTATATGGTCTAGGGACATTACCCTAGTTTGGCTTTGTTTAGACAAAATGTTTCTCCACGTAGGCCCAGTG
Organism: Cepaea nemoralis; assembly: GCA_014155875.1. NCBI lineage: Eukaryota > Metazoa > Mollusca > Gastropoda > Stylommatophora > Helicidae > Cepaea > Cepaea nemoralis. The sequence goes on from JACEFZ010011171.1 coordinate 67,716, forward strand.
GGGAAAGAACTATCATAGAATAAAATAACAAGTGAATTATTTTCCTTAAAACTGAATACACAAAGGAAGCAACAACTGAGGAGGCCAGATTTTTAGTATGCTGTGACCAAATGTAAAAAGTAAGAACACATTACACGATGTTGGGATTTTAAAAAGAAAAAAATTACAATGACATGTCACGTGTGAGTTGTAAAAATTATTTTATTAGGGGGAATTTTAAATTCTGCGTGTGGGGTTTTTGCAGAACAGACACTGTCGCTTGGACAAGCCTGGTGTAATGTAAGGTGCCCAAATATGTAAATTTTATGTAAATCTCTATGTAAATTTTATGTAAATCTGACTTAATTCATATGTATGACTTTTGTCACTGTTGCATAAATGTTATCGGGTTGTTATTTGGCAGTTATGTGATTATAATTTTGAAATCTCTGATTGTGTTTGTTTTTCTTTTTTGTGTCTCTTGACTTTGTTTGATCTTGTGATAATATGTGATTTTAATTTAGCATGGTTATGTTCATGGGTGCAAACGTAAAGTCGTGTGTGTTGGCACTGGATCAGTTAAATGTAACTGTCCCTGGGAAAGAACAATGATGTAACTGTCCCATGGAAAGAACAATGATCACGTAATTATCCCATGAAAAGAACAGTGATGACGTAACTGTCCCCTGGGAAAGAACAGCGACGTCGTAACTGTCCCATGGAAAGAACACTGATGACGTAACTGTCTCCTGGGAAAGAATAGTGATGGAAGGGTTGCGGGATGAAGAGGCAGGCAGTTGCCTTCACGACAAACGGCGCAGGACTTTGCAGACATTTTGGGCAAGAGGTGGGAGACATGGCAAGAGATCGAGAAAGTGTTAGTTAGCCTCGTAGTAATGAGAGCAGCGTTCTACTGAAAATCTGCTGCATACAGGATGGGTCGATTCCAGAACAGCACTGGTCTGAACAAATAATCCTCTGATCTACCGTTGTAGATAATTCAAATTACTGTGTGAATATGCGTGCTGTATATTTCAGCTGGAAGGATTTATCTCTAAGGAGCCTTCATTTGAAATCCGTTCGTGCCGCACCGCGCGTTATTGCGTACGTTGAACATGATCATGTCATAGTCATGTGATATGTACTGACTAATGAATAAAAGAGCAAGTGCTTATCGTCCAATGATGCATAGGTTCTGTTTCTGACCGCTGAGAAAATGGCCGGGTTGATTAAAAAAAATCCGCGCAAAGAGCGGTGATTCAGTTTCTTCCATTTGAAGGATGTCGACCAGTGGACATTCATCGAAGAATGCAGGCAGCGTACGGTAACAAATGTGTGTTGAAGACAACAGTGACAGACTGGGCACACATATTTCGGAAAGGTCGTCAGTTCACGACAGATCTTCGACGGCCGGTTCAAGCGCATACTGTTGCAACAGAAAAAAAAAAAAAAACCATCGCCAGAATTGACGCAGCAGTACAGATGAACCGTTGTCGAAGCATACGTTCGCTAGCGAAAGAATTTGATGTGTCAATTGGGACAATTCAAAAGGTCGTTTGTAATAAACTACAATATCGGAAGGTGTGTTCACAGTGGGTACCACGGATGTTGACTGACCACCAAAAAGAGGAACGCATGGGATGGTATTTTAACCGCTTACTACGTTGCAGAGTGGGGGTGATGCATTTCTCTTCCGCTTAGTGCCAGGCGATGAATCATGGTGTCACCACTTTGAGCCGAGCAGCAAAAGGGAGAGCATTCAATGGAAGCATGCTGGGTCACCAAAAGCCAAAAAAAATTCAAGTTACAGGTTTCCGCTGGTAAGGTTATGCTGCGCGCATTTTTTTACCATGAAGGGCTATTGTTGGCAGACTTTAAAGAACCTGGTGTCAACATCAACTCTATCCACTACTTGCAAACACTAGACAAGCTGCAAAAAGCCATCATGAATAAACGACCCGCCATGCTTTCTCGCGGTGTGATTTTGTTGGATGATAATGCTCGTCAGCATGTCACAAAGATTGTACAGGAAGCATTAGCAAGGAAGAAGTGGGAAATTCTGCAACATCCAGCCTATAGTCCTGATTTGTCACCATGTGATTTTCATTTATTCGGACCTCTTTAAAAAAAAAAAAAAAAACTCAAGGGGCAACGATTTCACACAGATGCAGACGTAATGAACGCGGTAAACGCTTGGTTCAGTGAGCAGCCACAATCCTTTTTTGCGGACGGCATTCGCCGCCTACCTAAGCAATGGGATGCTTGTCTGAATGCCTACGGCGACTTCTTCTGACCAACCCATGGTGCATAATTCATTCAAAATGAATGTTTTGTTTAATTCTACCACACCTGTTAATGTTTCTTTCATGCTTTTGTAATAAAGCCATTGGAACGGGTTTCAAATGAACGCCTCTAATAATTACTTTAGTTTATATTGTGTGAATTCTGCAGTGTGTACCTGACGAGATGCGGAAAAATATACCAGGCAATAAATCGTGTAGTCTATTGTTTGTGTCTTCGTTATTCAAATAACCCTGTCTGCTGAGGTTTGCTCCCGGACCACGGATTTAGCAAGCAAGTGCACTAACAACACTACCACCGCGGACAGAAGCACAACACTGAAGACACAACTATACCAACTACAACCCATAGCATTTGTTTCACACAAATATTTACTTACATATTTAATTATAATTTCGCGTATTCATTGATTCATGGTTTCTTGTTTCCTTAATTGTTTATTTATTTAAATTCGGGACGTATTGATCGTGGCGACCAGGCAGCTGAGGCCGTCAGGTAATTTGTGGAGCAATTTGCGTTATTGAGGCTACAACTCCAGTTCCTGTTTGTATATTTGATAGAGCAAACAATATAAGCAAATAGTGCCGCTGCTACTGGCATTGGTGAAATCGTGCGTTCGTGCCTGCAATCATATTTTGGTAATCGCCCGACACCTCAGTGAATGAATACGCCTGTCTATCACTGTGAAACCGAGTTCTTAAGGTATAGTTATCGGAAATACAAACAGTTAGGTATATGCGGCTCCTTCGAAAAGATGAAACATACTAAACACGGACACCGTGTACGTATCTTACAACGGACTCCATAATGGTGAACATAGATTACAGAGTGGAAGAAATCCCCCAAAACAAGAGACAATCAAAACAAAAAAATATAATAATAAAATAAAAATATGTATTCTAGGATACAACGAACGACTTTTCGATTATATAAATCTTCATCAGGGAAGGGACGACACAAACAGATCTAAAGGGGGAAAAATGTTGTTTGTCCATCAAGAATGATGATGACAATTCATTTCATCCAGTGGGGTTGAAAGTATGGAGCCGTGAGTTCTAAGATGGCTGATAAGGCCTATTTTGGCTCGAAATTTTCTTTGACAATGTGGACAAAGAATGCTTGACGTTCCAGGAGGAGGATCTCCTGCAGTGCTTTTTCTGTCCAGCCATTTCTTCACAGCTCTTGCAGTCCTGGTTGTCTCACACGTATATAATATTAAAACTCAACGTCTTCGTTGTCAAGAAGGCACAAAAGTTGGGTTCAGTTCGGTTTTGAAGGGTGCTCTTTTTCTACAATGGTTGAATCCAATTCAGCTGTAAAAGTGCCAAATAAGAAATGTGTGGCCAAAAGTGTGCAAACGGTCAGATATGAATGTATAGAGGGAAGTCAGCAGCGTTATACAGTTGCATGTACAACAGTATTGATTCCTGCTGGGTGGAAGGTGTTGCTTGCTTGCTTGCTTGGTTCAAAAACAAAAATTCCAAATTCGGCCTCGTTCAACCTGCTTCTTTCAGTTGTGGTTATTGTTGAGGTCAGTGGTTTTTGTGGGTTCATTCACCATATTTTAGTGATCTAAATGAACTAATTAAAGCAGCAAGAGAAGTAAGAACAGCATGGCTACATGGACTATTCAACCATGTTTGGGTAGAACAACAGACACCACGAGACTGGGGAAAATCCATAATTATCCCAGTTTGGAAAAACAAAGGCAGCAAAAGAGATTGCACACAATACAGAGGCATTTCATTGTTGAGTCATACTGGGAAAGTATTTTGCAAATTTCGTTGCTTCCTCTGTGGTCAGCCATGGGACGGCCTCTCCGTCATCTATATAGTACTCTAGGTCGGCTTCACTGTCATAGTGTATCTCAGGGTATCCTATCGGTTTCCCTCTGAGTTTCTTGGGCATCTTCTTTCCTTTAAGCAGACGGCATTGTATTAATTTTGATGGTGTGAGGCGTCAGCCCTTCGAAAACCAATGGCCCACTACTGAACTAACATTGCCGGGTAAATTACAAACAGTGAATAAATGCTGGAGTTAATTGCGACGTCCTGTAAAGAACACGCCACTCACTTTGATATTCACTTTCTTGTCTGTCTGGATGTATTGTGTGTTGTATCGTATTTGTACTTGATACTAGTAATAACATCTTATTCGGTATATAACGGTAAGGCTATTGTGGAGGGAGGACGAGCCTTGGATCAGGTAGATTACTGAATGCTCTACGAAAAGTAAGTCGTTTGCGAGAACCAAGTGATGACTGACCTTGAGAAACAACAGTGGAAGATAAACTCTATGAACCACCGAGTGAACTTTAAAAATAAAAGACACTGAAATTCATACAAGAGACAACATTGCAGATATAGAAAAATTCGACGAAAGAAGTAGAAGTTAGTTAATTTGTCGTGGTTCCAATTTCACGGCAAAGGTTGCCCATAGTGCTCCATTCATGTGCCAGTGATTATCACACAAAATGCTCCTCACTGCTCCATGTGAAAAGTGGAAGAAGTAGAAGTGCTAGAGAAGAGCATTACAATTTGTTGCGTGAAAAAGAAAGCAAACAGATCTATCTAACATAAACTCAATATCGAATGATTATTTTTTTTTTTTTTTATGAATTGAGTTAGTTGCGTGTCCTGTACAGGCCATCGTAATCAATCCTAGCATTGTTTGACTGTTTGTAATTTTCTAGGCAATATTTACATTCAGTAGTTTGCTTTCTGCTGGTCTCTCTGGTCGAGGGGTTACACGACTTTCTCCGTAATCCCGTTTATCCACGCAGGGTAACGCAGCGCGCGAGAATTGGAAGCGGATCTACCCGCATTGGTGACTTGCGGGATAATTGAGCCGGCCGCTCAGAAAGCAATGGCAAACTACTGAGCGTAATCTTGCCAAGAAATCAACAATCAGCTGAAAGATGCTGATGTTGACAGCGATGTCCTGTAAAGGATATCCGAATTATTAAAAAAAAATTGCTTTCTGGGCGACCGACGCTTATGCCATCGAAATCAACGCAATGCGATCTGCTTCCAAATCTCCCTCGACTCAGTATGTCGGGGAATTGAGAAACGTGTTCGCTGTCCCTTAGTAACAGTGCCGACAGAGATTGTGGTAAATGAAATATGTGTAGTATGTAAATGGGCATGAATGCCTGAACAACATAATTATGGAGAGAGGGATGCCGGCTAAGCGGAGAAGAGGGAGACTACAACATAGACGGATTCAAGATGTGATAATAATGTATACATGGCAGCAACAAGGACAGGACACATGGCTTATGACTCGTTAAACAGCCAGAGAAGAGTCATACTACTAATCGTTCCCACCACTATCTGATTGAAAGTTCACCTTGTCTTCCCTCTGTTTTGAGATTCTTCCAGAACCCCTACCGATCCCCCGCAGTATAATTCTTTCTACATATGGGTTCTTAATCTGTTCACCCGCTTTCTCCACCTGGTCAAATAGAAGAACAATCTGATGTACCTGTCACCAACCACCAAATGAAAAGAAGCATCAAATCAATTTGAAAACCACAAGTACCAGCAAGAGACGATTACCATTTTATGGAGAGGACAAATCATTATTCAGCGCCTCACACAAGGGTTTAACCGTTTACAATACCATATGTATGGAAAATTCAAGTTGGCGAATCATCATGTGCACATATGGATTGCCGCCGCAGACAGAAATCACATACAGATTGCCTAAAATACAACATATCTAGGCAACCCTTCTGGTCTAGAGAAACAACAGTGGAAGGTAAACTCTATGGAACACCGAGTCAACAACAGTAGCGTTCATAAAAGAAACAACATTGCAGACAAATTTCAAGCGATCAACGAAGATGGGGAAAAACATGACTACAAAATGGCATGGCTGTTTTGTGTTTCCCTTTCTTCTTTCACAGATACTATCAATATTGCTGCATATGTGTATGTTTTCTCCTTTTAATATTTTGCCAGAGCGTTGGCAAAGACGGCCTAGGATGCTATACTCCATCCATCCATCATGTGCCATGCCGGTAAGCTTGGGCGGTCATGATTCGCCATTTCACTCAAGCACCAGAATCGTGGATCAACTCAATGTTCTTGTCTCGACCATGTCACGTGGTCAAGTCATCCAGGTATTTACTTCTCTGTCTTCTCCTCGTTATCTTCCCCTCGATCTTGCCAGTTGTCATCGAGTTCTCTAATTTATTTCTTCTCGTAACATGTCCAAAAAATGTTGACTTTCTACGTCTAATCAGTTTACGATTTCATTTGTTTCTTGAAGGACTTGGTCATTGCTTTTTCTGTCTGCCCATGGCATTCTTTGCATTCTCCTCAGAAACCACATTTCCACAGCCATCTGATGTATTTCAGCTTTGACTGCTCAATGTCCACGCTTCACGTCCATACAAAAGTGCAGGCTCTATGTAGCACCTCAACGCTCTTTTTATCGTAGCAATTGACTTCTTTTTATTGGTCAATATGTTTTTCCATCTTGCAAAAGGCTACCTTCGTCATGGCGGTTCTTGCTATAATCTCTTAAAGGCATCTCCCATCAGATGCTATGACTGTTCCGAGATAATTGTACCGATTCACTTATTTAAGAATATTCCCATTTGACTGTACAGTACATTGTGGTATTTCGTTCTTCCTAGTGACGACCATAATCTGTGTCTTCTTACAATTTCATTCTATCCATAGTTGTTGACTGTGTGCAACAACCGCATCTACTAAATGTTGCAGATCCTACTCATTGTCTGCAATCAACACTGTATCATCTCCATATCTAATGTTATTGATGTTTCTTCATCCAATGATGATTCATATCTTGTACATTTCTGAAAATAATTTCACTATACAGGGAAAACAGATCTGGAGACATTACACATCACTGTCTCACGCCTCTCTTTATAGGCTGATATTGACCCACTTCTTTATCAATTCTGATAGCAGCTTGTTTCCAATATATGTTTTCTGCAAGTCTAAGGTTTTTCCCATCAATTTGTAGATCTGCAAGCATATTTATCATGTTGACATGTCTAACTCTGTCGAAAGCCTTTGTGTAGTCAATAAAGCAAAGATTTATATCTTTATTTCCTTCTATAGAACGTTCAATAACTGTTCTCAGCATGTACACAGCATTTACTGTACCTTTGCCTTCTACAAACCCACATTGTTCTTCTCCTATTTCAGGTTGTATTTTCTTCCTAACTCATTGCATGATAATTCTCAGCCAAATCTTCGTGATGTGGCTCATTATACTAATTGTTCTATGCTGATCACATTCCAAAGCTCCTGATTTCTTTGGGATTGCAATAAATACAGACTTACATAATTGATGAGGTATATCTCCATTATCATGTATTGTGTTCAGCAGTCTGATGACTTGATCTATTCCATATTCTTCTAAAGCATTAATCATTTATGTTGTGATGTTATACTGCCAAAGGATTTCTAACGTGCATACGGGACCTTTATTGAGATGGCAAGATCAGCTCGCCATACATCAAACTGAAATCTCTCCTTATGGGATTCCCCATACATCAAACTGAAACCTGGCTTTATGGGATTCCCCATACATCAAACTGAAACCTGGCTTTATGGGATTCCCCATACATCAAACTGAAACCTGGCTTTATGGGATTTCCCATCCATCAAAATGAAACCTGGCTTTATGGGATTCCCCATACATCAAACTAAAATATGGCCTTATGGGATTTCCCATACATCAAACTGAAACCTGGCTTTATGGGATTCCCCATACATCAAACTAAAATATGGCCTTATGGGATTCCCCATACATCAAACTGAAACATTGCCTTATTGGATTCCACATACATCAAACTGAAACATTGCCTTATGGGATTCCCCATACATCAAACTGAAACATTGCCTTATGGGATTCCCCATACATCAAACTGAAACATTGCCTTATGGGATTCCCCATACATCAAACTGAAACATTGCCTTATGGGATTCCCCATACATCAAACTGAAACATTGCCTTATGGGATTCCCCATACATCAAACTGAAACATTGCCTTATTGGATTCCCCAAATATCAAATGTAAACCTGGCCTTAATGGATTCCCCAGAGTATACAACAGGCTTGTGCCCTGGAGAGGTCACTTTAGCACCCTGTAACAGTGGTGACACAACACGGGAAGCAACATTTACCGGTTATAATTAGGGACAAAATCCTGTTGAACTCACGACAGGACAGAAAGTTGAATTCCTTCCATATGGAGTGTCTGAGACGTATCCTGGGCATATCGTGGAAAGACCACATAACAAACAAACACATGCTTAAAACTAGTCCGACTTTGTGAAGACATATGAAGGGTGTAGCATAGGTGGGAGCGCTAGCGCAATTGAAATACCACTACTTTTATCGTTTCTTTACTTATTCAGTTAAGTGGAGATTTGTCCGCAACAGACGAGCTGTATCTCCGGCGGGCCTATTCTCGTTGGTCGCGAGATCCGCACAGTTTCAGGCAGGGAGATTTGCTCGCAGCAGACGAGCAATATCTCCGGTGGGCCTACTCTCGTTGGTCGCTGGAGCCGCACGAATCAGGCGGGGAGTCTGACGATTGGTACACGCTTACAAGGTCCAGACACTTGCGTTTGACAGGTGTACGCGCCCAGTGGTCCGGGCGCGTATACGACCCTTACCTGCGGGAATTGGCTGAATGCCTCTAAGTCAAATCCCAAGGGTTTAGGGTCTGGCCATCGCTCGTCTACTGCTCGTGGTGGCGAGGTCTCGGAGGTTTGACGCTGAGCCGCCAGCGTCTGCAGTCTACCTTGTTCCAGACGTATTGGTTACCCATTCCTCTGGATCAAACAAGGCAAGACCGAGAGAGGAAACATGTTGTTTGGGCACCACATGTTATGTGAAGCTCTGCCCAGGCATTGTGATGGAATTTTGGCCAAATTCCAACTCACATACTTAGGTCTGTCAAGACTGTAAGGTGCCACTCCCACTCTCTTCCTCAAGCAGAGACGCCTCCGATATCTGGGCCATGTATCTCGAATGGAGGATGAACGTATTCCCAAAGATCTCCTATACGGAGAAATAACCACAAGGAAGAGGCCAACCGGAAGACCCCAAAGACGATATAGGGATGTGTGTAAAGAAGAAATGAAAACCCTTGGTATAGATCCATGCACAAGCATAAAATACAGTCACTTACTGCGGAACTTGCCTCGTCTTACAGAAGCGGAAATTGTAACAGAGATTGTCACTCTCCCATTTGACTATACAGTCACTAGCGGTGCTGCCAGGGTCCTTCTCAGCGGCGCAAGTCTATAGTCCTACAGGACTGAAAGAGATCTACTACTACTACTACTACTACTACTACTACTACTACTACTACTACTACTACTACTACTACTACTACTACTACTACTACTACTACTACTACTACTACAACAACAACTACTACTACTACTACTACTACTACTACTACTACTACTACTAACTACTACTACGTTGATGAGAACGTCGTTATCATTGACATCATCATCTTCTACTTTTGTCGTCAAGCGTCGTGGGGGAGGTATAGTTGAATTACTAGTCCCCAATGGGAAGCACTGAATAATGTCATTGTGATTGTACAATGCTTTTTAAGTGGTCAATCCATTTTATTATGGGGCGTCCTCTTGCTCTCGTGTCATATCTTCTTTGATGTAGCGCAAGTGCTGGTAGCTGATGGCGTTGTATTTTATCAAGATGGCCGAACCATTTGAACTTCTGCCTTTCAGTGTAAGTGGGACACGGTGTTGATCCCACTGTCTGTCTGGTAACATCAATTCTTGCAAGTGCTCGGATAGTTAAGTTGGCAGCTCTTCCCGGGCATCCATTTCACAGGTGTTAGTTCTCTCTCTCTCTCTCTCTCTCTCTCTCTCTCTCTCTCTCTCTCTCTCTCTCTCTCTCTCTCTCTGTCTGTGTCTGTCTGTCTGTCTGTGTAGCTGGGTGGGTGGGTGGGACGGGGTGTGTCCTATCCCACCCATATTCGCCGTTTTCCCCTTCTGTTTCAGACCTCTGTATAACATCGAATTCCCATCTATCTCTGATAAGGTCGATAAATAGAAGATGCCGTGTGCGTTCGACAGCTGGAACGAACGAACACACGAATAAGCTTTATTTTCAAAGGGTTGAGAATTGGGTACCCAGGCTGGAAATCATCACAGGTAGTCAATCATGACCACTGCCCTGCGAAATGCGAAATGTTAGAACATCTACCTATAAAGTATTGTGGTGTTGATTGGAGGAACACTGTATATGAAAATCAGCTACAGATGCCCGATTTGTAGCAGCTTAACTGTAAGCGGGCAATTAAAACAGTCTTTCTCGGGAGCAACTGAGGAAAAGGAGGAGGGGGAGGGGAGGAGGAGGAGGAGAAAAAGAAGAAGAAGAAGAAGAAGAAGAAGAAGAAGAAGAAGAAGAAGAAGAAGAAGAAGAAGAAGAAGAAGAAGAAGAAGAAGAAGAAGAAGAAGAAGAAGAAGAAGAAGAAGAAGAAGAAAAGAGGAGGCGGCGGCGTTGAAGTAGGAGGATAGAGGGACCAGGAGTTGAAGAGGAAGCAAAAGATAAAGAGGAGCTGGAAGAGGACTGGATTTAAAAAGAAGTGGTAGAGGATGAGAAAGAAGTAGAATATGATAGGAGTAGAAGCAGGAGAAGCGGAACGAAAGAGGGAAGTGGGGAAGAGGAGGAGGAAAAACAAGAAGTACGGACAAGAAGGAGGAGGATAAGGAGTAGTAGAGGAAGAATATGAGAAGGAGGAGGAAGAAGAAGACTGAGACGAAGGAGACGACAATCATCACTAGCGAGGTATTCCAAGCATGTCTTCCCCAGTACGCGAGTGTTTGTCTGACCTGGTTGATCGTGTGCCGCGTTAACGAATCTCCGGGGTCGAATTCTTAGACTGGATAATATAACGATTGTGGATCCAGATAAGAACCCGCCCCGGTCAGTTACCTCGTTTCGTTAGCAACGAAAGAAGATCTGGGGGAGAGCTTGGCTAGAAAGTTCGCCGAGTCGGGTGGATAAACGATATCAAAGAAGCATTGTATCCCCTTGCTCACGGCCCGCGTGTAAACATCTGAAGTGCGGTGCCTGTAGCTATTGATGACCTCAAGTGTCGTGTCGTCTGGCGTGGGTGATTACGTTTCTCACAAACTTCGCATTCTGCTCTTACTTTTCAACGTATTTGGTGATATATTTCCAAGCCATGGTGCTGGCATCCTTTGAAGCAAAACTGCACATATCCAAGCCCTGGTGATGGCATTCTTCAAAGCCATGGTTCACAAATCCAAGTCATGGTGCACACACCCAAGCAATGATATTGATATAATAGCCCATTATGCATATATCCAAGCCATGGTGCAGTCATCATTCAAAACAAAGCTGCAGATATCAAACCATGATGCAGATATCATAGCTGTGATACAGATATCATAGTCATGATGCAGGCATCCTTCAAAGCCATGCTGCAGATATTCAAGCCATAATGCAGATAGCATAGCCACGGTGTGGATATCATGTTCATGGCGCAGATATTCAAGCCATGATGTAGATATCCAAGCCATAATGCAGTTAGCTAAGCCATGGTGCAAATGTTCAATCCATCGTGTAGATATCCAAGCCATGGTGTATATATCCAATTCGTGGTCACATATCCAAGCCATGGTCAGATATCCAAGTCATGGTCAGATATCCAAGTCGTGGTCAGATATCCAAGCCATGGTCAGATATCCAAGTCATGGTACAGATATCCAAGCTATGGTGCAGATATTCAAGCCATGGTCAGATATCCAAGTCATGGTCAGATATCCAAGTCGTGGTCAGATATCCAAGCCATGGTCAGATATCCAAGCCATGGTGCAGATATCCAAGCCATTGTGTAGAAATCAAAGCTATGTTGCATATATCTAAGCCATGGTGCAGATATCCAAGCCAACGTGTCGGAAACAAACAGACCGATACCGACAGGCCTCTAACCGTTGTTGGGTTACACCACCTGGGGACAGTGAGTAGAGATACTTTTGGGTAAACAATTGTGGGCTTATCTGAATAGTCCATAAATATCATCATCATCACGTGCCATGTCTACAAGCGAGGGTGGTTATGTTTCGCCATCTTCCTCGATCACCAGAATATTGGATCAACTCTGTGTTCTTGTCTCGACCATGCCATGTGACCAAGCCATCCAGATATTTATGTCTCTGCCTTTCCTGTGTTCTCTCCCCCCCCCCCCCCCCCCCACAATCTTGCCAGTTGTCACCAAGTTCTCTAGTTGATTTCTTCTCATAACGTGCTCTAAATTTGTTTACTGTCTACATCTAATTTCTCTAATTAGTTTACGGTTTTCATTTGCTCCTTGTAGGACTTTCTCATTGCTTTTTCTGTCTGTCCATGGTATTATTTGTATTTTCTATAATTATATCGGATGCGTTAGTGTAATGGCTACTGCGTTACGCTTACAACGGCATAGGCGTGGGCGGAAGAAGATTCGCCATGGCAGAGAAGCTGGTTTTCATATATACATATATTTTTAATGACCGTGCAGTGTTTGAAAATATTGCCGATCCAAGTTTTGTATTTACCTATTATGTTGCGTGAACTTTACGGAGGGTTCATACAAAACTTGGACCGGCAACATTTTTAAACACTGCACAATCATTAAAAATACACCCGATAGCTCCTAAGTTGCCTTGGCTCTATAGAGTTTGTCAGAAGTAACACTCTGACATTGGTATATGGCTGTTTTATATTTACCTATTATGTTGCATGAACTTTACAGAGGGGTAATACTAAACCTGGACCGGCAATATTTTAAAACACTGTACAATCATTAAAAATACACCCTATAGCTCCTAAGTTACATGGCTCTATAGAGTTTATCAGAGGTAACACTCTAACATTGGTATATGGCTCGAGAATTCTGGTGTTGTTGCGGTACGAATGATTCTCTGTAGTTAACAACAGTTGTAGTATACATCTTGCCAGCCCCCACATCGCTGTTTTCAGTTTCTCCGTACTTCCCTCCAGTTAGCAACAGCCTCAACAACCACCACCATTAGAATTAAATTCAAATTCAAAAATGAAGGAATTAGCGCCTATAGCTTAAGAAGAAAGATGAAATTGACATAATCTTAATTTGAAAAAGAGAGCTGATTCGAAAAGGGGACGACAATATTCTAAATATAGCTGAAAAGGAGCTCAGCCATTGGTCACAACTCGGAATGACGTCAGAGCCCAAGCAAGAAAGGACAGGAATAAACAACATCCGAGAGGCTTTAAAATGGAGTGAAGACCGGAAGAAGTGCAGTGTGTGTAAAACGAAGGGGGAAAAAAAACCTTCAGCAATCGCTCAAAAGGAGAAGATCCACTGGACTGGCGGCGTGGTGTCCTCTACTCAACAATCCTTTTGAAGTTTAGCCAACTCCAATAGAGGAATAGAGAGAGAAGTGCCCGCCTATTAAGCAGCCAGCGAACTAGGAAAGCAAAAAACCTAGTCTGGAGCCTGAAATCTGATGATATTATGCTTGAAGAAGACATTCAACTATGTTGAAGGAAGTGGTTAGATCCATCCAGATACAGATACACCTCTTGATGGGAGCTCCTGACTGGAGTGATGATGAAGACTCTTTTTGAAAGAACGTACATGGCTTGAGGAAAATTGAAGGAAATTGAACACCAACACAACACCCGGAATACCAAATTAATGCACAAAAGAATTAATGACATCACTAACAAAAGTACACACACATCAATGGGTTGCCTTAAAACCAAAGAAGGCAAAATCATAATAGAAAAAAATCAGATTTTACATGCGTGGTCAGTTTATGTGAAAGACCTTTATGATGATACAAGAGAAGAACAATAGAAATGGAACAATGATGATACAAGAGAAGGACAGTAGAAATGATCAATGCCTTAGAAGAATATGGAATAGACCAAGTCACTAGACTGCTGAACTCAATATACGATACTGGAGATATACCTCCTGAATTATGTAATTCTATATTTATTGCAATCCCGAAGAAATCAGGAGCCATGGAATGCGATCAACATAGAACAATCACGAAGATTCTGCTGAGAATTATCAAGCAAAGAGTTAGGAAGAAAATACAACCCGAAATAGGAGAAGAACAATGTGAGTTTGTAGAAGGCAATGGCACAGTAAATGCTGTTACATACTGAGAACAGTAATTGAACGTTCTATAGAAGTAAACGAAGATCTATATATTTGATTTATTGACTACACAAAAGCTTTAGATAAAGTGAGACATGTCTACATGGTAAGGATGCTTGAAGATCTACAAATTGATGGAAAAGACCTTAGACTTGTAAAAAAAAAAAACATATATTGGGAACAAGCTGACATCAGAAGTGATAACGATGTAGATCAATATCAGACTATTAAAAGAGGTGTGAGACAGGGATGTGTAATGTCTCCAGATCTTTTTTCCCTGTAAAGTGAAAATATTTTCAGAAATATAGAAGATATGGAAGGAATCAACATTTGGGGAAGATACGTCAATAACATTAGATATGCAGATGATACAGTCTTGATTGCAGACAATGAAAAGGACCTGCAAAATTTATTAGATGCGGTTGTTGCACTCTGTGAACAACTAGGGTTAGAACTGAATATTAAGAAGACACAGATTATGGTCGTCACTGAGAAGTAGAAAATACCACAATGTGATATACGATTAGATGGGCATAGTCTTAAACAAGTAAATCGATACTGTTATCTCGGCACAGTCAAAACATTTGATGGGAGATGCCTTGAAGAGATTAGAACAAGAATTGCCATTGCGAAGGTAGCCTTTTGCAAGATGAAAAACATACTGACCAATAAAAAGATATCAGTTGAAACAAGAAAAAGAGTGTTGAAGTGCTACATAGAACCTGTGCTTTTGTATGGATGTGAAGAGTGGACAATGAGCAGTCAAGCTGAAAAACAGTTGATGGCTGGAAATGTGGTTTCTGAGGAAAATGCAGAGGATACCATGGACAGACAGAAAAACCAATGAGCAAGTCCTTCAAGAGACAAAAGAAGATCGTAAACTGATTAGAGTCATTAGACGTAGACAGTAAAAATTATTGGGCATGTTATGAGAAGGAGTGGCTTGGAGAACTTGGTGACAACTGGCAAGATCGAAGGGAAGAGACCAAGGGGAAGACCGAGAAGTAAATACCTGGATGGATTGGCCACATGGCATGGTCGAGACAGGAACACGGAGGTGATCCACGACTATGGTGATTGTCACTCGTTTAAATTCCAGAGAGAAGGTTGGACTCAACAAGCACATCTATAAAACTGATTATCTGTTGGGGTTATTGCCTGACTTTGGTCTACACTCCTCTCTTCTGTCTTCCCTTCCATATATCTACTTCTGTCACTCTCTCTATTATTCTCTCAACACATACTCCGACAACATTTCCCTTCAACATATAATAAAAGATTTATTAATAAAGAAAACTATGTCCGGTGTGTGTATGGATATTGTCTGTGTAGTTGCTATTGTATTCTATGGTTGTGGACAGAATGAACTCAGAATGTCTATCAGCTGTATCTTCTCGCCAGTCATTCTTCACGATTACAGGACATCACATCAAACAGGACAGAGCTCACCCGGGATGATCCGTAGGCTTGAATCTGATGGTAAATCCGTTAGTGAAATGAAAACAAACTGTTCCCCACTGATTCACCGTATTGCTATAAAAGTCCCGTAAGTTTATGACTGTGCCCAAATCGGTTTCATGATATTAAGTATCCATCATCAAAAAAGAAAAACACCACATTGTCAATGTTCTTCCTATTGTCTATTATGATTATCACTATTGTCTTTGTCTATTCCTTCTACCCTATGTATGCAAGTCGTATGTAGGTTGAAGTCTCTGCTTGCCCCACCTTAACATCTTTTTCTGTTTAGGAGCCCCCGTGGTATATGCGTGTTAGCATACAGTCTTCTGTATTTTACTTGATGTTAGTATTTGTTCATCTGAACGAACTGTTTAGGTTCTTTCTGGATCTAAGTATGTACTTTATTGGTTCACGTAGAGTAGGTTTTTCTTTCTTCTCTAATGTCCCTAGAAACTGGGAACCTGTGGATGAATATAACAAGTCGAGTGGTAAGCGTCCGCCCCTTACTCCTAACTTATGCAAGTGTCCTTCTCCAGCCATAATGACAAGGCTTTCGAAGTCACCATCCGCATAAGACATAAGAATTCACCTCAGTCTAAAACACCCCCTAATAATATGTAATGATAAAGGTAATACACGCTCATCTATATTCCTATTCTAAAACGATATTTTAATATACCTTATACACATCTATGTTCCTTTATAGAATTAATGTAGATCCACGAATCGAAATTAATCCGCAGCCAAGCACTTTATCCCATTATAAGAGAGGATATTTCTTTCATTACAGGACACATAATTCTATCTTTCCGTCCAGTTGGGGAACACACACTAAACTGACACAAAGACGTGGCCACTCTCTTTAGATCATCTTTGTCCCATCGTCCTTGACATTGCTGGACAAAGCAAATTCAGACTTCATTATCCCTGGTCAGTGGAAAATTCCAGATCTGGGCTTTTCCGTATATCCCTACCTCCAGAACGCAATAGACTGATCCATGATGCTGTCTCTCTTTGTCGCTACCCAAATTTTCCACTCGACAGTTACCTGTCCGGTTAGTCGGCTATTCCTGTCTTGACCCACATACACATGCGCTTGGTCACTCCTTGGTTAACCCTTCTCCTACCTGGGTATTCTGATCTATAAGTTATCAATGAATCATTAACCTGCAGTCTTTTCCGTGACAGTGATCGAGTGAGATGGCAGAACATGACCGCCCACGCTTACCGGCATGGCACATGATGGATGGAACAGTCAAGAGGTCATCCAACCACAAAAACCAGGTAAACATGTATCGCCTTGAGGAAATCAGGGGAATTTTAGCTTGCACCTGGAAGTGGGGAGACAACTCAACTATCAACATACCTGATCCAGAATAACAGTCACACAGTGGACCAACTGTATTTAAGTTTATAGAACCCCTTTTACAAGTGGGTTCCAAAAACCATTGAGTGGAGAAGCTCGAGTTCATGATCAAAACACATTATTATCATTACTCAACTGAGAGATGATAGTATTTGTTCATCATGGCAATCGCGGTTTATGGTTGTGTCTATTTCAAAACCAAGTGAATTATTGTGAGATTAATGAGTATACATAATACCTTTGGACTTGATGATAATTTTTTGATTAAAATGACCAAACCCCAATCACGTCTTGTTGATAATAAAATGTTACAGATATGTCATTTCCACTCTGGAGTGTTACAAGAATTCCTTGAGTGTTTACGTCATTGTTGTTATTAATTAATATACCATAGATATTAATTATTTAGCTGAGAGCAGAGGGGCAAGGAAACTCCACAAGATTATTATTATTATTCAAGGAAATCTTTTCCTTGTTCACCTTGAGGGCTTCTTTGGCTCTCCTGGACTCTAATTTTGGACTCAGGCAATTGAGCCATTGAAGGCTATTGAAATTATAACGGGCAGGATCACATTGGGAGAGAGGAACTCTAGCTTTCCTCTATCTCTTTGAGATTTTCCCAAAACATCCGACAACAGTTGTAATGGCTCGTATGATTATTGTCTACTCGTGGTACAACATTGCTGACTAGTATTGACTGGCATTATTTTTGGACCTCTCTTTCGCTTCCACCATCTATCATTCCAGAATCACAGAGTAAGACATTCATTGTAATAACTTCACAAACCGCGATGCAGTTTTTCCATCATCAATTCTTATGTCTACACTTCACATAATCACATACTCATACTATTCCTCTTTGACTAAAATACTGTCAATATAAAACACTTGTTAAGTGACATGTTTACAACTATTACTATCAATATTTGGTGGCCGTATAAACTTGCCATTGCCACGAGTCTCGACACGGTCTACCCTCTCCAGATGTCAAGTCCAGGAGAGACCTTTCTTCTTCTGGTCCCGGTCAAAAGCGTGCTTCTCGCGCGCGGCAAATTGCTCTTTCTACAGTGATATGGGTGTGAGCTTTAGTCACGTTCATTAGTCCATGACAGGGTTCGAAGATGGCTCTCGACGTTCGCTATGGGAGGGAAAGAGTGACCACCTACCCCTCCTTGCACTCCGGTAGGCCAAATTTGATGATCCCAACACTTCACAAACTCACAACAGGTTCCTGCCACAGAACTGATGTTTATGGGAACATATTTCTCCCACAGAAACCATCGTATGTCACTAATACCCCATACAATGACATTCATTGTAATCTCCTTCACTGGTGATATAATCCAGCTATCCAATGTGTGTAAGTGTTCTGACATTCCATGTTCCAACATTGAAGCTGTTTTTAACATTTAATGTTCCCCTGGGAACTGGGTTGGAGTCTGTGGACAATACAATATCTAAACCCCGCCGAGGGAACATCGCCGACCCAGACGTAATCCCAGCAAACAAGAGTCTACTGGTGCTGAATTCTGATCTGGTGCATCATCATCATGTGCCCTGCCGACTGGCGTAGGTGTGCATGTCTCTCCACAGATCTCGGTCTTTGGTGTTCTGGATCAACTCTGTTGATGATATTCCTCCATGCCACTGCCTCAGTCCATCCAGCATCATTTCTCTTGGTCTGCCTGTGCCTCTTGCCCCACTAATCTATCCAGTCATCGCAATGTTCTCCTATGACTGTCTTCTTACTACACAACCAATTTTGTTTGTCTGTTTCTCATAGTTGTATATAATGTTCTTGTTTTGTTTGCCTCTTCCAGGGCATCGATGTTTGCTTACTCTGGCACGTCAAGATGTTCGCAACATCCGTCCCGGGAACAACATCTCTGTTGCTACTAGGTTCTTCCTAATTTGTTCATTTACATTCCAAGATTCACTGCCATACAGAAAAACAGGTTCTATATAGCACTTCAGCACTCTCTTTCTTACATTCAGTGAAAATGACTTATTACATCAGATTTGTTTTCATTTTCTGAAATGCAACTTTTGCTTGACCTATTCTGCACTTAATCTCTATAGTGCTTCTTCCATCTGATGTTATAACTGACCCTAATTATTTACTAATTATTGCCAGCTCCGTGGCTAAAGGCTTACGAACGCGGTTCGTGAGCCGGGTACCAGGCGTTCGAAGCTCAGCTGCGACCGATTTGTGCAGCAGACCGTGTCGCGTTGTGTTATAATGTGCTGGTATGGGAGCCGGTCGTTCAGAAAGCAATAACAAACTACTGAACGTAACACTTGCCTGGTACATCAACAGCAGCTTAAAAATGCTGGTGTTGACTGCAACGTCCCGTAAGAGATACGCAAAAAAAAAAAAAAAATTATTTACATGCTTCAACTTGGATAAGTGTTTTCCCTTCTATTCTTATCTCATATTTTGGTGTCATCATCTCTTTGTTATAACTATTGTTTCTGCTTTCTTGATATCCAAGGAAAGTACTTCTTTTTTTTCAACCTCTACTACTACAATGTCCAAAAGTTGTTGTATGTTTGTTTACACACACTTGATAATATAAAAATTGAGAGCCATGATTTTTTTATGCTTTCTCTCGCTTTGAACTCAAGCGTAGTCCGTATGTCTGCTAATACTTCTAGTCCACTGGACCAATTGTTGCGTATGGATTAGCTTTCCCTATTACCAGTATCCCCAGGTGAACCAATTTCGACTTCTGAGGTACTTGTAATTTACGTCCCCAAGTCAAGGACGAGAAGTCACCATTTTATTCAAATTGGCCAGTGTAGGGGTAAACCCTCTAACTTGGCATCAGCACACCGGAAGTTTAAGAGCGCTTGTTCTTACCCATTCTGCCAATCTGACCTCCAGCGCCATAGTGAGCACACCAGCATTCGAACCCACCCCCTCCTTCAGTAAAGATTATTTACATGTCCTATTTTACTAGGACGTTACACTCAACCCCAGCTTGTATTGGCTTTTTGTGGATTTTCTTAACATTATCAATAATCCATCTTAAATTTAACCCGATCCATCCTGAAACAGGTTCTAGAAAATGACTTGGGAAGTAAAGTCTTCCCTTGTGATACTAACCACTCCACCAACTGAGTCCCGATTGGTCTATAAAAGATAGATCTAATACCACATACCAAATGCGTCTTAAGACATGTAAAGAGTCCTTTAGTTTTACTTATTTTACGAAGCTGGGTCGACCCCAGAACTATACTGGACGGACAAAACGAATCCAGGCCACCCCGGAGGAGTGATTGCTTGGTAAGGCAGATGTTTTAGCACTAAACATCGTGGGCAGTTTGTACGCGTGTACAGATGTTGTGTAACGGCACGCTGGGTTGCAACAAAGAAACACTTCTATATGCCTCTGCTGGTGTGCTAGACTAAACAAAACGTAACGTTAGAATAGATGC
The DNA here is from genome assembly GCA_014155875.1 of Cepaea nemoralis. NCBI lineage: Eukaryota > Metazoa > Mollusca > Gastropoda > Stylommatophora > Helicidae > Cepaea > Cepaea nemoralis. The sequence continues at coordinate 88,442 of JACEFZ010011171.1, forward strand.
GAGTTTACGACTAGAAATGTAAACACGCAGAGATAAGGAATTAGGGGGAGGAGGGATTAAATGGCAGTTAAGCGGTGGGTGTAAGGGGGCACCTAGGCATTAAATACACCTGTTGTAGGGAGAGAGAGAGAGAGACAGAGACACACACACACACACACACACACACACAGAGAGAGAGAGAGAGAGAGAGAGAGAGAGAGAGAGAGAGAGAGAGAGAGAGAGAGAGAGAGAGAGAGAGAGAGAGAGAGAGAATTGCCGACGATTCGATCGACCGAGTGATAGATGAAAATGATACAGAAATGTACGAAAGGGTGTATTGGTGGACAGACAGACTGATTAACAGACGGTCGGAGATATGGACCGACGGACGGACGGACGGATGGATGGATCGATCGATCGATCGATCGATAAGTTGATGGAAGGATGTGTGAGTGGGTGAATGGATCAATGGGTGAGTGGGTACGGGCAGGTAGTTGATATATCGACATATTGGTAGATAGACAGACTTACAGACAGACGGGTAGGCGCGTAGGTAGAATAGAGAGAACCAAGCAGACAGACAATCAGACATCCAGAAATATAGAACCACGCAGACAGACAGGACCAAGCAGAAAGACAGAACCACGCATACAGACAGAACCAAGCAGACAGATAGAACCATGCAGACAGATAGAACCATGCAGACAGATAGAACCATGCAGACATATAGAACCAAGCAGACAGATAGAACCATGCAGACAGATAGAACCATGCGGACATATAGAATCAAGCAGACAGACAAAACCAAGGAAGACATATAGAACCAAGCAGGCAGATAGACAGAACCAAGTAGACAGATAGAGATAGAACTAAGCAGACAGACTCAAGCAGACAGATAGAAAAATGCAAACATATAGAACCAAGAAGACATATAGAACCAAGCAGACATACAGATCCTAACAGACACACGGTACAGTGAAAGTATTTTCAGAAATGTTGACGATATGAAAGGAATCATCATTGGGGAACAAAACACCAATCACATTAGATATGCGGATGTTACATTTTTGATTGCAGACAATGAGCAGGATCTGCAACATTTAGTAGATATGGTTGTTGCGCACTGTGAACAACTTGGGTTATAATTAAATTGTAAGAAAACACAGATTATGGTCATCTCTGAGAAGGCGCAAATACTACAATATAATATACAAGTAAATGGGAATATTCTTAAACAAGTGAATCGGTACAATTATCTCGGAATAGTCATAACATCGATCGAGTGAGTTGGCAAAACATGACCGTCCACGCTTACCGACATGGCACTTGATGATGATGATGATGATGATGATGATGATGATGATGATGATGATGATGATGATGATGATGATGATGATGATGATGATGATGATGATGATGATGATGATGGTGATGGTGATGATGATGATGAGACACAGAACCAAGCTGACATACAGATCCTAACAGACAGACAGAACAAAGCAGACAGACAGATCCTAACAGGCAGACAGAACCTAACAGACAGACAGAACCTAACAGACAGACAGAACTTAACTGACACAACAGAAACAAGCTTACATACTGTTCCTAACAGACAGAAAGAACCTAACAGACAGACAGAATCTCACAGACAGACAGAAACAAGCTGACATACAGATCCTAACAGACAGACAGAACCTAACAGACAGACAGATCCTAACAGACAGAACCTAACAGACAGACAGATCCAAGCAGACAGACAGATCCTAGAACCAAGCTGACACCCATATGCTAACAGACAGAGAGAACCTAACAGACGGACAGAACCTAACAGACAGGCAGAAACAAGCTGACATACAGATCCTAACAGACAGGCAGAACCAAGCTGACAGACACAACAAAGCAGACAGATAAACAGACATCCGGACAGATAGATAAACGGACAGACATTCAATTAATAAAATGGAACACCCAATACCCCAACCACTCACAATTTCATTGAACTGCCTATTCCATAGTCCCTCTTTTCAAAGCACATAAATTATGACAAGAGACCGTTTTTATTCCCCTCTCTCCAACGAGTCAAGATGCTTTCAGAAGCAACAATAAATACACCATGTCCAAATAATATAAACGCAAAACCAAACGGAACATTAAGAAAATTGGAAACTGGAAACTTGTCAATATTCTGATATTTCCATTCCATTCTCCGTGATTCATCATACCAAGATTTCCCTAGCGGGACGCGGCGAATGGCGGATCTCGCGCTGTCTATAATTCGCCTATAACAAGTAAACAATTGCACAAAGGGAGCGAACATGAACACCAATCATCTATTACACACTGATATCTAGGGAAACTAAGGCAGAAAGGGAGATAATTTTCCCCATTTGGGAGAAGGGGGGTAATTCTCACGTGAAATAACTTGCTTGTTATTATTATCTGGTCCCCCGATCTAGTTAATTTTTCTATGCATATTTTAGAAATAATCGGGGGAATGGAGAAAGAATACTCTATTGGGTTCGTGTGTGCCGAGGCAAATGAAAATTAATATGTGAAGAGGGAGGGAAAAACTGCAAGAGAGAATAGAACTCAAATATAATTATTAGATGGCTGTCGGTTATATTTGCACATGTGGCTTAATGTATCGTGTGGACAGTATGGTGTTGTCAGGATGAGCGTGGCGGACGGGCAGAAGTTGGAGTGGGCTTGTCTGATGGCGAGGGACACTGGTAATACGGAAAGCTAATAAAAATTAGTCCCATGCGCTGGAAGTAGTAGCTAGTGTATGGATCATTCTTGAGTGCAAAGTGGGCGAACGCAAAATAAAAACAAATTGAATATACAATGGAAGCAATCAACGAGTAATTAAGTAATCATTACTTTATTGTCTGTACTTGTCCATCTTGATTTGTCCATACATTCCACTTTCTGTCCTTCCATCCATGTGTCTGTCTTACTGATCATTCCTTCCACCAAACGTTTGTCCTGGCCGTCATTCCATCCAGCCATCCTTTTGTCCTGCTTATCTGTCCATCCATCCAGCTGTTTGTCCTGTCTATCCTTTCATCTATCCAGCCGTTTGTCCTGTCTATCCTTTCATCTATCCAAAAGTTTGTCCTGTCTATCCTTTCATCTATCCAACAGTTTGTCCTGTCTATCCTTTCATCTTTCCAACAGTTTGTCATGTCTATCCTTTCATCTATCCAACAGTTTGTAATGTCATTCCTTTCATCTATCCGCCATTTGTCTTGTCTATCCTTTCATCTATCCAGCCTTTTGTCCTGTCTATCCTTTCATCTATCCAGCCCTTTGTCCCGTCTATCCTTTCATCTATCCAACAGTTTGTAATGTCATTCCTTTCATCTATCCGCCATTTGTCTTGTCTATCCTTTCATCTATCCAACAGTTTGTTCTGTCTATCCTTTCGTCTATCCAGCCGTTTGTCAGGTCTGTCTATCCAGCCTTTTGTTTTAATTTTTTTTATTTAAGCAAGAAGAAAGCTTCTAAACACACGTGAAACAGTTCTGTTCTCGGACCGTATAGAGACAAATCTCCTTATAGTGAATGAGTGGCTCGCGTGTTATCTAAAGAGACAGAGAAAGCGCTAATAGAGTAGGAAGCAGTGTGTTCTAGAATAATAACAGTAACATTTAGAAAACGGAAACATGGATGTGACGCTGTGATTCGCATCAACAAATGACAAGTATGGATCAGTTAAAAAGGATGGTACATGAAACTTCATAGTGCCATAAGTTGTATAAAAGATGGCAAAATATAAAAATTCAGGTTGGTGACCTGAATGTCAAGATAGTATCTGATAATACGGGTTATGAAGAGATCATGGGAAACATGGACTTGGGGTGATCTTCCTCTGTTCGTTATCTCAGAATAGCGCATAGACCCTCAGCCAAGTCATCCCACATCGGTCTAAGTTTTGCTATCTCTTACACCTTCATCTCTCTCTCTCTCTCTCTCTCTCCCTCTCTCTCTCTCCTCTCTCTCTCTTTCTCGCTGTCTCTTTCTTTCGCTCTCACTGTGTCTCCCTCTCCCTCCCTCCCTCTCTCTCTCTTTCCCTCTGTCCCTCGCGCTCTCTCTCTCTTTTTATTTCTATCTCACTCCCCCTCTCCCTCCCCCTCCCTCGCTCTCTCTCTCTCTTCCCCTCTGTCCCCCTCTCTCTCTCTCTCTTTCCCTCTCTTTCCCTCCTTCCCTCCCGCGATCTAACTCTTCCCCTCTGCCTCTCGCTCTCTCTCTCTCTCTCTCTCTCCCTCTCTCTCTCTCTCTCGCTCTGTATTTCGCTCTCTACACCCCCTTCTCTCCCTCCCTCCCTCGCGCTTTTCCTCTCTCTCTCCATCTTTCTTTCACTCTCTTTCTCCCTCACTCCCTCTCTCCCTCACACTCTCTCTCGTGGGGAATGTGTGGTGAGGGTGGGGGTGTGTATATGGGTGGGGTGTTGTGTGGGAGGGGAGATGTGTGGGTGTGGGATGTGTGTGGGTAGGTGGGGGTAGGTGTAATTAGGTGTGGTATGTGCAGGTGGGTAAAGGAGTATGTGAGGTGGGGGAATGTGTGTTTGTTTGGGTGGATGGAGTGTGTGAATGTGGGTGGATAGATGGGAGATGTATGTGTTGATGGGTGGGTGGAGGGTGTGTGGGTGTGAGTGGTTGAGGGATGAGTACGTGAGTGGGTGGATATATGTGGGAGATGAGTGTATGGGTGGGCGGATGTGTGTGTGTGGGTGGGAAGATGTGTGTGGGTGGGAATGTGTGTGGGTGGTGGGATGTGTGTGGGTGGGAGGTGTGTTTTTGTGGATGGGGGATATGTTGGTGGGTGAGGATGTGTGAATGGGTGGGGAGATGTGTGTGTGAGTGTATGGGTGGGTTGTTTGTGGGTGGGGGATGTGTGGTTAAGGGATGTGTGATTGGGGGTGGATGGGTGGAGGATGTGGGGGTGGGGGTGTGTGTAGGTTAGGGGTAGGGGTGTGTGTGTATGGGCGTGGGATGTGTGTGTGTGGGGGAGGGGAGATTGTGTGGGTGGATGATGTGTGAAAGTGGGGGATGTGTGGGTGGAGCTAGTTTTGTGTGTGGGTAGATGCGTGATGTGTGGGTTGGCAGGGATTTGTGCATATAGGTGGGAATGTGTGGTTGGGGGATGTGTGTTTGACTGGGTGGTTGGGGGTCTGTGCGTTTGGGGTGGAGGATATTGGGTGGTTTTGTGTTGATGGGTTATGGGATGAGTGGAGGATGTGTGTGTAGGTGGGGGATGTGTGGGTGGGTGATGGGTGGACGGGTGGATGTATGTGTGCCTGGGGTGTGTGTGTGGGTGGGGGATGTGTATGTGGGGGATGTGTGGTAGGTGGGAGATGTGTGTGTTTGGGGAGATGTGTGTAGGTGGTAGTGTGTGGGTGTTGGATGGGTGGGAGAATGTATGTGTACCTGGTGTGTGTGTATGGTTTGGTGGGGGATGTGTGGCTGAATGGGTGAATGGTTGGGGTATGTGTCTCATATAATGGTAATATGCATTGTTTATGTTTACAACATTCATTTGACAATGTTTTTTCCTATGTGAATGTATTATGCATTATTGATGAACGAAAGATGAGTGATTGGAATTGCCGAATGTAAGACGGGCCTGCGTGCCCAATTTGTTACCCTTTGAAAATAAAGTCCGTTCGTTCGTTCGTTCGTTCATTCGTTCTCTCTCTCTCTCTCTCTCTCTCTCTCTCTCTCTCTCTCTCTCTCTCTCTCTCTCTCTCTCTCTCTCTCTCTCTCTCTCTCTCTCCCTCTCTCTCTCTCTCTCTCTCTCTCTCTCTCTCCGTCTCTCTCCCTCTCTCTCTCCCTCTCTCCCTCTCAATGAAAATTGGCCTTAATGTAGTCACTCTAATATCATCTTTTCTATCAAACAGAAAGCAAGTAGTATCACGCAATAAATCTCTGTCTCAAACCACTACCTTCAATATTGGAGTACCGCAAGGCTCTATTCTTGGCCCTCTATTATTTGCCATATATATTAACGATCTACCTTTGCATCTTTCGTCGTCCTGCGATCTATTTGCAGATGACTGTACGGTGTACACAAACGCTGAAAACTGTATTTTACTGGAGTCGTCTTTACAACGAGAATTAAATAATGTAGTTAAGTGGAGCTATTCAAACCGTATGCAAATTAACATCACTAAAACAAAAGCAATGTTATTAACAACCAGACAAAGATTTCAAACTCTAAGCCCACACACATCACTTCAACTTCACATCGATAACATGCCAGTAGAAAGTGTAATTGAGCACAAAACATTAGGCCTAATCATTGATAGAAACCTAACCTTTAATTCCCATGTTCAAGCGCTCATTAAACAAACAGCGAAAAAAGTCTATCAACTCGCCAAGATTAAAAACTTCCTTGATGAGGACACAAGGAAACTATTTTATACTTCTCATATACAGACACACTTTGACTACTGCTCTACAATCTGGGACGGTTGTTCTAATTCAAACACCAAGAGGCTTTACTCACTCCAGAAACGGGCCATGAGTCTAATTTATAGCAAACATTTATCTGACAATCCTAGCCTGTATAAACGCCTTCAGTTACTACCATTCCGAAAACGCCTGCTTTTCAATAAAGCTAAACTAATTCACAAAATCCTGCATCGGAATGCCCCAAATTACCTTTGGCCTTTGTTTAAATATAATGCTAGACACAGTAAACGTTTAAATATACTACAAATTCCGAAGCCTAGGATTGACTTATACAAAACAAGCTTAACGTACTCTGCATCTCAGCTGTGGAACAATCTTCCACAAGAAATCAAAGACATCACCAATCCCTATTCATATAATCGCAAATTATTCGAACACTATCTCAATACGGATTACCTTCCCCCTTAATAATTGAGATAATAATAATAATAACAAAACCCTAGTATAACAGCCAATCACCTTTTTGTAGGCCAGTATATTCCACATGGCTAATAACAAGTGTCAGACCATTATCTAATATTACTGTGTCGTGTAGTTTTGATGTTTGCATTTTGCCCATGCCTTTATAATGCATATCTTTTATATTGTTGCTGTTCTTTGTTAGCCTTGAATGATGTGTGAATGAAATAATGTATGAAAGAGAGTGATAGAAGGGCAGAATGTTAGACGGGCCTGCGTGCCCAATTCTTAACCCTTTGAAAATAAAGTTTGTTCGTTCGTTCGTTCGTTCTCTCTCCCTCTCTCCTTCTCTCCCTCTCTCTATCCCTCTCTCTCTCTCTCTCTCTCTCTCTCCCTCTCTCTCCCTCCCTCTCCCTCTCTCTCCCTCCCTCTCCCCCTCCCTCTCTTTCTCCCTTTCTCTCCCTCTCCCTCTCTCCCTCCCTCTCCCCCTCCCTCTCTCTCTCCCTTTCTCTCCCTCTCCCTCTCTCTCTCCCTCTCTCCCTCTCTCTCCCTTTCTCTCCCTCTCCCTCTCCCCCTCTCTCTCCCTCCCTCTCTCTCCCTCTCTCTCTCTCTCTCTCTCTCTCTCTCTCTGTCATGCAATTCCCGTGTGTTTCGGATCTCCCCCTATTTCTTATGCCCGGTGCTCTCCAGAAAAAGGACTTCTAAGTGACACTATTATCACGTGTTCTCAGTGTGTGTCCATCCCAGCGCCAGTGTCTGCACCACACCTCTGGGTTCACTGGAATCTCCCTAGTTCTCTGGGTTCACTGGAATCTCCCTAGTTCTCTGCATAACTTATCCTGCCATACCATTTTAATCCTTCGATTCTGCCATACCATTTTAATCCTTAGATTCTGCCATACCATTTTAATCCTTCGATTCTGCCATACCATTTTAATCCCTCCATTCTGCCATACCATTTTAATCCATCCATTCTGTCATACCATTTTAATCCCTCCATTCTGTCATACCATTTTAATCCCTCCATTCTGTCATACCATTTTAATCCTTCGATTTTGTCATACCATTGTTATCCTTCTATTCTGTCATACCATTGTAATCCTTCTATTCTGTCATACCATTGTAATCCTTCGATTTTGCGCAAACAACGGATAATGAATGTGTATAGGTTGTGGAACATCGATGTTTCTATAAAAAATATGGGCGTGGCACCATGTCTTACAATGAGTAAAAGGGGCGTGTACTTGTACATGGGCGTGGCACCATATGTCTTACAACGAGTAAAAGGGGCGTGTACTTGTACATGGGTGTGGCACCAAACGGTGTATAAAATTGTCTCTTTTTTCACTCTACATCCTCCTTAGCGAAGGCGTTACAGAGGCAATTCGTAATCCAGCGTACCGCGTTCTAAACGCCGCTGCGGGCGATTTGGCAGCAGACTGCCTTGCGTTGGTGTTTATGAAATGGTATGAGTGCCGGTCGTTCTGAAAGCAATGGCAAATTACTGAACGTAAACTTGCCCAGAAATAACAAACAGCCAAAAATAATTACGGGGTCGACTGCAACGTCCTGTAAAGGATATGCAACTAACGTTTAAACCCCAAGATGTCTTGCTGCATTTATACGGGTTTGACCAGAGAATTAAACCGAGGATCAATATTCTAGCAAGCCGGTGCTCTTCCAACAGTTACCATTCTTCCGTGTACAAATATGATCGCCCATGCCAGTAAACGCGAATCGGGGAGGGGAGGGGGTAATAATAACAAACAGATGCACGTAAGTCACAAGAGACAAACACAAACAGTTTCGCAAATATTTTCCTAAACCGTTTCCACACAGCCATGGGCCGGCTTCCCCCAAAACCCCTTGCCAATCATGTTGCGCCGCCCATGAATCAATTTCATTATGGTAATGATTGAAATCGGATTGGATTTCCAGTCAAACAGTGAAAATGTCGGAGCCCCATAGATAACATCGTTTAACCCAGGAGCCCCGAGTTTATTGAATTATTTCCATGAGTGGGCCTCTAAGCTGAATGTCAAATGAAGAGACTACTAAACGATGTGCCGCGAAGAGCGGGAAAGAAAATAAGGGACACAATCCTTTGGCAATATTCTATTTCATCGAATTCCATTTCCACCCTTATTTCACCACAATTCCCTATTTCAAACACACTCGGTAACGTTTTGGGAGCTTTTCCCCAAATTATTTCAGGGACCTCCACTCGATCACGTGTCATTACTTGTTTAATAAATGATATTATTTCTAGATTGGAAAGGAAACGAGGTCACTCTATATGCAAGACATGGAAAGCGAAACGGAAAAATTTATAACGGCTAGGGGATAGCGCTATTGCAAGATAGCGCCAGCACTGGGGTGGGAAGTAATTATAAAAACGAGAGGGAAGTAAAGTAATGAAGTAATTTATATTGTAATTAAAAATACAATGCAAAATTTCGCCGTTGGTTCAAATTTACAAATGGTGGTCTGTTTTCATTGTTATGATCATATATGCGCACATTTATTTGTGTGTGTTGTCCACCAATAGGCTCTCCGTGGCCTAAAGGCTTGCGAAAGCGATTCGTGAGCCGCTTACCACGCGTTCGAAACACAGCGGCGACCGATTTGGCAGCAGACTCTGTCGCGTTGAGGTTTTAACGTGTTCGTATAGGAGCCTGTCGTTCAGAAAGCAATGGCAAACTACTAAACGTAAAACTTGCCAAGACATCAACAACAGAAGTAAAATGCTGGCGTTGAAAACGATGTCCTGTAAATATTATATGAAAAACAAAAATATATACTCTTAGATGATACTGCCGTCAGTGGCGGACTGGCCAGGGTGTTAGCTTGCCCGATGACAAAGGTCCCTGTATGACTCTAATGGAGAGGACCCCCTTAAACATTAGACAATATGCCTACCCCCCCCCCCCCCCCCCCCCCCCCCACTATACACCAATCGGCACATGAAGTCAGTGTTACGCCGCACTCTTTTACTTTCCACAACATCTTCTAATGCCCATTTTAAGCTTTCTCCGTGGCTAAGAGCTTACGGACGCGATTCGTCAGCATACTTACTCCGTTCGAAACACAGCTGCGACCGATGCGGCAGCAGACCGGGTTGCGCTGGGTTGTAACGTGTTGGTATGGGAGCCAGTCGTTCAGAAAGCAATGGCAAACTATTGAACGTAAACTTGCCAAGACATCAACAACAGCAGTAAAATGCTGGTGTTGACAGCGATGTCCTGTAAAAGGATATGACAAAAAAATGTTACGCTCAGGGTGGTGGAGTATGAGGTATCTGCTAGCCTGCTATTTCTATGTGGATGCCTCACACGCCATGTCTTTTCACAACGTATTCACCGCTTTGGCATACAGGAGCATCTATATCAGAAATGGTTGGTAGCACTTACGAGGGAGCTTCAAATGAAAACCTTAAACATTACAGTAACCATGTCATTGTCTTGTAACCTGTCAATAATTTGTTAAGAATGTCAAGAGAGTTAAGCACGTGACATCACGATATAGACAAACACGTTGAAGTCATGAGGACAGTTTAAAGATGGTCGCCAGTAGTGTAAGTGGGGCTCCATCACCTTGTTTTTTGTGGAGGTGGAGGACTATATAAATCAACCATTTATCGATTTCCCACCTCAATTTGAAATCTATTTTTAGCATTTATCGATTTTCCTCCTCAAAGGGCGATAACTCCTGGTATGATTATTTTAAGTGGGCGGGGTCAAGTGACTCATCAGAGGTGACGTGGTCTAGTGACTCATCAGAGTGGGCGTGGTCAAGTAATTGTAGGTACGACATAAAAAATACGACATGAAACATCAATAAAGAAAACAAACGCTCAAAAGAAGGTATATAAAAATGTTAATAAAATATATATATAGAAGAAAAAAAAACATAGTAAGTGACCGCTTATAGTTAAGGGTGTGTGATGACGTGGTCAAGTAATGGTCAAGAGGTGGTCAAGTGGTGGTCATGTGGTGGAGTAACCACTTAAATTAAAGGGGAAAGTGCGTGTAGTGATGTGGTGGTGGTTAAAGTGTGCGATGACGTGGTCAAGCAGTGGTCAAGAGGTCAAGTACTGGTCAAGTGGTGGTCAAGTGACGAAATTTTAGTGGAAAGTAGTTGTAATGATATGGTGATGATCGTGAGGTGGTAAATTAGTGGTCAAGCAGTGGTCAAGCAGTGGTCAAGTGGTCAAGTGACCACTTAAATTGTCGGGGAAAGTAGTTGTAATGATATGGTGATGATCGTGAGGTGGTAAATTAGTGGTCAAGCAGTGGTCAAGCAGTGGTCAAGTGGTGGTCAAGTGAGGAAAATTTTAGTGGAAAGTAGTTGTAATGATATGGTGATGATTAAAGGGTGGTAAATTAGTGGTCAAGCAGTGGTCAAGCAGTGGTCAAGTGGTGGTCAAGTGAGGAAAATTTTAGTGGAAAGTATTTGTAATGATTTGGTGATGATCATGAGGTGGTCAAGCAGTGGTCAAGAGGTGGTCAAGCGGTGGTCAAGCGGTGGTCAACTGGTCAAGTGACCACTTAAATTGTAGAGGAAGTTACGTGTAGTGACATGGTGGTGTTTAAAAAGATCGCTGACGTGGTCAAAAGGTGGTCAAGTAGTGGTCAAGGGGTGGTCAAGTGGTCAAGTGACCACTTAAATTATAGAGGAGAGTAAGTGTAGTGACACGATGATGATCAAGATGTGGTCAAGTAGTGGTCAAGTGGTGGTCAAGTGGTCAAGTGACCACATAAATTGCAGAGGAGAGTAGGTGTAGTGACATGGTGATGATCAAGAGGTGGTCAAGTTGTTAGGTCTAGAGGTTGGGGTGTCTCAGTCATGAAGTATCAAACTGTCTGCTGTGGGAAGGATGGCGCTGATCAGGGCGAGTAGGTTCTAATACGTTTATCTCTATTGTCTACAATTGGCGTGGTTGTATAGTAATAATAGTAGAGTTGTTTCGTAGTAATATTAGTCATCATCATCAAGGGTCATGTTAGGTGGTATTTGTAATGATAGTAGTAGTAGTTGTTGTAGTAGCAATACCAACAATAGTACTAATTATCATCATCAACACGTGTCTTACCAACGGACGTATCACTCACACATTGCGATCTCCAACACCATTGAACAATTCCGGGGTTGACTCACACTACAGAAATCCCCAATTAACGGCATTACCTTCATGTAATGGTGGTACTCATAGTACCAATAGCACCAGTAGTAATAGTCACCAACATCAGCAAGAGACTTATCGCCTGACATTTGTCAGTATGACACTCCATAAACTATGATCTCCAACACCATGGATACAAATAGTAATAATATTGGTAGTAGTTGTAGTAGTAGTAGTAGTAGTAGTAGTAGTAGTCGTAGTAGTAGTAGTAGTAGTAGTAGTAGTAGTAGTAGTAGTAGTAGTAGTAGTAGTAGTAGTAGTAGTAGTAGTAGTAGTAGTAGTAGTAGTAGTAGTAGTAGTAGTAGTAGTAGTAGTAGTAGTAGTAGTAGTAGTAGTAGTAGTAGTAGTAGTAGTAGTAGTAGTAGTAGTAGTAGTAGTAGTAGTAGTAGTAGTAGCGGTGTTGGTGGTGGTGGTGGTGATGGTGGTAATAGTAGGAGTAGTAGAATAGCGAGGGTGCTTGTTGTTTCACTAAGTATTTGTATATCGTATGTAGTATAAAGCTAGTTTGTGTTGTATGCCATGTAAGGTGTTACTGAAATATCTGTATTTTGTAGTTCTAAGAGGTGATGACGCCATAACCCACCACGCTATAATCTTATAGATAGTGTCTCCAGTGCTGCGAAAAAGGCTCATTGTGAAATATCGATCATTTCTCAAATAGACAGCATCTGGGTGCATGCCCATTACGAGCAAACAACGATAAGGCAGCGACAAGGCAAAATGGCGTCGAATATAGCGTAAACTACACTACTTATGAGGTCATCGGTTGTCCGTTCCATCACGGTCGACAAATAGGCGCTCACTAACTTCACAATATGCTCACTCAAATAAACATATAGGATAATAAGGCACCGACCCAAACAAGGAAAACGGACAAAAACAAGGGGGGAAAATGACATAAGCGTCAAAATATAACACATACAAAGACAGATACAACAGTGACTAAAAAAAATAATAAAAATGACACGACAAAATAACACACAAACACACACACACACACACACACACAATGAAAACTGAAACAACCAATGAAACATCGCTGACACGAACACTAGAAGCTGACACAAACACTAGACAAGGTACCTAAAGAAAAGCTAAACTTTGTTAACCAAAATGCGAAAGTAGGAAAATGTGATACCCAAATGTAAAACAAATAACAAGAGAGGAATAGCTCGTCCCAACTTATAAAAAGTAGGAAAATATGTCAACCAAATGGGAAAAAGTTAGGCCAAATACAAAAATATCTAACTCAAACTAATGAAGAGTAGGGAAACTTTGTTAACCAAAAGAGGGGAAAAACCTAGGTCAAGTAGGAAAATCGGTTACCCAAAAGTGAAAAATGTCGGCCAATACAGAAATAGTTCGTCCACGCGTATGCAAACTAGGAAAATTTGTTAGTCGAACAGGATAAAATATTGCCCAAGTAGGGAAATTTGAGAGCCATAAGTGAAAAAATATAATCCAAAGAGAGGAATATCTCGTTCCAACATATAAAAAGAAGGAAAATTCTCAACCAAACATATAAAAAATAGGAAAATTGATAACCAAACGCGACATATATTGACCAACTAGGGAAATGTGTTACTCAAAGAGGAAAAATAATGACCAAATAACGAAATACATCGCTCAAACTTATGAAAACTAGGAAACTTTGTTAGCCAAATGGAAGAAACCTTGGTCAAGTACGAAAAAATCTGTTAGCCAAATGTGAAAAATGTCGGTCAAATGCAGAAATAGGTCGGCCACACGTATGCAAACAAGGAAAGGTTGTTAGCCAGATAGAAAAAGTATTAACCAAGTAAGAAAGTGTGATAGCCATAGGTGAAAAAATATCAGCCAAAGAGAGAAATATCTCATCCAAACTTATAAAAAGAAGGAAAATTCTCAACCAAATGAGAAAAAGTTAGACCAAATATAGTAACATCTCAACCAAACTTATGAAAACTAGGAAACTTTGTTAGCCAACGAGAATAAAAACCTAGGTCAAGTAGGAAAATCTGTTAGCCAAATGTAAAAAATGTCGGCCAAATACAGAAATACCTCGTCCGCACTTATTAAAATTAGGAAAACTTTGTTAGCCAAATAGTAAAAGTATTACCCAAGTAGGAAAATTTGATAGCCAAATGTTAAAAAAAAAACAATATATCACCCAAAGAGAGGAATATCTCGGCCAGACTTATAAAAAGTAGGAGAACTATGTGCCAAATGGGAAAAAATTAGACCAAATACAGAAATATCTCGACCAAACATATAAAAAATAGGAAAATTGATAACCAAACGGGACATATGTTGACCAACTAGGGAAATGTGTTACTCAAAGAGGAAAAATAATGACCAAGTAACGAAATACATCGCTCAAACTTATGAAAACTAGGAAACTTTGTTAGCCAAATGGAAGAAACCTTGGTCAAGTAGGAAAATCTGTTAGCCAAATGTGAAAAATGTCGGCCAAATACAGAAATAGTTCGGCCACACGTATGCAAACAAGGAAAGGTTGTTAGCCAGATAGGAAAAGTATTAACCAAGTAAGAAAATGTGATAGCCAAAGGTGAAAAAATATCACCCAAAGAGAGAAATATCTCATCCAAACTTATAAAAAGAAGGAAAATTCTCAACCAAATGAGAAAAAGTTAGACCAAATATAGTAACATCTCAACCAAACTTATGAAAACTAGGAAAATTGATAACTAAATGGGAAATATATTGACCAACTAGGGAAATGTGTTACTCAAAGAGGAAAAAAATAATGACCAAGTAACGAAATACATCGCTCAAACGTATGAAAACTAGGAAACTTTGTTAGCCAAAGGGAAAAAAACCTTGTTCAAGTAGGAAAATCTGGTAGCCAAATGTAAAAAATGTCGGCCAAATACAGAAATACCTCGTCTGCACGTATGCAAACTAGGAAAAATTGTTAGATAGATAGGAAAAATTTTGCCCAAGTAAGAAAATTTGATAGCCAAATGTGAAAAAATATCACCCAAAGAGAGGAATATCTCGGCCAGACTTATAAAAAGTAGGAGAACTATTTGCCAAATGGGAAAAAGTTTGACCAATTACAGAAATATCTCAACCAAACATATAAAAAACAGGAAAATTGATAACTAAACGGGAAATATATTGACCAACTAGGGAAATGTGTTACTCAAAGAGGAAAAATAATGACCAAGTAACGAAATACATCGCTCAAACTTATGAAAACTAGGAACTTTGTTAGCCAAAGGGGAAAAAGACCTTGTTCAAGTAGGAAACTCTGTTACCCAAATGTGAAAAATGTCCGCCAAGTACAGAAATAACTTGTCCACACTTATGAAAACTACGAAAATTTTTTTACCCAAATATGAAAAATATTGCCCAAATAGGAAAATTTGAAAGCCAAATGTGAAAAAATATCACCCAAAGAGATAAATATCTCGTCCAGACTTATAAAAAGTTGGAAAATTTGTCAACCAAATGGGGTAAAGTTAGACCAAATAAAGAAACATCTTAACCACATTTATAAAAAAGGAGGGGAAAACGTCGACCAAATACAGAAATAACTCAATCCAATTTATAAATATGGCAACCAAACTTATGAAATGTAGGAAAATGTGTTAACCAAAAGGGAAAGTATGGTACACGTAACGAAATATCTCATCCAAACTTATAAAAAGTAGGAAAATATGTCAACCAAACACGAACAATGTCGGCCAAATACAGAAATTTCTCAACCAAACTCATGAAAAGTAGGAACAACTTGTTACCCAAATAGGAAAAATATTGGTCAAGTAAAGAAATAACGTGGCCAAACCTATAAAAACGTACCAACATTTGATAACACAACTGGGCCACTTGTTCTTACAAACTTGCTCGCTGACTCAAATAATTTGTCCACTTGCTATTACAATCGGTCGACCTATCCTATCAACTCACACACTTACCATAACAAATGTCCCTTTTCCCCAACAACGTGTCCACCGACTCTCTCATATTATCGACTCACCCTATCAACTTACCCACTGGCTCTAACAACTTCCCCACATGGGCTCACAATATTTCCACTTGTTAGTACAATTTGTCGACACCCTCGCCCAAATTACCACTTACTCTTACAAACTGCCCCAACTGCGCACACAAAGGTGTCCACTTGTGATTTCACGGCCTCCTCACCACATAGATAAATAGCCCTCATAAAATACAAATGTATCCCGCAAGTCATACAGAAGTGTCCCCCATATTGTCATCAAAAAAAATATTTGTGTGTGTAGGTAAATTCATGTCTTTGGCAGTTCATATTTTGTAAATTCATTTCTTCAGCATAAGATTTGTGTAAGTTCACACCCTCATCATTAATTTTGTTGTGTAAGTTCATGTCTTCGACAGTTCATATTTTGCTAAGGCCTAGTTTTAGTGAAAATACAGAAGTCTATTGACTAGAATTTCAACCTGAGTGGTCAATTACTAACACTGCCTGTGGACAGCTATTCTTACCCATGCGCTAAAGTTGAGAAAATGAACTTCCGTTGAATGGAAGCTACCGCAGACTTGAATTATTGAACCCCTCTGGAAAAAGTAGCGGCAGCTTAACCAGGAAAAGATCGAATTAGTTATCCCCCTTAGTCTGGGATTTATGAAAATATATGCTCACGCAAGCGATATTACTCATTTGTTATCCTTTATATTTTTTTTATATGGCGTCATGAGTAATATCGCTTGCGTGAGCATATATTTTCATAAATCCCAGACTAAGGGGGATAACTAATTCGATCTTTTCCTGGTTAAGCTGCCGCTACTTTTTCCAGAGGGGTTCAATAATTCAAGTCTGCGGTAGCTTCCATTCAACGGAAGTTCATTTTCTCAACTTTAGCGCATGGGTAAGAATAGCTGTCCACAGGCAGTGTTAGTAATTGACCACTCAGGTTGAAATTCTAGTCAATAGACTTCTGTATTTTCACTAAAACTAGGCCTTAGCAAAATATGAACTGTCGAAGACATGAACTTACACAACAAAATTAATGATGAGGGTGTGAACTTACACAAATCTTATGCTGAAGAAATGAATTTACAAAATATGAACTGCCAAAGACATGAATTTACCTACACACACAAATATTTTTTTTGATGACAATATGGGGGACACTTCTGTATGACTTGCGGGATACATTTGTATTTTATGAGGGCTATTTATCTATGTGGTGAGGAGGCCGTGAAATCACAAGTGGACACCTTTGTGTGCGCAGTTGGGGCAGTTTGTAAGAGTAAGTGGTAATTTGGGCGAGGGTGTCGACAAATTGTACTAACAAGTGGAAATTTTGTGAGCCCATGTGGGGAAGTTGTTAGAGCCAGTGGTTAAGTTGATAGGGTGAGTCGATAATATGAGAGAGTCGGTGGACACGTTATTGGGGAAAAGGGACATTTGTTATGGTAAGTGTGTGAGTTGATAGGATAGGTCGACCGATTGTAATAGCAAGTGGACAAATTATTTGAGTCAGCGAGCAAGTTTGTAAGAACAAGTGGCCCAGTTGTGTTATCAAATGTTGGTACGTTTTTATAGGTTTGGCCACGTTATTTCTTTACTTGAACAATATTTTTCCTATTTGGGTAACAAGTTGTTCCTACTTTTCATGAGTTTGGTTGAGAAATTTCTGTATTTGGCCGACATTGTTCGCGTTTGGTTGACATAGTTTCCTACTTTTTATAAGTTTGGATGAGATATTTCGTTACGTGTACCATATTTTCCCTTTTGGTTAACACATTTTCCTACATTTCATAAGTTTGGTTGCCATATTTATAAATTGGATTGAGTTATTTCTGTATTTGGTCGACGTTTTCCCCTCCTTTTTTATAAATGTGGTTAAGATGTTTCTTTATTTGGTCTAACTTTACCCCATTTGGTTGACAAATTTTCCAACTTTTTATAAGTCTGGACGAGATATTTATCTCTTTGGGTGATATTTTTTCACATTTGGCTTTCAAATTTTCCTATTTGGGCAATATTTTTCATATTTGGGTAAAATTTTTTCGTAGTTTTCATAAGTGTGGACAAGTTATTTCTGTACTTGGCGGACATTTTTCACATTTGGGTAACAGAGCTTCCTACTTGAACAAGGTTTTTTTCCCCTTTGGCTAACAAAGTTTCCTAGTTTTCATAAGTTTGAGCGATGTATTTCGTTACTTGGTCATTATTTTTCCTCTTTGAGTAACACATTTCCCTAGTTGGTCAATATATTTCCCGTTTAGTTATCAATTTTCCTGTTTTTTATATGTTTGGTTGGGATATTTCTGTAATTGGTCAAACTTTTTCCCATTTGGCAAATAGTTCTCCTACTTTTTATAAGTCTGGCCGAGATATTCCTCTCTTTGGGTGATATTTTTTCACATTTGGCTATCAAATTTTCTTACTTGGGCAAAATTTTTCCTATCTGGCTAACAATTTTTCCTAGTTTGCATACGTGCAGACGAGGTATTTCTGTATTTGGCCGACATTTTTTACATTTGGCTACCAGATTTTCCTACTTGAACAAGGTTTTTTTCCCTTTGGCTAACAAAGTTTCCTAGTTTTCATACGTTTGAGCGATGTATTTCGTTACTTGGTCATTATTTTTTTCCTCTTTGAGTAACACATTTCCCTAGTTGGTCAATATATTTCCCATTTAGTTATCAATTTTCCTAGTTTTCATAAGTTTGGTTGAGATGTTACTATATTTGGTCTAACTTTTTCTCATTTGGTTGAGAATTTTCCTTCTTTTTATAAGTTTGGATGAGATATTTCTCTCTTTGGGTGATATTTTTTCACCTTTGGCTATCACATTTTCTTACTTGGTTAATACTTTTCCTATCTGGCTAACAACCTTTCCTTGTTTGCATACGTGTGGCCGAACTATTTCTGTATTTGGCCGACATTTTTCACATTTGGCTAACAGATTTTCCTACTTGACCAAGGTTTCTTCCATTTGGCTAACAAAGTTTCCTAGTTTTCATAAGTTTGAGCGATGTATTTCGTTACTTGGTCATTATTTTTCCTCTTTGAGTAACACATTTCCCTAGTTGGTCAACATATGTCCCGTTTGGTTATCAATTTTCCTATTTTTTATATGTTTGGTCGAGATATTTCTGTATTTGGTCTAACTTTTTCCCATTTGGCACATAGTTCTCCTACTTTTTATAAGTCTGGCCGAGATATTCCTCTCTTTGGGTGATATATTGTTTTTTTTTTTACATTTGGCTATCAAATTTTCCTACTTGGGTAATACTTTTACTATTTGGCTAACAAAGTTTTCCTAATTTTAATAAGTGCGGACGAGGTATTTCTGTATTTGGCCGACATTTTTTACATTTGGCTAACAGATTTTCCTACTTGACCTAGGTTTTTATTCTCGTTGGCTAACAAAGTTTCCTAGTTTTCATAAGTTTGGTTGAGATGTTACTATATTTGGTCTAACTTTTTCTCATTTGGTTGAGAATTTTCCTTCTTTTTATAAGTTTGGATGAGATATTTCTCTCTTTGGCTGATATTTTTTCACCTTTGGCTATCACACTTTCTTACTTGGTTAATACTTTTCCTATCTGGCTAACAACCTTTCCTTGTTTGCATACGTGTGGCCGACCTATTTCTGCATTTGACCGACATTTTTCACATTTGGCTAACAGATTTTTTCGTACTTGACCAAGGTTTCTTCCATTTGGCTAACAAAGTTTCCTAGTTTTCATAAGTTTGAGCGATGTATTTCGTTATTTGGTCATTATTTTTCCTCTTTGAGTAACACATTTCCCTAGTTGGTCAATATATGTCGCGTTTGGTTATCAATTTTCCTATTTTTTATATGTTTGGTTGAGAATTTTCCTTCTTTTTATAAGTTGGAACGAGATATTCCTCTCTTTGGATTATATGTTTTCACTTATGGCTCTCAAATTTCCCTACTTGGGCAATATTTTATCCTGTTCGACTAACAAATTTTCCTAGTTTGCATACGCGTGGACGAACTATTTCTGTATTGGCCGACATTTTTCACTTTTGGGTAACCGATTTTCCTACTTGACCTAGGTTTTTCCCCTCTTTTGGTTAACAAAGTTTCCCTACTTTTCATTAGTTTGAGTTAGATATTTTTGTATTTGGCCTAACTTTTTCCCATTTGGTTGACATATTTTCCTACTTTTTATAAGTTGGGACGAGCTATTCCTCTCTTGTTATTTGTTTTACATTTAGGTATCACATTTTCCTACTTTCGCATTTTGGTTAACAAAGTTTAGCTTTTCTTTAGGTACCTTGTCTAGTGTTTGTGTCAGCTTCTAGTGTTCGTGTCAGCGATTTTTCATTGGTTGTTTCAGTTTTCATTGTGTGTGTGTGTGTGTGTGTGTGTGTGTGTGTGTGTGTGTGTGTGTGTGTGTGTGTGTGTGTGTGTGTGTGTGTGTGTGTGTGTGTGTTATTTTGTCGTGTCATTTTTATTATTTTTTTAGTCACTGTTGTATCTGTCTTTGTATGTGTTATATTTTGACGCTTATGTCATTTTCCCCCCTTGTTTTTGTCCGTTTTCCTTGTTTGGGTCGGTGCCTTATTATCCTATATGTTTATTTGAGTGAGCATATTGTGAAGTTAGTGAGTGCCTATTTGTCGACCGTGATGGAACGGACAACCGATGACCTCATAAGTATTGTCTTTACGCTATATTCAACGCCATTTTGCCTTGTCGTTGCCTTATCGTTTTTTGCTCGTAATGGGCATGCACCCAGATGCTGTCTCTTTGAGAAATGATCGATATCTCACAATGAGCCTTTTTCGCAGCACTGGAGACACTATCAATAAGATTATAGCGTGGTGGGTTATGGCGTCATCACCTCTTAGAACTACAAAATACAGATATTTCAGTAACACCTTACATGGCATACAACACAAACTATCTTTATACTACATACGATATACAAATACTTAGTGAAACAACAAGCACCCTCGCTATTCTACTACTCCTACTATTACCACCATCACCACCACCACCACCACCGCCGCTAATACTACTACTACTACTACTACTACTACTACTACTACTACTACTACTACTACTACTACTACTACTACTACTACTACTACTACTACTACTACTACTACTACTACTACTACTACTACTACTACTACTACAACTACTACCAATATTATTACTATTTGTATCCATGGTGTTGGAGATCATAGTTTATGGAGTGTCATACTGACCAATGTCAGGCGATAAGTCTCTTGCTGATGTTGGTGACTATTACTACTGGTGCTATTGGTACTATGAGTACCACCATTACATGAAGGTAATGCCGTTAATTGGGGATTTCTGTAGTGTGAGTCAACCCCGGAATTGTTCAATGGTGTTGGAGATCGCAATGTGTGAGTGGTACGTCCGTTGGTAAGACACGTGATGATGATGATAATTAGTACTATTGTTGGTATTGCTGCTGCTACTACTACTACTACTACTACTACTACTACTACTACTACTACTACTACTACTACTACTACTACTACTACTACTACTACTACTACTACTACTACTACTACTACTACTACTACTACTACTACTACTACTACTGCTACTACTACTACTACTACTATCATTACAAATACCACCTAACACGACCCTTGATGATGATGACTAATATTACTACGAAACAACTCTACTATTATTACTATACAACCACGCCAATTGTAGACAATAGAGATAAACGTATTAGAACCTACTCGCCCTGATCAGCGCCATCCTTCCCACAGCAGACAGTTTGATACTTCATGACTGAGACACCCCAACCTCTAGACCTAACAACTTGACCACCTCTTGATCATCACCATGTCACTACACCTACTCTCCTCTGCAATTTATGTGGTCACTCGACCACTTGACCACCACTTGACCACTACTTGACCACATCTTGATCATCATCGTGTCACTACACTTACTCTCCTCTATAATTTAAGTGGTCACTTGACCACTTGACCACCCCTTGACCACTACTTGACCACCTTTTGACCACGTCAGCGATCGTTTTAAACACCACCATGTCACTACACGTAACTTCCTCTACAATTTAAGTGGTCACTTGACCAGTTGACCACCGCTTGACCACCGCTTGACCACCTCTTGACCACTGCTTGACCACCTCATGATCATCACCATATCATTACAACTACTTTCCACTAAAATTTTCCTCACTTGACCACCACTTGACCACTGCTTGACCACTGCTTGACCACTAATTTACCACCCTTTAATCATCACCATATCATTACAACTACTTTCCACTAAAATTTTCCTCACTTGACCACCACTTGACCACTGCTTGACCACTAATTTACCACCTCACGATCATCACTATATCATTACAACTACTTTCCCCGACAATTTAAGTGGTCACTCGACCACTTGACCACTGCTTGACCACTGCTTGACCACTAATTTACCACCTCACGATCATCACCATATCATTACAACTACTTTCCACTAAAATTTCGTCACTTGACCACCACTTGACCAGTACTTGACCTCTTGACCACTGCTTGACCACGTCATCGCACACTTTAACCACCACCACATCACTACACGCACTTTCCCCTTTAATTTAAGTGGTTACTCCACCACATGACCACCACTTGACCACCTCTTGACCATTACTTGACCACGTCATCACACACCCTTAACTATAAGCGGTCACTTACTATGTTTTTTTTTTCTTCTATATATATATTTTATTAACATTATTATATACCTTCGTTTGATCGTTTGTTTTCTTTATTGATGTTTCATGTCGTATTTTTTATGTCGTACCTACAATTACTTGACCACGCCCACTCTGATGAGTCACTAGACCACGTCACCTCTGATGAGTCACTTGACCCCGCCCACTTAAAATAATCATACCAGGAGTTATCGCCCTTTGAGGAGGAAAATCGATAAATGCTAAAAATAGATTTCAAATTGAGGTGGGAAATCGATAAATGGTTGATTTATATAGTCCTCCACCTCCACAAAAAACAAGGTGATGGAGCCCCACTTACACTACTGTCGCCCCACTTTTGACATGCACCAATCGTTGTTGTTGTTGTTGTTGTTGTTGTTGTTGTTGTTGTTGTTGTTAATGTTGTTGTTGTTAATGTTGTTAATGTTGTTGTTGTTGTTGTTGTTGTTGTTGTTGTTGTTGTTGTTGTTGTTGTTGTTGTTGTTGTTGTTGTTGTTGTTGTTGTTGTTGTTGTTGTTGTTGTTGTTGTTGTTGTTGTTGTTGTTGTTGTTGTTGTTGTTTAATCACTGATGGGGTGAAACCTTTAGGAATTCATCGGGGAATGAAGGTCCAGTATGGTGATGCATGCCTGTCAGTCCAGCAAGTGTATGAGTGGAGTAGGTAGTTTCAAAACGACGTGACTTCTGTGACAGACTTTTCGGTCCGTTTAAGAGGTACATTTGCTGCATGTAGGCTAAACACGCGACCAAGAGAATTTTTTTTTTTTTCTACAGCAAGCACTTTATCGGCTCTGGAGGACTTGCATTTGAACGCAGAGGGGACTACATTGAAAAATGATACATTTGTTCTTTACTTTTTCAGAATATATTCACACAACAATAACAACAAAACGTGTAAGGTTTTCATTTTAACACCCCCTTCCCCTTTCTTCCGTAAGACAGAGAGCTGAACACGAACGCCAAACAGCATGGACTTTAATCAGAGTTGCGTTGAGTTGTGTTGAGCTTAGTTCTGTTGCGTTGAGTTGAGTTGAGTTGAGTCCAGAATCGACATCACGGCACTCCGGACATTCTCATACGTTCTCCGTCTTCGTGGCTTATAAGAAGAAACGGTAAAGAAAAGGACACCCCTTGCACACCATGAGGCATATTGCATAAATGGTTTACGTCTATGGCTCTGTATCCACTATTGGAGCATCGGCCTTTAACCGACTAACTTCAAGGCATCCTATCCTTAGACACTCCATGCAGCCCCATCCATGGTCAGGCCGGCGTGGCCGAATGGGTAACAGCGCTCACTCTTAAACTTCCGGTGTGCTGATGGCGCACAGACTGGTTCAACCCCTACACCGGTCAGCTGGACTAAAATGTTGACTTCTCGTCCTTGACTTGGGAAGTGGATTCGCTTGACGCTGAGAGGCACTGGTAATAGGGAACACCAAATCATAAATACAATCATTCCAGTGCATTTCCCAGTAGTAGCCACTAATAGTAGTAGTAAATTGACTTCAAAGCAAACGAGCGAAAAGGGAAAACAAATCCCCATTTATTCATATCTGTCTCTACTTCTCTTATCCATGCTTCCTCAACTTTTCCCCTGTAAATTCCAGAAAAAAGGCTTTCCAGTTATTTATCATCACATTTTCTGGGTTATGTCCTACCCAGCGTCTTTTCTTCAGTTCTTGGTTCACACAGCGTAGCGTGAAACAATGTATGTGGCGGACTGAGTTTCAGATCACCTGACAGACAGGGTATTTGTAAAGTCTCACTACACTATGTATGTAGAACATGATGTCATTAAAAAATGTGCTCCACATTCCATAGTGAAACCATATACACCGAATGGCTGTCGTCTGCTGGAGTAATTCTTTGCATTCCAAACATAATGAAGTTATTACCGGAAGACAGAATTTTGATGACATCATGCACTTCATTTTTCAAATTTGTTCTACATACAAAGTGTAGTGGCACTTTACAAACACCCGGTAGTTGTTGGTAATGATCTCAAGTTGGCAACTGTAGGCAGAGGATCTTGCTATGGAAACAACGACGTCCGCCACAGACAAGTACGGTCACTGCCAAAAATAAAATGGCAGACATCGTCTTCATTAATGTCCAGAACAATGTTAGAGAACTTAGAAAGAAAACATGATCTTCGTGAGATATCCAGTTCAATAGTTTACAGAAAGTCCTTATACAGGATGTTGCAATCAATCCCAACATGTATTTGTTGTTTGTTAATTACTAGGCAATTTTTTTCTTCACTAGTTTCACATTGCTTTCTTATTAATTTGATATTGCTTTCTCAAAGGCCTACGCATCAGCTCATCGAAATCAACGCAAGCGGTCTTCTGCCAAATCGCCCAGCGCTGATTTCGAATCCTCGACTCGGTTTGGCGGCACTTGTGAAGCACAGTCTCAATATTCACTCATCCAGCTGGGCAAGAGAATCCCACATATAAATAAATACACAGAGGAAGGGTATGCCACCGGAAATGGTGCGAACATATATGATTGCGGAAATTCCCCGTACTGTCTTGGCATGGAAGGACCAGAGTTAGAAGACAACTATAATTAGGACATGTGGAACTATTTATGAATGAAAAGGGGAAAGAGAAAGAAAAAAAAACAATTAACAGATTCAGTGCTAAACAAAATGTATGTTTGGACCAAACAAAAATTGATGCTGGAAAATGGGAAGCAGGTTGTGTCAGAATTATGACCTAACAGTTGTTATTATGGTAGAAGATATGTTGTATTATAAATCAAATTAAAGGACGTTGAGGGGGAAATCTACTGTATATATGCCCATTGTAGACACGGGAAGTCGCTTAAGACAATTAATAATTCCGTGGCACTTGATCAATTAACAGCGAACTAGAATAGTGTAAGTCTGACAAACTCGGAACCTCTGAGCATACATGGGATGGACAAGGACATTGTAATATATGGCATGTTTCCATTACCCATAACCTGTTCAACCTCATAAGAGTATTTATAATTGAGGCCCACCTCAACCTAAGATATATTTGTAATATAGAGAAATGAGCAATATTTATGTATACTAGTGGAGAACACAGTGTCAGGTCGTAGTCAGATATGATTGAGGAACCGTATGACAGTAGACGGTACTACCTGCTTTCTGTCAGCGCCGAATGTTGGGTGGCGCTCATCAAACCGACACCCCACATTGTGGGATTCCAACGCCATCGGGCGGAGGAGTGCAGATGGGAGGGTACAAAGTACAAGCCTTATCTTAGTGGACGGAAATACAACCACAGACTAAATGTCATGGCAGGGCAGAACAGGCCCTAAACCTTGGTCGGCAGCTGGTCTAGGATTGAAGCTCCGACCGGCAGATATTCAGAACATTGCTTTGCTAATGCGGCAGCTTCTGCGGCGTGTCATGTTCGAGATATTTTGGTTGTACTCATATTATCATATGAGTATTTACATGTATTTTTATTTTTGGTATTTGCAAATGTAAAGGACAACACGTGAAGCACTGTTTTATGTGAAATAAAGGTTTAATTATTTTTTTTTTTAACTGGCTTTAGGCAAAATAGAAATGCAAGTGAAAACATATGTAAAAGAAGACAATTTTAGATAAAAACAGATCTGCAATCTAACATCATAGAGTACTCAAAGGCATTTGATTGGTAGAACAAGAAGAACGGTGGAACATAAAAGAAATGGGATTCCAGTTACACATAATACTGATAATAATACTTTTTTACGGAGGGGGGGGGGGGGGGGGGGGGGCTAGGGGGTGTCTCCGTGGTGACATGGTTAATCATTTGCGCTTGGGAGGTTTTGGGTTCGATTCCGAAATACGTCATTTGGTTCACGAGTGCAATTTTCTCGGAGACTCCCGAGGGTCGTCGCTGGAGCTACGGATATCGTGCTGTGTGCAACGCTTTCGTCAGGCTCCCCATCTGGGAAGAGACCGAGTCATATGGGATAAAACCGGTGCACTGAATCCGATCCTCTCGTCCATAGACCCATTATAAAAACACTATCATTTGATCAAATGGTGGCCAGGAGAATATATGATAATACAGGGTGTATTTTTCATGACTCATCAGCTCCGTGTTTCTGTCTCGACCATGCCACAAGGCCAAGCCATCCAGGTACTTGCTTCTAGGTCTTCCCCTTGGTCTGTTCCCTTCGATCTTACCAGTTGTCACCAAATTCTCCAATCCATTTCTTCTCATAACATGCCCAAAAATTTTTGACTGTCTACGTCTAATTTCTCTAATCAATTTACGATCTTCATTTGTTTCTTGAAGGACTTGTTCATTGGTCTTTCTGGCTGTCCATGGTATTCTTTGCATTTTCCTCAGAAACCACATCTCTACAGCCATCAGATGTTTTTCAGCCTGACTGCTCATTGTCCACGCTTCACATCCATATTAAAGTACAGGTTCAATGTGGCATCTCAACACTCTTTTTCTCGTTTCAATTGACATCTTTTTATTGGTCAATATGTTTTTCATCTTGCTAAAGGCTACTTTTGCCATGGCGATTCTTGTTCTAATCTCTTCAAGGCATTGTCGTGTCCTCCTTTAAAGTGTCGTCCCTGGAGTGAGGAGAGTCAACACCCACATTATAATATTTTTTCCCTTATCAATATCCTGGAGAATCCACCAGCTTCCGTCCAACACACTCCATCAGCCAGTGGACACCTTTTCCTATCACTCTCTCACTGTCGTACTATGCCCCCTCTCATACTTCCCCAACGCAACATACTCAACAACTCTTTCTTCTAAAAATTAATAAAGATTAATTTATTAAAAGAAAAGTGTAACGTATATGAGACGTGTATGCGAAGAAAATGTGTGTCGTGTATTATAACATAAATGTATATGTCAGCCTTCAAAGTTCAGGATCATAGTGCACACATCATGGCAAGGAGTACACGACATCACACGAGTCAGTACAATAGACCTCACCGAAGTCGTATCCTTCTCTCCAGACATGTCCTCCTCCAGGAGCTCTGATGACCATGAGATCTGAATCCCATGTAAATATATAATCCGTGGAAAATACTATTATTGTTCCTAACACAACGGTTCCTATTAGTTCTGTATTTTCACTCTTAAACAGTCAATGTATCTAGACAAAAATGGCTTGCTTTATTCACTAGATATAGTCTGAAAGTTCTGATTTCCTTGATACGTGGAACAACTACACTTCAATGTTTGGTTTCATCTAATGTGAACATCAGTTCCTACTGATCTAGTTCCACATGGGCTGAACATCCATCACTTCAGGTGTGTTAACGATTGGTATGCACTCATGTAGGATACATATACCATTAGGCTCCACCGAGCAATGTGTATTAACTTCTTCCGTTGCGAAAGTTGCTGGCCCATCTCTCTACATCATAATTTATCCGGGATCGGATTTTTCATTGGTTCCGGGTTCTTCATTCCAACCAGAGGAAACCTGTAAAATAAATCATACAACTGGTGATAGCCTCCCCGTCACTGATCTCTATTAGATGATCGTGGCCATCGGCCTCGCTCAGAAAATACAGTGAACCTACTCTGTCAGGGACAGATGACTCAACCCATTGGTTATCATCAGGCCAAGACAAGAAAAATAAATCAACAAACAGAATGCGGAACCCCGCCCACCAGGGACACCTACTGGAATATCCCAATTATCCCTCATTACTCAATTCTCAACTAGTAAAGCTTATCAACACTTCACTAATCTATTTTCAACTAACAGAGCCAAGTATCACTTCCCTACTCTAGCTAGTTTTCCACTAACAGTGCTAATCATCACACTTTAGTTTTAACAAGGCTACAGCCTATATTAATTAGAACTAATTATAATAGGTTCTACCTTAGGCAACACCGCAGTTAGATCCAATTACATCCACTCTTGCCATGACAGGCACGTGTAAAATTAAATTAACTCAATTCCCACACGGTAGACATTTTCCAATCAGAACTGCAGTGCCGAAGCACATCCGCTAAAATCCAAGGTTTGAGTTCAACTGTCCTCTCCAATCATGGTTTTTGGCAAAACCTAAAATTGGTCACGTGATGGTATTCTTCCTGTCCACACAGGTGTTATTTGGACATATCATCCATTGTCAAGAATCCATTTTCCCTGGCCTAGTCACTGTCAGAGTTGTCATCAGTTGTTTTGACTCCAACAACAAACTAACGAGTTACTGTTTGATCCCAACAACAGTTTTCCCCAACAAGCTGCCAATCTTCTTGATGTCCCGAAAACTATAAATTGACAGACGGACTGTTTTCTTCCGAGCTGAGTACTTCCGCTTCCACTCCGACCTGTTTATAAACTGTCAAAGCGATGTATGATTCAGCTCACCCACTTCCCCTACACATCTGCAGCTGTTAACTTTGCCCGACATGTGATGGCTGACATCCGATTGCAACCAGGATCCGACGGGTTCCATCTGTATTCAAATGTTGACAAACTGTCAAAGCGATGCAGGGATTTGTCTCACTCACCACCGAATGTTCCCAATCCGTCGACCAGATGTAAACACGTGCAGCTACATTTTCTGGATTTGTTGAAACAACCTTTGGCCTCGAACATCCGCTAATTCAGAACGCCTTTATTCTCATAATGGTTAAATCACGTTGGTCCATCATGTGACATAGGCCCCCTCTTAAGAGAGTAGTCCATCTCACTCTTCTCCACCGTGATTTTAATCCAGATGATTCATTCTTCTTCTTCAGGAGCTGGGTGTCTTGACAAGAAGTCCGCTCCAACATTTTCCTTCCCAGGAATGTACTCCACTGTGAAATTATAGGGTTGAAGTAACAACGACCACTGCATCAAACGGGCGTTGAGCTTCTGAGAAGTAGCCAGGAACATCAGGGGCTGATGATCCGACTGGACTCGAAACTTAACTCCATACAAATATGGCTGGAATTTTTGCACTGCCCATACGAGGGACAAGCACTCTCTCTCGACGGTTGAATAATTCCTCTCCGCCTGTAGAAGTTTCTTACTTGCGTATGCTACAGGTTTCAAAACCGAAGCATCGTCTTTTCCTTCCTGTAACAGAGCTGCCCCAATCCCAATCGCACTCGCATCCGTTCTCAACACAAATGGTTTGGAAAGGTCAGGGAGCTGTAATACAGGTTTGCTGACCAAGGCCTCCTTTAACTGACTATAGGCATTCTCACATTCTGGTGTCCAAATGATTTGGTCCGGGAATCCCTTTTTCAAGGTTTCCGTCAATGGAGCTCCCAGTTCAGTGAAATGTGGGATAAATTTGTGGTAGAACCCACACAACGAGAGAAAAGATCGCACATCCTTCTTCGTTTTTGGCCTTGGTGCATTTCTGATTTTCTCCAGGTTCTTCTCTTCTGGGACAATGTGTCCTGGAGTGATGGTGTGACCTAGAAATTCCAGAGTCTGGTAACCAATCATGCACTTGGTTGGACGAGCGGTAAGCCCTGCTTCCTTGAGTCCTATTAAACACTCTCTCCAAGGATTGTAAGTGGTCATCCAAGCTGTCACTGGAAATCAGAATATCATCCATGAATGAGATGATAGCCGGATCCTGTAAAGGATCTAGTAAAGTCCTCATCATGCGTGTAAACACACTGAGTGCATTGCTGAGTCCAAAGGGCATGACCTTGAATTCGTAGTGTCCACTGGGTGTACTGAAAGCCAACAGTGGTCGAATCTCCGGTTTGACTGGTATCTGATAGTAACCCCGACTCAGATCCACCTTTGAAAAGTACCGAGCCTTATGGAGCCTAGCGAATAACTGAGTTGGATTCGGCAAAGGTTCCACCTGAAATTGTGTGTGACTGTTCAGAAGTCGGTAGTCTATACACAACCGGTGTTCTCCACTTGGTTTCCGTAACAAAACTACCCCTGCATTGTATGGGGATGTGGATGGTGCAATCACGTCATCCTCCAGCAGTTTCTGTATTTCTTCCTCCAGGGCCTTTTCTTTAGAGAATGGCACTGGGTAAACCTTCTGGCGAACAGGTTCCTGCGTGGTCAAAGTCATCTCGAACTCCACCAACCTCGTTCGTCCTGGTTTATCAGTCAGTATCTCCTTATGAGACTTGAGAACCTGGGTTATCTTTTCCCTCTCCTGGGAGGTCAGATCAGGGTTCACTTGTACATCCCTATAGGTTTCCTGGTGTACCAAGGGATATTCCCTGCCCTCGTTGGTTCCCACTTCTGTCTCCACTGCAACTGCCATTGCCATGAGGTGAGCTGCCTTGTCTCCGGGTCTCTCTTCGTATTTCCGCAAGAGATTGATATGGAAAATCTTCGACTTTCCCCGGATCCGGATCTGATAGTTGGTTCTGGATATCACCCTTTCCACGGGAAATGGTCCTTGCCAACCTATCTCCAGTTTGTTGTTTCCCGTTGGGAGTAGCAACAAGACTTTATCTCCCACCTCTAGAGATCTTTCTTTAGACCTACGGTTGTAGTAAGCCGCATGTCTTTTCCTGGCCTTTTTCAAGTTTTGATTTGCCAGAGTCCATCCCTTGTGGAGTTTTTCTTTCAGTTCCTCCACGTATTTATAGGATGAGATCACTTCTTCTGACGTCCCCTCTTCAGTCCAACTCCTCAACATGGCTTCCAACGGTCCTTTGATTGGACGACCAAACAGCAACGTAGCGGGTGGTAGTCCTGTTGAGCCATGAGGAACTTCCCGATAGGCAAAGAGTGCTGCTGGGATATATTCATCCCACCTATCAGGTTTTTCCTGCGCTAGTTTCCTGAGCATTGTCATCAACGTGCCGTTGAAACGCTCTACTTGTCCAATGGCTTGAGGGTGGTAAGGGCTGGTATGTATGTGGTTAGAGTGAAACACCCTAAATACCTCCTCCATGAGTTTTCCACAAAACTGAGACCCATTGTCCGTCAGAATTTGATCCGGAAAGCCTAATCTGGTAAAGGCCTCCATCAGTGCGTCCGCCACTCGTTTCGAGTCAATCGTGGTCAACGGTATGGCTTCACCCCACATTGTACAGCAATCCACCATTGTGAGTATATACATGTTCCTCTTCCTAGTCCTGGGAAGTGGACCCACGATATCGATGGCTACCCTCTCGAAAGGAGAGTTCATGATGGGCATCTCACCCAACACCACCGGTGCTGTCCAGTGTTTCGGTGCCACCCTCTGGCACTCAGGGCATGACTTCACATACCGACGCACATCATCTGTCATTCCCGGCCAATAGTAGTGGCAGGAAATCCGCTGCATGGTGGCGGCAATACCCATGTGTCCACTAAAGGAGATGGTATGCCCCATATGAAGAATCTGGGACCGGTGAGCTTTCGGGACGACCAACTGACCGTATAGGTTGTCTCCCCTTCCTGCTCTCCTGTAGAGTATCCTATTCTTCATGTAGTACTGCCCCCGTCCTGGTGGATCAGCACTTTTCTGCAGCTTTCTGTAGCAAGGACGTAAAGTATCATCCTCACTCTGGGCAGTTCGTAGCTCCCCCGGCATTGGGTTAGTCACAATTGCTTCTGCCTCTTCCGTTTTCGTCTGAGAGCGAGTCTGCATTGCTCCCATATGGATTGGCTCCCTGGGCATTCCCAGAAAGACATACCGGCAACCTAGGATTACTGGAAAAATGGGATCGGTCAATACAGCGGCCTTGATGGTGCCGGTGACGTACCTTGACCGAATCTCCACATTAGCAATGGGCAACTTCATGACTACAGCACTCTTCTGTGCAGGCTGTATCTCCATGGTTTCACCTGTGAATTGTTCTGGATGTACCAGATCCGCAGAAATCACGGCCTCCCCGTCCAGTCCTGTGTCGTATAAACACTCCACTTGACGACCGTTAACCTCTACCAATTCTACTATAGGTGGTTTTTCCTGGTCTGGAGTCTCTTCCTCGGCCTCGACCTGTTCGGTGGGCTCCACCTTAGGTTTCCCGGGGCACACGACGAATTGAGTGTCTCCTGACTTCCCCCTGCAGTCAATAGCATTGTGCGTGTTTGACTTGCATTGGTTGCACCATTTCCCTGTCCTAGATTTTCTATTGCCGGACTTGAGTGAGCTCTCCTGGTGGCGAGCTTCCTTGTTGACCTTGGCATTTTCCGTGACAACCTCCTTGGAAGTCACTTGACATGCTGCGAAGTGAGGGTTCTTAGCCTTCGATTTGCAGTCCCTCGTATTGTGAGAGGGTGACTTACAAATTGAACACCACTTCTCCGACCACGGTCGTTTTGGTGTAGAGCTTGAAGTGCTCTTGCTTCCCTCCTTCTTCTTCTCTGAACTGTACTCTGATTTTTGCACATAAGGTTCCCACTTTTTGGTTCCTGAGTATTTGGCTTTCTTCTTGTCATATTTCTCCTGACTTTTGGTGTTGGTGGAAAGGTTTTCCCCTGCCTCCCCATGTACCTCGACGAACCGTTCTGCTAATTTTGTCACGAGGTCAATACGTTCCGCTCCTTGTTCTCCCAGGAACGTCCTGAGAGGTTTAGACATTTGCTTCTTCAGCTGGTCGACCACCATGAGCTCTTCCAGACTCTCATAGTCATGTGCGAACCCAGCCAAATCCATCCACTTATGGAGATAAGATTTTAGACGCAAACTGTAGGCGGCAAACAACTCCCCCGGTTCTCGTTTCGCTGCTCGAAATTTTTTCCGGTAGGTATGTGACGTAACCTCGAATCGTTTCAGCAGAGCCGTCTTTAACTCGTCATAATTGTTCTCATGTCCTGGTGGCAGGCGAGAATAAACCTCGTAGCCGGTCCCGCGTAATCCCTGGGATAGCTTGAGATTCCATTTGTTACGCTCCAGACCCATAGCAACTGACATAGCCTCGAAGCGTTGAAGGTACTGGTCAATCTTCTCTTTGTCCTCCTCGTAGACCGCTAAAGGAAACTTCATAGCATGGTACCCATGTCCACCTACTGGTGTTGAGCCTGGGATGGAGGAACCTCCAACTGCTCCCTCAGTTTCTCCATTAGATTGACTCTTCAACTCGAGTTCCCTCATCCGGTACTCGTGCTCCCTTTTCTGAGCCTCCTGCTCCGCTTCCCGTTTCCTAGCAGCTTCCTCAACTTCAAGTTTCCTAGCTGCTTGCTCAGCTTCCAATTTCTTAGCTGCTTGCTCAGCTTCCAATTTCCTAGCTTCTTGTTCCAACTCCATCCTTCTCAGTTCCAACTCGGCCTTTCGATCTTCCCTTTCTGCTTGACGATACTCTCTCTCCACTTCCTGTATGTAATCCGTTAGAGCAGACCCCGACAATCCCATGTCTTCCCCCTTTGCCCTTAATTCTGCTGTGCTTAGTTTAGGGGTGGCCATTTACAGAGAGGTAAGCCAGCAGGTCGAGTACAATATTACTGCAAATTACTATACAGATATATGAACAAGTACTATAAATCTAGATATTACCACACACAGCACATTCACTCAGTGACAAGAGTAGAATCAGGACCACAGACCTATGCAGACGTGTGAAGTGTGAACAGGTAAGATATTAGTCCTAACCCCTATCCACATTCACTCTAGCTGGATTCTCCAATATGATATCTCCGTCTTATAACTAAGGATCCCGTGTCAAAAGACCCAGTTGTCAGAAGATCCCACTGTCAAAGGTTCCTGTTTGCAGGAGATCTCGCTGTCCAAGGATTCCGTTTACGAGAGATCCCGCTGTCCAAAGATTCCGTTTACGAGAGATCCCGCTGTCCAAGGATTCCGTTTACGAGAGATCCCGCTGTCCAAAGATCCCGTTATCGAGCCCCCAATAATGTCGTGTCCTCCTTTAAAGTGTCGTCCCTGGAGTGAGGAGAGTCAACACCCACATTATAATATTTTTTCCCTTATCAATATCCTGGAGAATCCACCAGCTTCCGTCCAACACACTCCATCAGCCCGTGGACACCTTTTCCTATCACTCTCTCACTGTCGTACTATGCCCCCTCTCATACTTCCCCAACGCAACATACTCAACAACTCTTGCTTCTAAAAATTAATAAAGATTAATTTATTAAAAGAAAAGTGTAACGTATATGAGACGTGTATGCGAAGAAAATGTGTGTCGTGTATTATAACATAAATGTATATGTCAGCCTTCAAAGTTCAGGATCATAGTGCACACATCATGGCAAGGATTACACGACATCACACGAGTCAGTACAATAGACCTCACCGAAGTTGTATCCTTCTCTCCAGACATGTCCTCCTCCAGGAGCTCTGATGACCATGAGATCTGAATCCCATGTAAATATATAATCCGTGGAAAATACTATTATTGTTCCTAACACAACGGTTCCTATTAGTTCTGTATTTTCACTCTTAAACAGTCAATGTATCTAGACAAAAATGGCTTGCTTTATTCACTAGATATAGTCTGAAAGTTCTGATTTCCTTGATACGTGGAACAACTACACTTCAATGTTTGGTTTCATCTAATGTGAACATCAGTTCCTACTGATCTAGTTCCACATGGGCTGAACATCCATCACTTCAGGTGTGTTAACGATTGGTATGCACTCATGTAGGATACATATACCATTAGGCTCCACCGAGCAATGTGTATTAACTTCTTCCGTTGCGAAAGTTGCTGGCCCATCTCTCTACATCATAATTTATCCGGGATCGGATTTTTCATTGGTTCCGGGTTCTTCATTCCAACCAGAGGAAACCTGTAAAATAAATCATACAACTGGTGATAGCCTCCCCGTCACTGATCTCTATTAGATGATCGTGGCCATCGGCCTCGCTCAGAAAATACAGTGAATCCTACTCTGTCAGGGACAGATGACTCAACCCATTGGTTATCATCAGGCCAAGACAAGAAAAAAAATCAACAAACAGAATGCGGAACCCCGCCCACCAGGGACACCTACTGGAATATCCCAATTATCCCTCATTACTCAATTCTCAACTAGTAAAGCTTATCAACACTTCACTAATCTATTTTCAACTAACAGAGCCAAGTATCACTTCCCTACTCTAGCTAGTTTTCCACTACCAGTGCTAATCATCACACTTTAGTTTTAACAAGGCTACAGCCTATATTAATTAGAACTAATTATAATAGGTTCTACCTTAGGCAACACCGCAGTTAGATCCAATTACATCCACTCTTGCCATGACAGGCACGTGTAAAATTAAATTAACTCAATTCGCACACGGTAGACATTTTCCAATCAGAACCGCAGTGCCGAAGCACGTCCGCTAAAATCCAAGGTTTGAGTTCAACTGTCCTCTCCAATCATGGTTTTTGGCAAAACCTAAAATTGGTCACGTGACGGTATTCTTCCTGTCCACACAGGTGTTATTTGGACATATCATCCATTGTCAAGAATCCATTTTCCCTGGCCTAGTCACTGTCAGAGTTGTCATCAGTTGTTTTGACTCCCCAACAAACTAACGAGTTACTGTATGATCCCAACAACAGTTTTCCCCAACAAGCTGCCAATCTTCTTGATGTCCGGAAACTATAAATTGACAGACGGACTGTTTTCTTCCGAGCTGAGTACTTCCGCTTCCACTCCGACCTGTTTATAAACTGTCAAAGCGATGTATGATTCAGCTCACCCACTTCCCCTACACATCTGCAGCTGTTAACTTTGCCCGACATGTGATGGCTGACATCCGATTGCAACCAGGATCCGACGGGTTCCATCTGTATTCGAATGTTGACAAACTGTCAAAGCGATGCCGGGATTTGTCTCACTCACCACCGAATGTTCCCAATCCGTCGACCAGATGTAAACACGTGCAGCTACATTTTCTGGATTTGTTGAAACAACCTTTGGCCTCGAACATCCGCTAATTCAGAACGCCTTTATTCTCATAATGGTTAAATCACGTTGGTCCATCATGTGACAGGCATCTCCCATCAGATGTTATTACTGTTCCGAGATAATTGTACCTGCTCAAAGATTACGTCCATAATTTTAAATGCATTACACCTTCAGCCATAAAATCAGCGTTCAATGTTGAATATTCTCCGTGGTTCACGGGATTGGCCTTATTGCAAGAACCCCACGCTGTTTAAACTGGGAGTGTTCAGAGGTGTCGTCAATGTGGGTTCTTTCGTGAAACCTGATTATTATTTTTTTTTTAAATCTTACCACATATCGCTAACATTGGAATGTGTGAATATTGTTCAATGGGATTGAATGTGAAATTGTGTACACTTCAAAGCATCGCAATGAAGTTGTACGCATATTTTTGTCAAGAAGCTGATCGCAGGAAACTGTTTCATACTATTACAAACTCCGAAAAAAGAGCAGTGCATGCATTGGGTTTGAGTAAACGGTCATTTCGTCGATGAGTGCAAGAATCTGGAATTAAACCGCCACGCAACAACCAAACGGTAGGTAGAAAGGCTATTGTAGACAGCTTTGACAAGGATGTCATAAGGCGAGCTATTATAAAAATGCTGGATGCCAAAGAAACAGTGACTGTAAGAAAACTTAGGGATTTGGTTGAGAAAGAACAATAACATAGAGCTATCCAAAACAACTTTGTGGAAAATTATAAGGACATTAGGCTTCACTTTTAGAAAGTACAAGGGAGGTAGAAATATCCTTTGCGAGCAACCGCATTTAGGAGCCATGAGAAGCAGATACCTACGTGAAATAAGGGAAATGCGCAACAACAACAAAAGTATGGCATAGTGTATTTGGATGAAACGTGGATCAATGCGCACCACACAAGTGATAAGGAATGGCAATCAGTGGATGGAAAGATAAAGCGATATGTGCCCAGTAGTATAGGACAGCATTTGGTCATGGCCCATGCTGGTAATACGCATAATGGCTTACTACAGAATGCTGGACTCGTGTTCGTATCAAAGCATACAGACAATAGGGATTATCATAATAAGATGAATGGTAATGTATTTAGAGATTGGCTCGAGAATACAGTGCTTCAATCCCTAGATAGACCGTCGTGTCCAATTATGGACAATGCATGATATCAATGTTGTTGCCCAAGAAGACAAAATACCTACAGCATCGAGCACAAAGGGAGCAATAAAGATATGGCTCCGAATGGAAAACATACCATTTCCAGAAACGTATTTCTAGCTAGAATTGTTGTCCCTTGTAAAACAGACGCCAAAAAGCAAGAAATATCAAATCGACAAGTTGATAGAAGAGCATCGTCATGGGTGCTTGAGACTTCCGCCGTACCATTCTCATTTTAACCCTATAGAACTTGTGTGGGCTAAAATTAAAGGACAGGTGGCAGCTGACAATACTATATTCAAATTGTTTGACGTCAAGATACTAACCCAGTCCGCTCTATTAAATATTGATAAAGGTTTGTGGAAAAAATGTGATGACTATTGGAGAAAGGATGGATTGAATTTTATATGCAATCGAGAGCAGTCATCAACCTACTGGAATCGTGCGACACAGATTAAGGTCTGGGCAGATCGCAGTCTTTGATCCACATGCACACCTACTTGGGTATTTTTGCTCCAACTATTCAGAAGAAGAATTACAGGCCCTTAATGTGAGAGCATCGGCACAAACCATACAACTTGTCAATAGCAACAGTTTGTATTCCACAGTGAAGAATTTTCAATTCCGTAAGCCTTCAACGGTAACAAACAACTGGCATTGAAAAAAAAAAAGCTCTAGACGCATTGAATACCAACCGAAGAGTAATATCGTGGTGGGAACTGACATATTGTGGCATAACAAGAAACGTGAGAAAAAACACGTTGTCAAATGAGGGGACAACACACGAACATACGAATGATTCTATAAACTTCAATGAAAAGAGGACCAACATCTTGACAATTATGAAAGAAGCCCACTATAGAGATACAGCTATATTCGTCGTGAAAAACAGGTAATCATGTTCCGTCTCAGCAGAGTAGACATTGCACCCACTCCCATACGAATCCGGATACGCCTTGTGTCGTCATCTGAATTGGCGGGGTATTCATTACAGTAAAACAAGTTTGTTAGCGAGAAATCACTAGTTTTTCACCAATACATCAAAGAAATGTCGCCTCTTTCCATTATTTAAGTTGCTTTTGGATCTATCAAAGACATATTCCTTGGGCGGGGGTAAATATAAGACGGCAAGAAAAATTTCGTAACGATGCAACAGACAGTTTTCAAAATAATTGATCGTGAATGACGGCATTCATTTCTGGACAGACTATAGATATGTAGACAAATAACCCCATCCATATAGAGACATGTACATACATACAGGTCGGTAGCTTCTTATGGCATGGATAGAGAGACACAGAGATAGACAGAGACATAGACAGGCAGAAGGCAGACGGACGACCGGGCGACGGACGGGTGGATGGATGTATGCTGCGATGGATGGATGTTACGATGGTTGAATGGATGGATGAATGTTACGATAGATGGATGGATAGATTGTACGATGGAAGGATAGATGGATGGATGAATGAATGTCACGATAGATGGATGGATGAATG
Source organism: Cepaea nemoralis (assembly GCA_014155875.1). Lineage (NCBI taxonomy): Eukaryota > Metazoa > Mollusca > Gastropoda > Stylommatophora > Helicidae > Cepaea > Cepaea nemoralis. The sequence goes on from JACEFZ010011171.1 coordinate 127,572, forward strand.
GATGGATGGATCTATGGATGGAAGAATAAGTGGCTACATACATAAATACGTAGATGGATGATTGGATGGACGGACGAATAAGCAGACATACATGTATACGAATAAACAGATAGATAAACAGACAGATGGACGGACGGACAGATAGACAGACATAGATATACGTACAGGCGGAAAGAAAGACAGACAGACGTACAGACAGACAAATACCGCCATAAATCCTGCCTGAGCAGTGCCTGGCCCATCTAATCTGATAGATTTTATGATGCTAATAATTCGTGACCGTACTTTATAATTACATTACCCCAGTGTTTGTGCCGATCCTCCATTCATTTATGCTACTATCTCCGACTAGAGCCCGAGAAAATTATTTAAATATCTAGGAAGCAAAATTCGCCATGCCCAAAAGCTATTCTTCAATTAGCTTAATAGGATCTGAAAATCTCTTTCCCAGAGCCACCCCCTCATACGCCATGACGTTGCGAGCGTTGCGATAAAATCGGAGAAAATGGCCGCCTTTACAATAGCGCTCCCTTTCATTCGCTCAGTAACCCAATAAAGCCGACTTCAGGAAACCCAAGCACGCAAAGGCGCCAGCGGAAGTGCTCATGACTAGCTGCGCTTGATTTCAATCTGAATAAATTTGAAAGTTGATTGAAAGCAAAAACCATTTGTTTTAAGTTTGTTTTCAGCCGATTATGTTCGTTTTTAAAGGTTTGATTACGGTGGCTGATGGAGCAGAAGAGAAACTGCTTAAGAACTGCGAGCCAATTTACAGTATGCTTTGAATGTTAATGGAAGCTTTTACTCCCTCTAGCGAAGGAGATTACAAAAATCAATCTCATTTTTTAACAAGATGTCACCAGGAAATATCATCACGCTGAAATAGGGATAACATTTTCCCTTTCGCTATATAAACAGGCGTAGGCGATGATGTCAAGTCATTTTCCTACGTGTGTTTCTCTTCTTCCTTCCTCTTCTTCATCTCCTCTTCGTCACAGTTGTCCTTCTGTTCCTCTTCCTTTCTTCCCTCAGCTTTTCGTCCTCCTCCTTCTTACTTTTCTTCTTGTCCTAGTTCGTTGCTTTTTAGTCATGGCTGCGAAAGAAGTTCGGTTTTCTGAATGTAAAAAAAATAAATAAAGTAAAGAAGCCACTGTCACGCCAAGTGACCTACTACTACTAGATATATTGTGCTGGTCCTTATTTTTAGACTATTCGTAATTCAGTATCAAGTCTTCCTGTGTCTACGCCTTTTCTCCATCCCCTACTCTTCTTCATCTCCCATTCGCCGTATTGTTCTCCTCTTCCTCAATCGATCCTCCTCTCCGTCTTGTCTTCCTCGTTTTCGACCGTTCCTCCTCGCCATGTTGCCTCCCTCTTCTTCGTCCGATCCTCCTGGCCGTGTTGTCCTCCTCTTCTTTGCCCAATCCTTCTCAATCCCCTCCTCCTCCTCTGAATGTTATGAATGTCTACCAGCACCACGAGGAGTTGCTGTAACTCTGTTTCAGTCTAGAAGTATGCAAGGTTTGTGCTTCTTGACAGACCTCACCACACTCGGTATCACGAGGAGTTGCTTTGACTCTGTTTCAGTCTAGAAGTATGCAAGGTTTGTGTTTCTTGACAGACCTCACCACACTCGGTATCACGAGGAGTTGAGTTGCTGTAACTCTGTTTCAGTCTAGAAGTATGCAAGGTTTGTGTTTCTTGACAGACCTCATCACACGCAATATCACGCCAGCCGAGCTTACCTCTCATAAAATTTTATGGAACTAATTTTAGACTTCTTTGACCTGACAGCACATGTTTTTTTTTTGTTTTTTTTTCGTATATCCTTTACAGGACATCGCTGTCAATACCAGAATTTTACCGCTGTCGTTGATTCCTTGGCAAGATTATGCTCAATAGTTTGCCATTGCTTTCTGAGAGGCCGGCTCACTTATCCCGTAAGCTATCAACGCGGCGAGAACCGCTTCCAATTTTCGCGCGCTGCGTTGCCCTACGTGGATAAACGGGATTACGGAGTAAGTCGTTTAACACCTCGGCCAGGGAGACCGGCCAGCACTGGTTACTGAAATGTAATATACATCTCGAAGGAGATTCGAAATTGTAATCACGGAGCCAGGAAGCTAGCTCGCTGATCACTGCACCGCCACGACTCCCTGGCTCTGGGTATACGATGTTATCACTCATAGTTAACTGATTAAGTGCCATGGGATGATTAATCGTCTCAAACGACTCTCTGTATCTGCCATGGGATTATATACAGTAGTTTTCTTTATGCATCATCATCATCATCATCATCATCATCATCATCATCATCATTATCATCATCAAGTGCCCTGCCGACTGGCGTAGGCGTTCATGACTCTCCACAGATCTCGGTCTTTGGTTTTCTGGATCAACTCTACCGTTGATATTCCTCTATGCCACCGTCGCAATCCATCCAGCATCATTTCTCTTGGTCTGCCTCTGCCTCTCTTCCCCTCGATCTCTCCAGTTGTCACGATGTTCTCCAATGCCTCTCTTCTCATCACATGACCAAAAAAAGTTGTTTTTCTTTATGCAATCCCCGTTAATCTGATATATTTTACAACATGTCTGCTGCCATATTAAAATTTTTACGTCATAACTGTGAATTAACACATCCCTAATTCCCATTTTCCGCCATCCATTTTTGATTAGTCCACATCTACCCAAAAGAGTAAAAATACACCGTCTATAACCTACCATGTATGGCGTTAGAGGCCACCAAGGAGGGTTGGCGTGAGACTGGATGCGTCAGCTTGTAGAAAAGTTTAGTTGCATAATTCAGCCAGTCGTGGACAAGTTTACAAAGGGCTTGAGGTGAGTTGGTTGAGTGCGAACTCTCCATTGGAAGATGAAGGGCAGAAGGGAGGTCATCAAGGCGGAATGGATCAGAACCCTCGTTCTTAAACATCCGATGTGCTGATGCCAAGATAGCGGGTTCAACCCCTACACCGGTCAGCTGGTATAAAATGTCGGCTTCTCGTCTTTGACTTAATCATCATCAAGTGCCCTGCCAGCTGTCGTAGGTCTTCATGTTGTTGTCATGTCTCTCCACAGATCTCGGTCTTTGGTGTTCAGGATCAACTCTGCTGCTGATATTCCTCCATGCCACCGTCTCAATCCATCCTGTATCATTTCTCTTGGTCTGCCTCTGCCTCTCTTCCCCTCGATCTTTCCAGTTGTCACGATTTTCTCTAATGCCTCTCTTCTCACATGACCAAAGAAAGCTGTTTGTCTCTTTCTTATTGTTGTATATAGTGTTCTAGTTTCATTAGCCTGTTTCAGACAATCGTTGTTAGTTACTCTGGCAGTCCAAGGAATTCGCAACATTCGTATCAAAAACCACATTTCTGTTGCTTCTAAGTTCTTCCTAATTTGTTCATTTACATTCCAAGATTCGCTGCCATACAGCAAAACTGGTTCTATGTAGCATTTCAGCACTCTCTTTCTTACATTCATTGATAGTGACTTAGTGTATAAGATACTCTTCATTTTCTTAAATGCGGCTTTTGCCTCGCCTATTCTGCTCTTAATCTATGTTGTACATCTTCCACCTGATGTAATAATTATTCATTATCATTTAGTGTAATGTTGGTGTAAGGTAAGTGGCAGCCATATCCCAAGGGATAGACCAGGATCCTATTTGGTTCCCATTTCTTTACCTAGCTCATGTATGGCTCCACGAATACCGCTTGTGTACGGCGGTGGCCACACCACAGGCAACAGTCTTGGCTGACTGGCTAAACTACATGAGTGAAGTAGGGGTAATATCCTACTAAGGGAATGTCCATCCCTAGTACACAAAGACTGGGACGGTGGAGAAGGCGGATGAATCTAAATAAATCAACGGCTTCGAAAGCGAAACAGCAGAGTGTGTGGCACACATGCGTGTTCAGGGCACGATAGTGAACATGGCTGGCCATCGTGGAAGAGATTGGGACCTCACCATGTAATATCCCAAAGACAGCAATGGTAATTCAACAACAAGAAAAAAGCGATACGGGTAATTCTTGGCCCCCTGGAGATGAGCCTGTTGTAAATATTCACAGGGAAGAGACAACTCCTATAGTGAATAAGGAAGTGCATAATGACGAATGCATCCCAAATTCTTTTGAAAGGGTGCATTCTGACAATACCTACCTGAAAAGTAGAAGGAGAAGTCTGAGAATTGGTACGTGGAACGTACGCACCTTATATCAAGCAGGGAAGTTTGATAACCTTATTGCAGAGGCAAAAAACATGAATTTAGATATCTTAGGCGTATCTGAAACAAGATGGACAGATACAAGTTATATAAGGAGAGAAGATTACGTATTCATTAATTCAGGAGGAGATCATCACGAGAGAGGAGTAGGAATTTTAGTAAAACGAGATTTAGAGAAAAATATTAGTGGATTCTGGACTCATAAAGATAGGATGATACTTCTCAAAATTAAGGCAAGACCGTTCAACATAGTAATTCTTCAGACATATGCTCCAACAACTGATTATAGTGATGAACAGCTAGAAGAATACTATGAAGACCTACAACAAACACTGAAAGTTGTAAAATCATCAGAGGTCCTAATTGTCATGGGAGACATGAACGCAAAAGTTGGAAAAAATAAATATAAGCAGATAGTAGGGCAATATGGTATGGGAAACAGAAACGACAGAGGAGACCGGCTGATACAGTTCTGTGAAGAAAACAATCTTATTGTTTGCAACACATTTTTCCAACATAACCCTAGGAAACTGTATACATGGAAAAGCCCTGGAGATAGAACAAGAAACCAAATTGACTACATTATGATTAGAAATAGATTTAAAAACAATGTTAAAAATGCCAAAACATACCCTGGTGCTGATATCAACTCTGACCATAATCCTGTAGTTTTAAAATTACAAATAAAACTTAAAAACCCAGGAATAAGGAAATCGAAGACACCTCAAGTCGATATATCGGCATTGAAACAACCAGAAATAAGTCAACTATACCTAATTGAAGTCAAAAATAGATATGATGGGCTAATCATTGAAAGTATGGAACAATATCGACGTGAAAATCCCGAGGATAAAATTAATACAAAATGGGAAAGTGTAAAAACCAGTATTCAGATTGCAAATACCACTTTGCCAGTGAAGATTAATAAGAAAAAACAACTATGGATAACCGATGAAATCTTGAGTAAAATGTCTCAAAGAAAGAAAGCAAAGAACACAGCGGAATATATAGTAATAGATAGAGAAATACGTCACATGTGCAGAGTTGCCGAAGAGGATTGGTTGCAGAACCATTGCAAAGAAATAGAGGATCTGAAAATAAAACACAACTCGAAAGAATTACATGAACATATAAAAATATTTACAAAGAAGAAATATAATATAACAGGAAACGGTTGTATCAGAGGAAAAAAGGAGAAATTATAGTTAATAACACTGACATAATAAAAGGATGGACAGAGTACACAGAAGATTTATTCTGGGACGACAGGGTCAATAGACCAACATTGTATAATACTCAAGTTGGACCAAAAATACTAACGGCTGAAGTAGAAAAGGCTATTAAAAAGATGAAAGAAGGAAAGGCTGCAGGTCCTGACAAGATAACAACAGAGATGATGAAATCCTTATCCAGCTTTGGCAATGAAACTATCACAGAATTATGTAATGATATATATAATACTGGGTACATCCCCAAGGATTTAAAAATATCCATTTTCATCACACTACCAAAGAAGCCAAGAGCTGTTGAGTGTGAGGATTACAGAACTATTAGCTTAATGAGCCACATAACTAAGATACTACTCAAGGTCATATAAGAAAGAATTCAACATAAAATAGATGAGGAAGTAACTGAAGAACAATTTGGGTTCCGCAAAAACAGCGGCACCAGAGAAGCAATTATCTGTTTGAGGATGTTAATTGAAAAATATATAGAAGTTCAAAAAAGTATATATGTTTGTTTTATAGACTACAAGAAAGCTTTTGATAGAGTACAACATGAACGACTAATTACGTGCCTTCAAGATATAGGAGTAGACGGAAAGGACATCAGACTTATTAGTAACTTGTACTGGGAACAAGTGGCGTCTATTAGATGCGGTAATAACTATTCGTCGCCTATAGAGATAAAAAGAGGAGTACAACAGGGATGTGTACTGTCCCCAAGCCTCTTCAACCTATACACAGAAAGAATTTTTAAACAAGTTGAAATGCCTGGACTCAACATCAATGGAAGAATCATAAACAATCTTAGATATGCTGACGATACCGTGTTACTAGCAAAAAGTGAGCAAGAGTTGCAAGACCTAGTGGAAGAAGTAAACAGGCACAGTGCAGAATGTGACTTAGATATTAACATAAAAAAAAAAAAAGTATGATAATTAGCAGTGAAAAGGAAAGGTCATCAATGAACATCACAGTAAACGGGCAGATACTAGAACAAGTAACAAGTTTCTCTTATCTTGGACATATAATAACAGATGATGGCAGAAGTGAAATGGAAATCAAAAAGAGAATAGGAATGGCCAAAAATGCTTTCAACGGCATGAAATCAGTATTAACATCTAGAGAAATTAATAACGCATTAAAAATGAGAATTGTCGAATGATATGTATAGTCAACGTTACTGTATGGCTCGGAAGTCTGGACATTGAACAAGCAACTAGAAAGTCGCATAGAAGCCCTGGAGATGTGGATATACAGACGAATTGGTCGTATTTCATGGAAACAAAAACAATCAAATGCAGAGGTTCTAGAAAACCTGGGAATGAAGAGGGAGTTGATGAAAAAATAAAGAGGAGACAAGTGAAATATTTTGGTCACGTTAAAAGACATGATACTCTTATAAAAACCATACTGGAAGGAAAGCGAACAAGAGGTAGACAACGATACAAGTGGGAGGATAACATCAAGAGATGGACGAACATCAGCCTGACAGAATGTACAGTCAAGACGAGAGACAGACAGTGTTGGAGATCCATTGCAGCCAACCTTAATTGCGGAGACGGCACCTGATGGATTGATTGAATAATTATTCACTTGGTTAAGAATTTTCCCTTCTATTTCTATGCCACATTTTGTTTGGTGTCACCTTTCTCTTTGATATCACCATTGTTACTGTTTTCTTGATATTCAAGGAGAGTCCTTTCTTTGCACTCTCTGTTACTACAATGTCCAACAAATGTTGCAGGTCTGTTGCATTATCTACCACCAATACTGTGTCATCTGCATAGCGTATATTGTTTATATTATAACCTCCGATTAGTATTCCAGGCTTCTTTTTGATCTCTCTCACGTCCTTGACATAGTGACGTAAGTTACAAGTATTTCTGAAGTCTGAGTGGGTTCGCCTGATGGCGAGGGACACTGGTGATGAGGAAAGCTAATCCACACGCATACATCAGTCAACATTTTAGACCAACTGACCGGTGTAGGTACTGAACCCGCAACCTCGGCATCAGCACACTGGATGTTTGAGAACGAGATCTCTCACCCATTCGGCCATGGTGATCACCATTGCTGACGTTTTTTCTTTAACAAACGAGGGGGCTCCAAATGAAAACTTTAAAAGTGTGATAGAAATTACAGTAACTATGCCATTGTCGTGCAACCTGTCAATATTTTTGTTTATGATATTAAGAGTGTTAAGCACGTAACATCACGGTGCAGACGAACATGATGACGTCATAAGGACAGTTTAAAGATGGCCGCCACACTTATCACATGCACAAAAGAGGAGCAGCGTTCTGTTTTTTTTTTTTATCCGCGAAGGGGTGAAACCTATAGAAATTCACCGGCAAATGAAGGTCCAGTATGATGATGCACATCTGTCAGTCCTGCAAGTGTATGAGTGGAGTAGGAAATTTCAAAACGGCGTGACTTCTATGAAAGATTGTTCACGACCGAGTCAGGTACATCAAGTAGTGACCCAGAGTCAATTTTTCTACAGGAATCCAAGCACTTTATTGGCGACGGAGAACTTGCATTGAACACTGTGGTGACTATATTGAAAAATGATACATTTGCTCTTTACTTTTACAGAATATTTTCTCCCCCCCCCCCCCCCCCACCCCACCCCACCCCACCCACCCCGCAAAAAAAAAATAAACTCTCTCTCTCTCTCTCTCTCTCACACACACACACACACACACACACACACACACACACACACACACACATTTCAGGTTTTTCATTTGAAGTCCCCTTGTATATTGTGTTCGGCAGCCTGGTGACTTGGTCTATTCCATATTTTTCTCCGTCAAGGTGGGGTGGACCTGTTTTCTGCCAAGGGCCATTTGAATATTTATAACATCATTTGCGAGCTATTCAAAATTATCATCTTCAAAAGTAGCCTGCTATATTTGCTCATAGATTTAATTACCTCATGAGGGACACTGGTAATGAGGAAAGCTAATCCACACCCAAAAATCAATTCAATGCTACTGGAATTTGTAACAAGTATATGGACCACGCTTAAGTCCAAAGCGAGTGTGTGTCCTTGGGGGGGGGGGGGGGGGGGGGGGTATCTCATGTTACTACCTAATAACGCTGTGTATATGTGTGTGTTTGCATGTGTATGTATTTGCAAATACAAAAACCATATAAAGCCCCGTTGATCTTCCACGGTGCAAGTCAATAGTGGGGAAGTAATCGCTAACACACATTTTGCAGATAAGTCACACACCGAGCGTGTGAGACGTTAGTTAGTTAGTTAGTTAGTCGCAGTTCCAACTTCACAGCTACGGGTCGTCCCCATTTTGCTCCGTTCCTGTGCCAGTGAATATCACACAAAACGCTCCCCACTTCCCAATGTGAAAAGTGGAAAAGACAGGAGTCTTGACAAACAACAGCCCGCACAGATACACTGGGCATAATGCCGCCGCCAGAATGTCAACACACCAGTCCCCCACGAAACACTGTGTGAGACGTAAGATGGTGCATGATGGTGGAAATGACCATGTGTTCACATGCACCCACTGTAGACGTACATTTACTGCGCGAATTGGCCTTATCAGTCACATTCGCAACCGCCATGGGTAGTAGTTATTATGTCTTTTTTTTTTTTAAGCACAAACTATCGTCTGTCAAGACGGCAAGGTGCCAATATAATTCGCTAACACGCATGTGCAAATTCCTCGACCTTCACAACCCCTGCATCGAGTATTGCTTAAGAGCTAGTTTGTATCCTGAAATAAGATTTCTCGTGTACATACTCTTCCATGCACTTTATAATAAAAATTATATTACTTGATAACTTTCTCTCGTATATTAGGGACGCAGAAGCTTTCGCCCCAGAAGTAAACGTAGGTGAAGAATTTCCAGTTCTAAGACGTAAACTTAGATGTACGAGGGGAAGTCAATAAGTAAGTCACAAATGTATGTAGAAAAATAACTAAATACGATAACAACTTTAAACCAGTTTATTTTTATACATACATTGTCCCTTTATTCTCAAAATAATTTCCACCAACATTTATGCACTTATCCCATCATTTTATCAGTCCTCCCAATCCGGCTGCATAGAACTGCGTGCTCTGTTTTCTAAACCACGTTTTAACTTCACATTCAACTTCGGCGTCATTTGTTAAATGTCTCCCGCCAAAGTGGGTTTTAAGTGGACCAAAAAGGTGGAAATCGCTAGGGGCTAAGTCGGGGCTGTAAGATGGATGTTTCAGAACTTCCCACCTTAGTTAATGTTCTCCTGAGTTAATCGAGCCGTATGTGGTCTGGCATTGTCATGAAGAAGCAACACTCCTCTGTCGGCAGTCCTGGACATTTTCTTCGAATTGCATCATGAAGCATCAATATAACTTCACAGTACGATTCAGAATTCGCATTGTCACCTTTCTTTTTGAAATTGGTTAAAAGCACTCCTTGACAATCCCAGAACACTGTCAGCATAACCTTCCCTGCTGATGGCG